>JARQOC010000004.1:91769600-92343920 GCA_033576535.1 Allobates femoralis | reverse complement strand
TATATAAAATTCAAGTATATCAATTATGTCAAGAACTTGAAATCTAGGAATCCCTAAATTTTAGGGACCCTAACAACAAATAAAATTCTTAAGATAACTTTCATAAGCTTGTATCAAGGCCTGGCCAACCTGTTGGTAGACACAGGTCAGCTCACCCAGGGGGAGATAAAGGTATGGGAAGGGAATGAAAAAAGAAGAGAGAGGGAAGAAACACAAAATCAGAGAAATGTGAAGTAAGTCAGTATAGAAAAAGAGAAAAAAAAAAGGGGGGGTTTCCCTCCTATTTCTTTTTATGGGTCATCTGGATCAAATCAAATAAACAGGTCAGGAAAGCGGGCAGAATCCTTGAATAGAATTCACTCAGTCCAAACAGCCAGGAAGGAGTTCGTAGTCTGGTTGATATCTGCATTGATTTCTTCCATCCTAAAGATGGTTTCAAATTCTGAAAACCATTCAAAAATGGTGGGGGGGAGTAGGGTCTTTCCAGTGTCGGGGGATCACTGTTCTAGCCGCCGCTAGACAAAATCTGAGGATATCCTTTTTCTGGGATCTTCCGCTGATAAACCTCCCAGTAATCAGACCGTAATTTCGGAACACTTGGTTCCAGAAACCTCTAATCGAGAGGCAGCCCCACCAAACATGCACTAGCGAGCCTACTCCAGATCCACACCTCCAGCAGCAGTTTGAGATTGTTGGGGAGATTTTATGTAACCTATCAGGGGTAAGATACCACCTAAATTGCAGTTTGTACCCCTTTTCGGAGGCCTCACTGGAGCCTGGAAGTTTATGGTTCAACAAGAAACATCGCTCGTAGTCCTCATCTGACAGAATCCGACCCAAATCCCTCTCCCAAGCCGTCTGAAAATGAAGTTTCGTGTTAGAAACCAGAGAGGCCAGAATTGAATAAAGGGATGAGATACCCCTTGATGGGCCATTCCCTCCCGCAAATAATAGTTCCATTGGCGAGAGCCTACCATCAACTTCCTTCGGGAAGTTTAAAGAGCCTAAAATGGATCGCAGTTGCAAATATTCCCACCAAAGAAGGTTTATAGAGGGGCACTGTCTCTGAAGAGAAGGAAAGGAGGGAAACTCCCCACGTGTTAAAATATCTCCAACCCTTACATCGTCTTCGTATTTCCAACCCAGGAAGGCCCTCCTCCCCAGCCCAGGAGTGAAATCAGGATTACGAAAAATCGGTGTAAGATGGCTCACCTCCGTGGAGGCAGACCCCCCAGTCTACTGCTATACCAAGCCCTTATAGACTCCAGGGTCAAGAAAGAGAGGCCCCCCCCCCCGGAGATGAGATTATTGGGGATCCATTGCAGATACTGCAGAGGTATTTCATACCACTCCTGCTCAAGCTGTATCCATTTTTTAAGTGGAGTTTTAAATTTCCAATCTAAAAGGCGTACTACTATGGCTGCCTGGCAATATTTTTGGAGATCCGGAAGTCCCACTCCCCCAAACTGACGTGGTCTAGAGAGAGTTTTAGGGTATGTGCACATCAGTCGTTTTGTGGGCTGTTTTGGAACATTTTCCGTCGGCGGTTTCCGCTGAGTTTTATGTTAATTTATGTTAATCCTAGCCACCGGTTGGATTAACATGCTAGTCAATGGAGTTTAGAAAACGCTGTCTACATTAGAACGTTTTTTTTTCTGGTCGTTTTCAGTTTATTCACCGGTTTTCCACCGGTTTTCAAAGATAGAGCAAGTGACTTCTTTTCAGCGTTTTTCCAGTGGTTCCAGCTGAACAAGTGCACCAAAGACCAGTCTGGAACTCGCTAAGAAAAACGCCGGGGAAATCGCCAAGAACACGCTGTCCAAACGCTAGGAACCCGATCGCAAATCGTTAGCAAAACGCTAACAAAACTAGGGACACTGCCGAGTTCAGAAAACTCAGTTTCTGCTATTCACCACCAGTTCCCGGTCGGTCTGCAAAGATACAGACCCGTCCGATGTGCACATACCCTTATAACCCACCCTCGGCTTTTTCCCATTCCAAATAAAACGTGAAATTAAAGATTGGATTTTGGAAAAGAAAGATTTATGAGGCCAAATGGGAACCGTCTGAAATATGTACAAAAATCTCGGTAAGATATCCATCTTAACCACCTGAATCCTACCAAGCCAAGACAGTCTCAAATGGCTATACACTTCCAGAAGGGAACCCACCTTATTCAAAATAACCCGATGATTCAGGGTAAACAACTGAAGAGGGTCTGAGGATATATTAACTCCCAGATATGAGATCTGATCTCGCTTTCATCTAAAGGGGAAGTTTTGTTGCAGAGATGCCACCACAGATGGTGAAAGAGAGACATTTAGGACCTCTGTTTTGGAAAAGTTAATTTTAAAGTTACTGAGGTCCCCATAAGATTCAAATTCTTTAAGAAGGACTGGGAAAGAAACTACCGGATTAGAAATGAAGAGGAGTATGTCATCGGCGAATAAAGCCGTTTTGTGGACATTAGGTCCCACCTGAATCCCCTTGATGCTATCATTGTCTCTGATGGCCTTAGCCAAGTGTTCAGCAACCAGGACATACAGAAGGGGGGACAAGGGGCAACCCTGTCTGGTGCCGTTTTTAATAGAAAAACTATCAGATAATGCCCCGTTAACTCTAACACGTGCTGATGGTCTCGAATATAATGCCATAATTTTACCCAGAAAATTGGATCGTAGGCCAATGTGTGATAACGTGTCCCTCAGAAAATCCTCATGGACTCTGTCAAAGGCCTTTTCCGCATCAATTGACAGAAAACACAGAGGGGACTTTTGCATCTTAGCCCTCTCAATAAGGAGAAGGGACCTAATGATGTTGTCCCGCGCCTCTCAGCCCTTGACAAAGCCCACCTGATCAAGATCGATAACAGATGGGAGAAATCTCGATAATCTGTCAGCCAATACCTTGGCAAATAATTTAACATCAACATTAATCAGGGAGATTGGTCTATAACTACCGTATATACTCGTGTATAAGCCGAGTTTTTCAGCACAAAAAATGTGCTGAAAAGTCCCCCCTCGGCTTATACACGAGTCATACAGCGGTACCCAGTGGTATACAGCCCCCCCCCCCGTGGTATACAGGGCCCCCCTTGCTTGTGGCAGACCTGTAAAGGAAGACATCATTATACTTATCGTATCGCTGCCGCCGCTCTGTCACCGCCACCGCGCTATTCCGGGTCTTCAAGCTTCCTTCTCCGGCGCACAGACAATGACGTTATTTCCTGTGTGCCGGAGAAGGAAGCATGAAGACCCGGAATAGCGCAGTGGCGGTGACAGAGCGGCGGCGGCAGCGACACGACAAGTATAATGATGTCTTCCTTTACAGGTCTGCCACAAGCAAGGGGGGCCCTGTATACCACGGGGGGGGGGGGCTGTATACCACTGGGTACCGCTGTATACAGCTGGGGCTACTGTATACACAGCTGGGGCCATGTATACCACTGGGGCTTCTGTATACAGCTGGGGCTGCTGTATACACAGCTGGGGCCCTGTATACCACTGGGGCTTCTGTATACAGCTGGGGCTGCTGTATACACAGCTGGGGCCCTGTATACCACTGATGGGGGGAGCTGTATACCACTGGGGCTTCTGTATACAGCTGGGGCCCTGTATATCACTGATGGGTGGGGGGGGCTATATACCAGTGGGGCTGCTGTATATGCTGCTGGGGCCTGTATATACCACTGGGGAGGCTGATTTATACCACTGGGGCTGCTGTATATACTGCTGGGGCTTGTATATACCACTGGGGAGGCTGCTGTAATACTGCTGGGGCCTGTATATACCACTGGGGAGGCTGTTGTAATACTGCTGGGGCCTGTATATACCACTGGGGAGGCTGCTGTAATACTGCTGGGGCCTTTATACTACCACTGGGGAGGCTGCTATATATTACCACTGGGGAGGCTGCTGTATACTACCACTGGAGAGGCCTGTATACCACTGGGGGGGGCCTGTATACCACACTGCTGGGGGCTGTATACCTGTGCTGGGGTCCACCCTCGGCTTATACACGAGTCAATAGGTTTTCCCAGGTTTTGGGGGCAAAAGTAGGGGGGTCGGCTTATACACGGGTCAGCTTATACACGAGTATATACGGTATCCGCTAATTGAGGGTCTTTATTGGGCTTCGGTAGTATAGAAATATGAGCTTCCAGGGATTGGGTGGCAAATCCATTCTCCTCAGTTACAGCATTAAAGGTGAGGACCATCTGTGGAAGCAAATCAGCCATGAGAGATTTGTAGAATAAGGGAGTGAACCCATCTGGCCCCGGGCATTTAGATGCGGAAGTAGATTTAATAGCCTCAGACAATTCCTCAGAAGTTACATCCTTCTCCAGTATATTCAAGTCAATCTCGTTGAGAGCAGGAACCCCAACTCTGTTCATATATGATTTCATTTTGTTCCTCAATAAGGAGGGATCTAAGTCAGCAAACTTACCCCTGATATCATAAAGAGATTGGTAGTATTTATGGAAAACCATTAAGATCTCTTCATTGCTATGAACTAATTGGCCCTTGTCATTTTTAATTGATGATACGAAGGTGGGACCCGTCCTGGGGTGCAATAGCCTCGCTAGTGGGCGTCCGCATGTGTTGGCTCTTTTGTAAAAAAAAACAGCAGTTCTCTCTCTGTGCCGAAGGAACTGCCTGTCTAATCTATGTTTGAGTTCAAGTTGCTTGGTAGTGAGCTCAATTAGGGTTTCGGGCAAGTTCGACTGTTTATGCGTGCTCTCAAGGTATTGAATACGCGTCACTAGGGAGTTGATTTCTTCCATGGATATTTTTTTAATCCTGGCACCGTGCTTAATTAAAGTGCTTCTCAAAATGCATTTTAATGCTTCCCATTTAGTAGCCTGGGGGGTCAGATCTGCCACATGAGTCAGGGAAAACGTCTCTATATCGGCCCTCAACTCCCTCATGCAAAGTATGTCTTTTAATAGATTGCCATTCAATCTCCATGAAAACTTCCTTTCTGCCAGCCCGGGGATCTCAATTGAGAGAAAAATAGGACAATGGTCTGATAATGTAATGTTACCTATCTTGGCTTCAGGCTTCCAAGATAATAATCCCCGACTGACTAGAAAAAGGTCAATTCTGCTGTAGGAGTTATGTGGACTGGAATAGAAAGTATAGTCCTTACCTCTGGGGTTTAGAATTCTCCAGACGTCAATCAAGTGTAGCTTGATTAAGAATCTTTGCAAGACTCTCACTCGCCTCGATGGGACGACCCCTTGACCAGACGAAGTATCTAGTACAGGGTCAAAAACAAAATTAAAGTCCCCGCCAATCACAGTCTGTCCCTCTGCAAACTTTGATAGCTTCAACAATAGGGATCTGCAGATTTTAGGTTGATCCCGGTTTGGGAGATACCAGTTAACTAGAGTCAAGATCTTGTCAGCAATCTTAATTTTCATAAAGATAAAGCATCCCCCTTCATCAATGACAGTATCAATTAAGGAAAATTGAAAATTTTTGTGAAAGGCTATTGAGACTCCTTTCGTCCGTGCGTCAGGGTTTGAGCTATAAGTCCATCTGTCAAAAAGTCTGCCCCCTATAACCGGAATCCTGTCAGATCTGAAATGGGTTTCTTGGAGGAGCAAAATATGGACCCCCAGTTTGTGCATATCTTTTAAAATATGGCATCTTTTTGGGGAGTATTAAACCCCCTTACATTTAGGGATCCAATTTTTAAATGCCCCATCGTTTTACTTGAGGCTGGGTAACCTGTGGCCTGGGCGTGAGGTTAACCAGTTACATAGACGATATGAGCCGATAGAGAGACCAGTAAGTGTGGAAAAACGGGGTCAAATAAAAAAAAAAAAGAAAAAATAGGGGAAAAGAAGACGGAGGGAGGGAATCGGTTTGGGGGGAGATATAGGAAGAGGAGAGAAGAAGTATAAAGAGCCCTTGGGTGAGCTTAAGCTTAAAAGAGACAAAAATGCTTTCTCTCGTTTATAATGCAGGGAATTAACTTGTAAATATCCCAGTCAAACTGACCGTGACACCCCTTAGTAGGACATAGCCTTTCCAATGAGGAAAGGGAGAGAGTCGACAATCAAAACAATTCTGAATAACAATTAACATAGACCAAAGAACTCAGTGTAAGATGTAATTTACAAATACACTACGTTCCCCGGCCAGAATCCTTGTATCAAGCATATAGCACCACATTACCCATATATACCGCCTGTTGAGAAAAAGAAAGAAGGAGGGAAAAGAGGAGGGCGGGGGGGAGGGAGGGGAAAAGAAAGGACGGAGAAGGCACACGAGGAGGGGAGAAGTGCAGGAAAGTACCAGCGAAGGAGCGCGGAGATAGATGAAGAAAAAGCAATAGGCATCAGGGTTAAACAGTTGTCTTCATATCTGGCTTCATCCAGATAGAGAACGAAGACCAATTGGTCCAGGGAGAGCAATCAAGAGAGCAGCATAGTCCCCGCTCATCCGTCCCCTAACCGATCATCACGCCTCCCTCCTCTGCCGCGTGAAACTGTACGGCCTCAACCTCTGTTTCGACGTGCTCTCTTTTGACGCTGAGGCATAGGGCCCAGACCCTGGTTAGCAGGATAAGACCAATCAGGAAAATGAAGACCCGGATACTCCAGGCCCAAAGAGTCCAAGAAGGCCTGAACTTCCCATGGGTGTGATAGGAACATCATCTGGGAATCCCGCCGCACCTGAAGAAGAAACGGATATCACCAGGAATAGGGCATCTGATGTTGCCTGAGGAGGTCTAGTAAGGGCCTTAGTGCTCTTCTCTTTTGTAGGGTTCTCCTTGACAGGTCAGATAGGAGCTGCAACTGATAGTCCTGGAAACGGATCTCATTGCTCTTCCTAGAATAATTGAGGATTTCTTCTAACCTGGTAACGATGGAAACGGCAAATTACGTCCCTAGGCATCCCGCCATCCACTGGTGGAGGACCCAGGGACCTGTGGGCTCTGTCAAACTCAATCTTAGTCTCTGGGCCGAGTTCCTGACCGAATTGAACAAAATCTGAAGAGTTGCGGCTAGCTCGCTTGCAGGAACAGACTCAGGCAGACCCCTCACCCTCAGATTCTGGCGTCTCTCACGATTTTCCAAATCCTCCATGTGGTCAAGAAAGTTCTCAAAAGTGGATGCCTGGGCCATCAATTTGTTCTCAAGGACCGATATCTTACTAGATAGTATTTCTACTGTAGCATCTGTCTGATTGACCCTGTCAGAGATGGCCGATACCTCCACTCTCAGGGCCGCTGTTTCAACTTTGAAGGAGTTCTCTATCTTAGAGACAAAGCCTTCCAACTCCTCTTTAGTCCGGACAGTGCTTATGCGTGCCTTAAAAGCTGCCCACATGTCTGCATCAGGGCCATCCCAGAATCTCCCTGAGTGGGAAGGAGAGGAGCTGTCAGGGACCCCGTTGTTAGAAAGTTCCAAAGGTCTTCCACCCCCACAGGCTTCACCCTGTGTTTCAGAAGTGAATGGGACATCCCCAGCATCGCTGGTTAATGATGCAGGGCGAGATAACAGCGCCCCCTCAGTGTGTGGATGTGACCAGGGCTGCAAGCTTGATAGATCAGTATGGGGCTGTGGACAGTCTTCCCCAGAGATGGCCACTCAGTGCAGGGGAAAGAGAAGCTCCACGCTCTGCGCCCATAGACCCCCCGCATCTTCACACACCGCCTCAGGCACCCGCACCGATCTCCTGCCTCCTCCTCCACTCCCTCCGTTACCTCCATGGCCGGATCCAACTGCTGTGCCTGCCGGGTGACTAGCAGGGGTGAGCAGCCCTGCTTCAAAAGCTCCGGGGTCTGCTGCATCTGTCAGCGCCGTCCCCGACCTCTCCTGGGAGCCTCCTGCAACTAGCTCCTTGTTGTAGAGCCGGGAGGCGGGCGCCGCCATCTTAAGGTCCATACAGCTCCTTGGCGCCTTCCCTGTGCTCCTCAGAATACGCCCAGAGCGGTCTCCTGGAGGTCTAGGCAGGGCGGCTAGACGTGAGGCTCTCCATTTCGCCGGCATTGGCGCCGGTATAGGCGGTTATAGGGCTTTTTACAGGGGTTATTGTGGCCGGGGAAGCAGGAGCTCAAGGATCAGCCACCTTCCTCCCTCTTGGCCGGGCCACGCCTCTCTCCATTTTTTTTTTTTTTTAAATTGCAAAAATATTTTTTTAAAAATAGCAAAGAAAAAAAAAATGAAAAAACCTTATAGCAATACGTATATTTCTGTGAAAACAGAAACAAAAAAGAAAAACATTTGTTATCTCCACGTTCATAACAACACGACCTATTAAATTGTCATGCTATTTAACCCCTTGAGTGAACACTGTAAAAAAAAAATAAAAAACCTAGCATAAAGCTATGCTTTTTCATAAACCATTAAACAAACAGTTGAATAAAACGCAAAAAAAAAAGAATGTAAATAAAAATGGTTCAGGTGGAAACGACTTCTTCTTCCACAAACAACAAGCTCACACAGGGGGAAAATAGAAAACGTTATAGCTTTCAGAATATAGCAATACAAAAAACAATGTCTTCTTTAATATTAAATTTTTATTGTGTTTACCAGCAAACCATAAACAATTGTATAAATATAGTATTGTTGTAATCATATTGACCTGAAGAATAAAGCTGTTTTATCATTTTTGCTACACCAGAACGGCATAATAAAATATCCTGAATTTTTGTTCATTCTGCCGACTAAAATCAGAATGGAAAGCAATGAAAAAATGCTATGTGCCCGAAAGTGTCACCAATGAAAGCATCAATTCATCCTGCAAAAAACAAACACATACCCTATTTTTTGGATTATAAAACTGACTTTTGTTCCCCCAAATTTAGGGGAAAGTGGGGGGTGCGTTTTATAATCTGAATATACGGATTACATACTGCAGGGCAGGGTGGGGAGCGGCTCTGGAGTGGTGTCCGGGGCTGGGGCGGGCTGGCTACGGGCTGCAGGAGGCAGCGGGAGGTCACGTGCTCCTGCTCATTAGCCTCATCCAATATGCACTTCACCGCCGCTGTCCATCACCTTGGTGCTTAAACCTGCTCCAACATCTAGACCGTTGCAGTGCACATTAAGTGGGCCTGCACACAGCCCCCTGTTACACTTGCCATCATCACTGTTTAGAGCCCCCCTGCTGGCGCGCACATAATAAAATAAAAAAACATTACTTCACCTTCTGACGATCATTTCTTAGTGTGTGATGGCAGCCATACATAAGAAAATAATATAAATATGGTATTGCAGTAATTGCATCGGCCTGAAGAATAAAGCCATCTAATCACTTATACCGCACACTGAATGGAGTTTAAAAAGAAACAAAACCAATTCTCGACCTACTGCTGATTTTTCCATTCTTCCTCCCAGAGATAGCAGTAAAGCTTGGCTCACATTTATCCTGACCTCTACACAAAGCACTTACACCAGGGTTTCCATTTAAATCTCTAAATATGGGAGTCAGACAGAACCCCCAAAAGGAGATTTCTTATAAAGAGGCAGAGGTAGTCATTGTGAACTCTGTCTGGCTTATGATCCATTGGTGTCTCTCTTTATTATAGGCATATTTTTAGGTGTTGAATATGCAGATGAAGTCCATGGAGCCTCGCTTAAGAGTCTACAACATGGACACCAGCCAGTTATCCCACCAGGGAAGGACCTAGCCCAGGGTATTAGTAGCCCTTAAGTCCCTGTTGGGATAACTGGCTGGTGTCCATGTTGTAGACTCTTAACCGAGGCTCCATGGACTTCATCTGCATATTCAAATTCTAGGGAGCAATGCACCTTGGGTTTCACTGTGTTTGAGTGCTTTAACTGGTGCCTGCAGTGTTATCCTCCGCTGGTCTCCACAAGGTCAGTGGTTGCTTTGTGATGTCTGTCTATCAAGCATTGCTCCCACCCAGCCAGAATCCTGTGCCACACTGATGAGGGGCAACAACCCCGAAACAGCTGTCTGTGGTTGGATACCTTGTCTATGGTAAACCCCTGGCCATATCTTCAAGCTCACAAGGGCTGGCTAGTGTCTTAAGGGCTACTAATACCCTGGGCTCGGTCCTTCCCTGGTGGGATAACTGGCTGGTGTCCATGTTGTAGACTCTTAACCGAGGCTCCATGGACTTCATCTGCATATTCAAATTCTAGGGAGCAATGCACCTTGGGTTTCACTGTGTTTGAGTGCTTTAACTGGTGCCCGCAGTGTTATCCTCCGCTGGTCTCCACAAGGTCAGTGGTTGCTTTGTGATGTCTGTCTATCAAGCATTGCTCCCACCCAGCCAAAATCCTGCGCCACCCTGATGAGGGGCAACAACCCCGAAACAGCTGTCTGTGGTTGGATACCTAGTCCATGGTAAACCCCTGGCCATATCTTCAAGCTCACAAGGGCTGGCTAGTGTCTTAAGGGCTACTAATACCCTGGGCTTGGTCCTTCCCTGGTGGGATAACTGGCTGGTGTCCATGTTGTAGACTCTTAACCGAGGCTCCATGGACTTCATCTGCATATTCAAATTCTAGGGAGCAATGCACCTTGGGTTTCACTGTGTTTGAGTGCTTTAACTGGTGCCCGCAGTGTTATCCTCCGCTGGTCTCCACAAGGTCAGTGGGTGCTTTGTGATGTCTGTCTATCAAGCATTGCTCCCACCCAGCCAGAATCCTGCGCCACACTGATGAGGGGCAACAACCCCGAAACAGCTGTCTGTGGTTGGATACCTAGTCCATGGTAAACCCCTGGCCATATCTTCAAGCTCACAAGGGCTGGATAGTGACTTAAGGGCTACTAATACCCTGGGCTCGGTCCTTCCCTGGTGGGATAACTGGCTGGTGTCCATGTTGTAGACTCTTAACCGAGGCTCCATGGACTTCATCTGCATATTCAAATTCTAGGGAGCAATGCACCTTGGGTTTCACTGTGTTTGAGTGCTTTAACTGGTGCCCGCAGTGTTATCCTCCGCTGGTCTCCACAAGGTCAGTGGGTGCTTTGTGATGTCTGTCTATCAAGCATTGCTCCCACCCAGCCAGAATCCTGCGCCACACTGATGAGGGGCAACAACCCCGAAACAGCTGTCTGTGGTTGGATACCTAGTCCATGGTAAACCCTGGCCATATCTTCAAGCTCACAAGGGCTGGATAGTGACTTAAGGGCTACTAATACCCTGGGCTCGGTCCTTCCCTGGTGGGATAACTGGCTGGTGTCCATGTTGTAGACTCTTAACCGAGGCTCCATGGACTTCATCTGCATATTCAAATTCTAGGGAGCAATGCACCTTGGGTTTCACTGTGTTTGAGTGCTTTAACTGGTGCCCGCAGTGTTATCCTCCGCTGGTCTCCACAAGGTCAGTGGGTGCTTTGTGATATTTTTAGGTGTGCACAAAAGCACCATTGTCTACAGGTTTGTGAACCTCTGAAAAGCCGGACACCACTAAGCAGAGAGCAAATGGAGTCTAGAGTAACTTTAGCTGCCTCATTAGTGAATGGATCCTTTGGGGGTTTCATCTGAATCAGGTATTTAGTAGGAAACCCCAATGTAGGTGCTCAGCGTAGACCACAGTATGCATGTGAACTGACTCGAAATGTCAATATTCTGTCTCGTTCCTGTATTGAGACTTCCTATTAAATGTGTTTCTTTCCTTTGGCAGTGTAGGAGGAGTTAATGTCCATTTCTGTTGCTAGCTAGCTTTTTAGTTCTCTTCCCTGGTGTGGCTACTTTGTGATCACTCCCATCTCCTTTATATGCTCACATGATTTAGCATTCCTTGCTGATGATTGATCTCCATTGCTGGCCTAGCTACCTGAGGTGAAGATGCTACTCTGCAGAAGCTGACCATTTCTTTAGGAGTGTGGCATGAAGCTGTTTTGTTGTTTCCCTGACTGTCTTTCCTTCCTTTTTTGATGTTATTAGTGCGGCGGTTTGGACTAGTGCTCTCTCTGGCCATCTACCTATTGAGGATTAAAATCGGGACCAGAAACTACAGTAAGAAGTTATTTCTGTAGTTTTTGGCCTATTTAAATTGGCTAACCCTAGAACGTATATTTTGGTGAATCGGTTAAAATCAGGACCAGCGAGGGACTAGATATCCTGTTCGGCGATGGGGTAAAAGAACCCATATAGGGATGGTAGTGAGATCATGGCATGGCCACAGGTGAGTGCAGGAGGTCTCCTTTCCCCTATTCCCTAGGAGCAGGGCCCTCTGTTGTATGTGCCTCCCCCCTTCCCCTGTGTTTCCTCTGTCTGTTTTGTGTAGTGCACCAGACACTGGGTGTCCATGCGTCATTGTCATGAATTGCATCTGGACGCTCCCTAGTCTGTGTTGTGACATATTCTCACTGCATCACTAGATGTATTCACTGAGGGATGCAGTTTTTGAAATCTGGTCACTTATAGAGAGTTCTGATGTTCTGGCACCTCAGGGGTCTTTGCCGATGTGACATGACAGTTCCACCAAAATCTGCATTTGTAGATGAATCTCCTTCCCTATTGACTGTGCACTGTTATAAACAAGCAGTTTCTAACCACATATTGGATATTGGCGAAATCAGGAGAAATTACATAGCAAACTACATGGACCATTTCCTCTTCATAGCTCTTTTGAAAATTAAAAATATTTTAGTGGGAAAAAAATATTTTTTTTAATTTCCACAGCCCAATGTTACAAAATTCTGTGAATCATCTGAGGGTTTAAAAGGCTCACTACACCCCTAGATGAATTTCTCAGGAGGTGAACTTTACAAATTTACAAAATAGGGTGAAATGTAGGTGGTTTATGCTGCTTTGGCACTAGAGAGGCTCTTCTAATGCGACATGGTGCTTTCAGTAGTCTATTCCTGCAAAATCTTACCTTGAATAGTGCCCCATCGCTTTTGAGCCCTGCCATGTGCCCGAACAGTAGTTTTCCACCATATATGGGAGGTATTTGTGTACTCAAAAAAAATTATGCAACAAATTGTATGGTCCACTTTTCCTTTTACCCTTCTGAAAATGAACAATTTGATGCTATAGCATCATGTTTGAGGGAAAAATTTGATTTTATATTTTCATGGCTCAACGTTATAAAATTCTGGGAAGCACCTGTGGGCTCAAGATGCTCTTCGCATATCTAGATAAATTTCTTGGAGTAAGTAATTTCTATAACGGGGTCCCTTGTGGAGGTTTCCCCTGTTTAGGCACATTAGGAACTCTGTAAGTGCATCATGGCTTCCACTATCTTCTTCAGCCACATTTGTGCTCCAAAAGTCAAACGATGCTCCTTCTTTCCAGGCCCTACTGAGCACCAAATAGTAGTGTTACACCACATCCATGCTCAGGAGATATTGCACAACACATATATGAAGTCCATTTTATCCTGTTATCATTGTGTGTTGGCCTAATGCATATTGATCTGTATGTTTTGCCACAACTATTGTTTGTTTAATATGATGCATATTGTTCAGATGTCAACAAAGAAAAAAAAAAAGGGTCCTCAGTCAAAGACAGGATGTTCCTCCTCCTGCTCCCTGCGCGCTCATTCTAGTGTGGAATTGGAAGCTGAAGGTCACAGCAGATTTCTCTCTCCCTCTCCCAGAAACCAGATTGATCCTATTCTCATGTTGCAAGCTGGATGTTCTTAATTCTCAATAAATGATCATTCTCTGTTGCTCGCTGTGGACATCACGCTGATTAACGCGCTGCTAACAGGCTATGGGCCCAGGAGTCACAGAAGTCCCAGACCTCCAGAGCACAGAGATAGAAAGACAACAGCGAACTGAGAAGAAGTAAAGATGGCCACCACCAGCAGCTCAGCAAAATTTACAGTGCCAAGCCTGAATAACCAGAACTTCCAATCCTGGAAATTCAAGGTGAAGATGCTGCTGATAAGAGAAGGTATGTGGAAATACACTCAGGAGCCCAAGCCTGACCCAGTACCACAGGACTGGCTAGCGATGGATCAGAAAGCACAGAGCACCATATCACTCAGCATAGAGGATGATCAGATCGTGCATGTGTGTAAGTGTGAATCTGCAAAGGAAATGTGGGAGCAGCTGCAGAAAGTACATGAGAGGATAAATCTAATTAACAAACTCTAATGAGAAAGTTATATCAGTCTAAGCTACACAGTAACCAGGACATGCAGGACTAAATTAGAAGCACTGTAGAGACCGTAGAGCGCCTGCAGGGCATTGGGGAAGATATGAAGGACTTCCATGTAGCAGCACTACTACTTAGT
Organism: Allobates femoralis; assembly: GCA_033576535.1. Classification (NCBI taxonomy): domain Eukaryota; kingdom Metazoa; phylum Chordata; class Amphibia; order Anura; family Aromobatidae; genus Allobates; species Allobates femoralis. Next base: position 92,329,745 of record JARQOC010000004.1, on the reverse strand, counting down.
GGTCTCCCAGAAAACTATGACACGCTTGCAACTGCACTAGATGCACGCCCAGATGATGAGCTTACATTGGAGTACGTCAGAGGAAAGCTTGTAGATGAATATAAGAGAAAGGCAGAAAGTGTGAGCAGCAAGATATGCAATAAGGAAACTGCTTTACAAACACAGGACGTGCCCACCAGCAGAAACCACCCTAAAGAAACACGTGAATGTTTTGTATGCAAGAAGCCAGGTCATTTAAAAGCTGAATGCAGAGTCTGGAAAGCTAAAATGAATCAGCTGAAGAAGCAAAACAGTAAACAAAGAGTTAAGAGTGCTGTATTTGAAAATAATGATTCTGTTTGCAAACTACAAAAATCTCTTTATGGTCTTAAGCAATCGGCAAGAGCATGGAACACCAAAATGAACAAAGTCTTGTTGGAAGAAGGATTTAAAAGAGGTCAAGCGGATCCATGCTTATATACGAGATATACTGATGGAAAGTGGATGTATATTCTCTTATATGTGGAGATGTAATTGTAGTTCATCAAGAAGAAGCCGAAATTGGAAAAATTACTGAAATTTTGAACGAGCATTTTGAAACAAAAGACCTTGGAAATGTAACATATTATCTAGGAATCCATATCCAGAGAGAGGAAGATGGAAGTTTTCTTCTAAATCAATGTGCAAAAATTAATTCAATTTGAATCCGTTTGGAATGACAGAAGCCAAAGGTGTATCAACGCCAATGGAATCATCCTACCTGAAACTGGAAGAAGATGACCTGTTGCCTAACAATGAGAAATATCAACAGGCAGTGGGGGCACTTCTATACGTATCGACTATGACTCGACCAGATATTACAACAGCAGTTGGAATATTGTGCAGATATGTGGAGAAACCGCGCCAAAGAGACTGGAATGCCGTTAAAAGGGTTCTCCGATATTTAAAGGAGACACAAGGGGTAAATTTAAAATTATCTGCAGCAGGAAATCTAAAACTCACCGGCTATTCTGACGCAGATTGGGCTGGTGATTTGCATGATCGTAAATCCACAAGCGGATACGTATTTAAACTTGGAGAAAGTTCAATCTCCTGGTCTAGTAGAAAACAAGTATCTGTTGCTTGGTCATCCACAGAAGCTGAGTATGTGTCCGTAGCCTATGCAAGTCAGGAGATCATTTGGCTAAGACAACTGATGGATGATCTTGGTAAACTGTTAACTCTGCCAACGGTGATATATGAGGACAACCAAGGATGCATTAAACTTGCATGCAGTGAAAAGATCAGTGCCAGAACTAAGCACATCGACGTCAGATATCATCATCTACGTGATTTGATAGATCGTGGCATAATTCAGTTTGTTTATTATGAGACTGATAAGATGTTAGCTGACATTTTGACCAAGCCATTGCCACGACCAGGTTCCAAGGATTGAGAACCACTATGGGACTAACAGAATAAGTAGTTGTTGAGTGGGGGTGTTGGCCTAATGCATATTGATCTGTATGTATTGCAACAACTATTGTTTGTTTAATATGATGTGATTTTATGTCTGCATGAATATTGTTCAGATGTCAACAAAGTTAAAAAAAAAGGGGTCCTCATTCAGAGACAGGATGTTCCTCCTCCTGCTCCCAGCGTGTACATTATATTGTTTAACTGGAAGCTGAAGGTCGCAGCAGATTTTCTCTCTCCCTCTCCAGAAACCAGATTGATCCTATTTTCATGTTGTAAGCTGGATGTTCTTAATTCTCAATAAATGAACATTCTCTGTTGCTCGCTGTGGACATCACGCTGATTAACCCGCTGCTAACAGTCTGACACTGTCTGAGCTAGTGATTCAGCTTCGTGTATGCAGTTGTTATCTACATGGTACAGTTTTGCAACAGTGGAATACCTTGGTAGCTTTATTTCATCATCACCATAGTTTAACACACGTACAGGTACCCGTACATCAACCATCCCCCTGGCTGTCAGGAGAGTAGGACTACTGTCAGACACCACCGGCTCTACTACTGCCTGGTAGTCCTGCACTCTGAGGCCTACTGCTGCCCAACACCAGATCATCATTTCACTTCTTGGTGGCACTACATTAGGAATTGGGTCTGTTACACGTACGCTACCAATTTCACCATTAGATAGTGTTACCTGCTGCTGGTACACGAGAGCTCGGATCTCCTTCTGAAGAACCCTCCTCTCTCCTGGGTTAGCAGTATCTGCACTCTGCTGAAGCAAAAATAGCACTGCATTTAGACAGTTAACCATCACATTGGTACCCAGTATCACATGGGGATCCCGATCATTTGGTTTGTCCTGAACCACAATGAGTCCCTGGTTCTTCAATTGCACCCTCCCCACCTTTACTGTTGCCTCCCAATGCCCCTCTACAGTAACGGGTAACCCATAAGTTGCTACAATGTTCAAGTCAGGGTTTGGAGGTTCAAGTTCTAGTTCAGACCAGAACCGTTTGTAAAGGATACTCAGGATGGTGGTCACCTGGGATCCCATATCTACCAATGCGGTGGTAGCGATGCCGTCTATGATGATGGACAGGTACGGACGATCTCCCACGTACCTGCGCAGCCAATTGGATGGGCCTGGACAGTCTACTCCTGGGGTTGGGCCCCCGGCCCCAGGGGTTGCTTGTTTAAAGGGCAGAACCGGTAGATGTGCCCTACTTTGTTGCATTTGCGACAGATGGGTTGTTCGCTGGCACTGTAGCGATCCGTGTTCCTCCCTCGAAGCGGTGGTGTCCTCTTCTTCATCCATGGAACGTCGTCCGGGCTGTCAGCGAGCTGGATCTTCGCTGGTGCCTGTGTCTCTGTCTTGAGTTGCCTAGCACCTCGGAGCTTAGCCATCTCTCTGCTCAGCTGTCGCACCTCAGAACACAGGCTGTCAAACCAGTCAGGGGTCACAGCCTGCATGCTGGTCTCTGCTGCAGAGGATAAGGAAGGTGCTTCTGGCAAAGAGGGGTTTTAACCCATCGCAGCTGTGGGGTTAAGTCTGGCACTGCTGAGAGCTGCTGTCCCTTAACAGTTAGTTCTTTTAGGGTAGCAAACTCTGCATCAGGGTTTTGAAGAGCCCACCAGCGTGCTTCCTTACTATCATCCGGTAACATGAGGCCCCTTACAAACTGTTCAATGAGCATTTTATTTTCATCACGGATACCATTGGGATCAACTTGCTTAAGGAGTCTCAGCGCCTCTTGCAGGCGTAAGGAGTAATCTAGGACACTTTCTTGTGCTCCTTGTTTACAATGGTAAAACAACAGTCTTAATTCAGTCACAGTATGATGATCAAAAACTCTCTAACTTTTTAAATACTTGCACAAGAGACCCCTGATCTTCCTCAGACCAGTTTCGGCTTTCCAGCTCTGCTGCACCTGTTAACTGTCCTATCACTACTGATGCTCTCTGCTTACTGGTCATCGCATACATGTCTAGTATATATCTTTCCCTGGAATATGTCCTGGGTGCCTGGCTTGCCGTCATACTTGGGTAACCAGGCTGCATTAGGGACGTATGTTTTTAATATCCAGGTCAAACATGAATGGTAACCCAGCCAAGTTCTTCTGATACACAGGAAGTAGCGTCAAATGACGCACTTCCTGTGGGTGAATGCCGGAAACCGGTGCTCGGGATGGCGCGGCTGCCCATGTGCGGCAATGAGCGGCGTAATTCAAGACAGGTGTGGGCAGAGGTGGTGGGGTATACAGGATGGGGGTGACATGGGAAAGCATGCCCCCTGAGGAAGCATTCAGGGAAACGCGTTGGGGCGACCCCCAGAAGTCATCTGAGCACACCAGCACTTTACATGGGTAAGCGTTAATTTGGTTGCTATGTGGAGATGGAAAAAGGAGTAGTGGAGGTTTTGAGATTGCATTTAGTGGAGTATGCTGTTATTATGGGAAGGGACCATGAGCTGAATCTATGGTATATTGACTATCTAATGCCCTCAAAAACTATCCTATATATGTCTTTGTTGCCACATAGCAATTTGGAAATGGCTGCCATGTGTTTGTTCTGATGTGTGAGGAAAAAAGGCTTTAACCCCTAAGTGTCCTCCTATCCAGATCCTTGTAAACATAATTTTTATCATGTCTTCAAGCACTTTGTATCTGCGTTTTTTTAACCTTTTTGATGGAGTAATAAAAGCATCTTTAAGAACAGCAGTTTAATTGTGCGAATTAATTATTTAGTATAGAAACTCTCCAAAACCAATCAATTATGAGTAAAAATTAGGGACGTACGGCAGTGAGATCGGCATTATCGGAGCTATTGTTGCAGGTGCCGGTAATGGTATAGCGCCGCCGGATGGATTGGCGACTGCGGCCTGTCCGCTCGGGCCTCCATTAATGGCGGCAAGGCTGGTTCACGATCGGGACTGCTGCATCGCACGGGTCCGGGGCACTCATTCTCGCTCCCCCCCTAGTGAATCGCTAACAGTCTCTGAAAAATGAAAGCAAGTAGTCAGCTCGGCGGGCGGGGAGTGGAGCACCTCAGGTATTTCCGGATCTGACTGCTGCGTCCGGTGGTTCTCATCAGAGCATGGGCCGGGCCTATCTTCGCGCCCTTGCACTGTAGCGCCCCCTTTCTTTCCCGCTCTGTGGCGCAGCAATGGCTGCTTAAATTTGCAGTTCACAATACAGTCTATATATGGCACACAGTACCCGGTTACACCTGTTTGTGACGCCAGAATTGTCCTGCCAAGGCCCGGGGGAACTCAGATCTCAGGCACGGTTTGAGAAGTCACGGGTAGCGGTGCCTGAGGCTGTGGGCCTGGTGGTCAATGAAAAATGTGGAAAAAGAAAATAATAAAAGTGTCTATTCGTGACACCACCTGTAGGTTCCGGTGATGACACAGGCGCTGCTGGAACCTCCGGGGTGATGGGCAGCAGCAAGATGGAGTCGCTCCCTACAGGACAAGTTGGGTCCCCAAGGCTAAGGACAGTGATGGTGGAATAGGGCAGCACAGTCGTTTCTGCACAAGGTTGGAGTAGGGGAGCGCAGTCTGTGTGGTGCAGGTGGAAGGAGGACACGCACACATAAATGTCTTTTGGTACCTTTACTGATGTTCGGTTACAGGTACACACGTCCGGAGTGAGCGAAAACACCTTGGGATCTCCACATAGGGTTATAGGCCTCCTTGTTCAGCTTTCCTGTTCTGAGTCGGGCAGGTATGGAACCTAACCGGACCGTTACTTCTCTCACTCTCCACAACCCGGGTTGCTGCACTGAGGGCTCTCTCTTGGGCTACCGCCGTCTCTCTCCACGGTCCCTGGCTCTCAACTGTTGGTGCTGCGGGTGTCCGGGAAGCTAAACCTCCTCGGGATGCTGGTTTCTCTGCTGAGTTATCTCCTCTGTCCCTGCAGACTCGGACTCCAGTGACCGGAACTCTGGTGGGGTGAGCCGGTATGGCTCCTCTGCCTTCGATCCCTACTCTACGAGTTTTCCACTGGCTCTGGTGTGTACTGGTCTGGGCCTAGCACGGCTCCAGCACCAGCTCAGCTCACTAGTCTCTGAGCTCCTGCAGCTCTCCTAGCGTCTGCACACTCTGGCTAATTTCCCTCCAGCACCTGTATTTATAGGGGATCTGGCTTAAGGGCAGCCAGTTGAGCTCCCCTACAGGCCTGAAGTGGAAGGTGTTGGGTGTTAGTGGTTACTCACTGTGGGAAATCCTTCAGTGTCCCAGGGAAGTCTGTGGTTACCTGGTACAGGGTACCACACTGCCAGCTCACCGTAACTATTAGCCCGGTTCCGGGTGCGCAATTAAAAGTCACACACAGTTGTGAGCCTTACTGGATTTTACTGTTACTCTGCAGTTCTTAAAGTACAGCTCACAGCCACTTCACTAGTGGCTCCTGTCATTGATTAGCAGCTGGGAGGGTTCATCAGCAGCACCCCCTCTCTATTTCCTTTCGGGCCTCTGCTCTCAGTCCCGCGCACAGACTACAGTCCAGCTGTCACAGGCTTTTCTTGGGGCACCCTTCCAGGAGCTCCTAGCCTTTGTCCGACGACCTTCCCTTCGTCATGCCAGGGGTTGGGTCCGGAACATAAAGAACTCGCACCAGCCAGTATTCATGGTTGGGGCTTGTAGCTTCCTTGCCACTTCAACAGAGCTGGCACCCTGGTTCCGGCCCAGTCCCATGGTGTCCCTATTGATTCGGACACACCGGGGACCCCTTCTTGCTTCCCTCGGTGTGCGACCTGGGACCCGGGCTAGCCATACGGTGGCACGGGCTGCCGGATCCGGGTTCTTCCCTTCTGGTGTCTCAGTAAGCCAGGCTGCTGGATGTCTCTAACTTGGTGTTCTTTCCTCCTCCTAACTCAAAAAAGCCCCACTAACTTGGTATTCCTTGATTTTGTTCTTGTTCCTCCACCCCTTACTGGGCTCCTTCTCTAGCTCTCCACCCTCCACTTGGTCCCTCCCACTATCCCTTGCCTGACATAAAGTAACTAGGACTAGGGATCGGGGGTTGTGTTGGGTGTTTGTGCGGAGTGACCAACTTACCAGTCCCAGCTGCTATACCACTTAGTGGTGACCGGTCCACAGGGGTGCCACACAAGCAGGCCACAGAGAACCTGCCCCGGTAGGGCCCATCCGTCTGCCTCACCCTGAAGAATCTTGTGGCCTGCCACTGCCACAGACCATACCAGTTGCCCTTGGGAACTGCTCCACCTGTGGGGAGCGATATCACCTTAGCTGTGTCTCCATCATCCCCAGAGGTCCCACACCGAAGCGTCGACGATCAATAGCCGAACATCACAGGTGGTGTCACAATAACATCCCTAAAACCAAAATCCCCAAACTTTTATTGACACCGCCAGGGTAATGGAGCCGGGTCTCAACCCCTGTGACTCTCCAGCAAAACTGTTGCCCGGTTCTGAGTATCCCACGGCCCTGGGGTGTGTGTCAGCTTTTCTCCCCAGGACCTTCTCCTCACTCCTCGACTTCTTCTCGTGTTCTCTAACTCCTTGTCTCTGCTTCCTCTACCTTCCCGCACCTTCTCTACCTAGCCCCTCCTCCTTGCTGGAAACAGGGCAGCTCCCCTGAACTTGGGTGCTGAGCTCGCCCTTCTGGCCAAGAGACAGGACTGGTGTGTGCATGTGATGGGTTTATCTGACGTGGAGGTCACCTACTTCCAAGCATGATATCACCTCTGGTGATAGAGGCAATACCACTGTGGCAAGCGGACCATAGGGGCGCCACAGAATCGTCATCCAAGCTACTCCCGCTTACATGTTTGAACTATTGTTATGGATTTCTACTAAGAAAAGAAGATAAAGGTCTCCCTTGCTCATACCTGCAAGTGTTACATTACTATCCATGGCTAGAGAGCACTGATCTGGATATTGGACCGGGTTGCATGAAGTGATTTGCTTATCTCTACTTGGCACTTATTATAACACAATAGATTCCACAGAAATACTGTATGTTCAGCCTGATCAAACGTCAGACAGCAATCACTAGAAGACTAGAAGGGCCAGCAGAACAGGTTACCTGAAATAGAAACTGGTTACGTGGATACCATAACATAAAAAAACCACTGAATTTCCAGTGAACCTATTAAGTCAGAATGTGAAAATATCTGGAATGTTAACAATTAGGGTAAACCCAACATGCTGTGCTATCCCCTACCCACTACCATAACTGTCATGGGCCTTTTTTTTTTTTAATCATATAATTTTTATTAATAAAACAAATATACAAACGTTCATAAATTGTACATATTGTGTTTTTGAAAGCATAAACCCCTCTTCCCCCATCCCTTCCCCACACCCATAGACAGCAAGCAGGTATGCTAAACATTAGTAACAGTAATTGATGTATCCCAACAATTTAACATTGATTTACTATACTCGTGCCCTCCAATACCGTATATACTCGTGTGTAAGCCGACCCGTGTATAAGCCGACCCCCCTACTTTTGCCCCAAAAATCTGGAAAAACCTATTGACTCGTGTATAAGCCGAGGGTGGACCCCAGCACAGGTACACAGCCCCCAGCAGTGTGGTATACAGGCCCCCCCAGTGGTATACAGGCCTCCTCAGTGGTAGTATATAGCAGCCCCAGTGGTAGTATACAGCAGCCCCAGTGGTAGTATACAGCAGCCCCAGTGGTAGTATACAGCAGCCCCAGTGGTAGAATATAGCAGCCCCAGTGGTAGTATACAGCAGCCCCAGTGGTAGTATACAGCAGCCCCAGTGGTAGTATACAGCAGCCCCAGTGGTAGTATACAGCAGCCCCAGTGGTAGTATACAGCAGCCCCAGTGGTATACAGCAGGCCCCCAGGGGTACATATAGCAGCCCCCAGGAGGTACCCAGCAGCCCCCTGGGGGTCCCCAGCAGCCCCCAGGGGGTACACAGCAGCCCCCTGGGGGTCCCCAGCAGCCCCCTGGGAGTACACAGCGGCCCCCAGCAGCCCCCTGGGGGTCCCCAGCAGCCCCCAAATGCTGGCACTCGCCCCTCCTTGCAAGGGCCCCCCCGCTTCTCTTACCATTCCGGACTTCTGATCCGCGCCGCTCCTCGGTGCTTCATCCTCGCTGCTCCGTCCGTCTTCTACATCCGGGATCCCCGGCCGCGCGATGACGTCATATGCCTGCGACGGCCGGAGATCCGGATGTAGAAGACGGACGGAGCAGCGAGGATGAAGCACCGAGGAGCGGCGCGGATCAGAAGTCCGGAATGGTAATATAACCATCGGGGGGGGGGCCCTTACAATTGTACATATTGTGTTTTTGAAAGCATAAACCCCTCTTCCCCCATCCCTTCCCCACACCCATAGACAGCAAGCAGGTATGCTAAACATTAGTAACAGTAATTGATGTATCCCAACAATTTAACATTGATTTACTATACTCATGCCCTCCAATACGTCCTTTTCCAATTGCAGCTGTGTCAGACCCTACTATGTTCCAGCCACGGAGACCATATCTTCTCATACAAACCAGATTTCCCCCTTTTGTGATATATCACTTTTTCCAACTGTGAAATATAGCTTGCCTGTGCTAAAAATTCTCTCCTAGACGGTGGCTCCTCTCTAATCCAGTGTCTGGCGATAAGTTTCCTCGCTATGTACAGTAGTCTAGCAATTGCTATCTTTATATTGCCTTCCACAGAGAGTTAATCCACATACCACAATAGGCACACACCACTGGCTCTCTTGGTATTACACATCATTATGCCCCCTCAAGTCTGGCTAGCACCATTAATCAGTACGCCGACAATCGTGGACATGTCCACATCATGTGGAATATGCCTGTATCTTCCGTCTTACATCTAGGGCCTCAAATTCACCCTAAATAAAAATTCAGGTGACCGGTAAACTCTGTATAATAGGTATAACTAGGATATCTCCCTGGTTCACTAAGGTATACATTTGGTACCCACTCCAAAATAGAATTCCAGGTATCGTTATCCATGGCTCCCACCTCCATTTTCCACCTTGTTTTTGCCCGTGTCGGGTAAACTGTCATGGATATTTAAATTATATATCTTTGCTCCAGGTTTCTACGTTTTGTATGTAGAATATCTCCACGTACAGCCATCATAAAAGACGTACTTACAGCAAAGCATTTAAGATAAAAAATTATAAGAAAAGCCCTATGGAACAAATATCTCCTGCATAGTTGACATGTCACAAATTGCCCTTGTCTAATTTTATGAAAGGCCAGATGTGCACCACAGTCTAGAGGGGAGAGCACGATAACAAGGTTGAGATGGGAACAGAGCTTTTTCAAAATGCAGAGGTATGGGTTAAGTAAAGGGGAAGGAGGGATGTAGGGAAGGGGCAAGGATTTTCTTGTGGCACCCCAGGGTCTGGATGCCACAATGTCATTGCTGCTCTCAGGGGGTAGTGTCATAGCTGGAAGCAACAAAGGGTATCCACACCAGGTGAGCCTAAGCACACAAGACCTTTTCAGCCTCCTGGCCTGAAGGAGGAGCTCTAAAGCCGGGTTAAGGGCAGCTCCCCTATAAATTCTGGTCGAAGATAGTTAGTTCAGTACGGAGTGTGGAGCCCCAAGGGACGTGGGGTACTCGGTACCGGACCGATCTGCTGCTGGGGGTGTCACTGGTGGCCTGGTCCGGACCGTGTCCCTGGCTCAGCACAATAAAAGGGGAATATTTACAAGGGAGATTGTCACGGGTGACGCCACCCACTTGATGCGGCCAGTAATGGGGGCCGCCGCTGCTGCAGAACCTCCGGGGTGATGTGAGGGCAGCGGAGGTGGTATAGTTCCAGTGGGGGGAACTGTATCCCCCGGGGCAGTAAAGGGTTAAAGTCTATTGGGGTTATAGATGGTGGGGAAGAGTTGGAGGACACACACTCACGTTTAGTTGATACTGTAATTCCATTCTTGTCCTCATGCTGCAGAGCTGACAGGCTGGATCTGCAGGGAGGAATTGTCTCTGTGCTGAATCTGGAGCAAAGGTCACAATCAAGACACAGACTCCAAAGCTGTTTTCCAAGGCTTTACTGCTGATATTATTGCAGATTATAGTCCACGGAGTCTGTAATGGAGCTGGGCTCTCTCCCCACACCCTGTCCGGGTCGTTGGCCTCCTTGTGCTGCACTGTGTGTGTGTCCTGAGCTGCTGCTTCAAGCTAAACTGCTGGGATTCCTCACTTCTCTCTCTGCTTGCTGCTGGTACCACTTGGCTAGGCAACTTGGGTCCTCTATGCTGTGCTGACCCCTCCGTGTTGCTTCACTCTGGTACTGGGGGGCATCTAGAGATCCCACTGTTCCTGGATTCGCTGTGCTGTGGGTGCCAGACACAGTACCGGATCCGGTGTCCGTCTCTCTGTGCGTACTTCTGGGGCAAGTGATGGTGTCACTCCAGCTCCCAGATGTGTTCCTCTGTCTTTCGGTCTCCTGCTCCTCTGACCCTTGCTAGGTCTGCACTGAGCTAACTCTGCTCTCAATAAGCTCTCAGTTCTCCTGAGCTGTTCTCTTCTCAGTTCTCCAGGAACTGACCGAGCTCTCCCTCATGGGCAAAGTATATATGGAAGCAGGAGGTGCTCCCTCTATTGCCCAGAGGTGGTAGTGTTTGTCAGTGTGTAGTGGGGGAGAGAACCCATGTGATGTTATTGTGGCACATTAACCCATGGGGTGCCACATTCCCCCTTAGTTAAATACAGTACTCCGGGACTGTGGAAAAACAAGTAAACAACAATTAATATTGACATAGACTTAAAATGAAAAAGTACAAAAATCACTAGAATGTGAAAAAGAGTTTGAAAGTCAAAAAGTAGTCTTTCCAGAGGTTTAGTCTATTGCCTCCTAGCTGATGAATATATACAAGAGAGTTCTTACCACAACCAGTCCGTGGTATATATGGTCCATAAGTAAATAAGAAGATAGTTCAAAGTTCTTACAGGATAGTCTCTGTAGGTACTGGGCTTTTTGTTTAACGTTGCAAGAACTATGTCACGCTGGGAGCGGGAGAGACACCCAGCGTAGGACAACGACGGGGGGGGATAAGGAGTCCCTAAAGCTATGGGCACAAGAGGGAGAGGGTGACCCCTAGTCTTCCTGGGGCTGACCCTGTCTGCCCTGACGTCCCTATACAGTTTCCTCAACTGTCGCCGACCACGAACCTCGTCCCTCTCTGATCCTAGCACTACCTTATCTAAGGATCAGATGGGGAGGTTCACTAGACCCCTCCACTAACAACTAAAGACAACACAAGGAAAACAGACAATGGGGAAAGAAAACACTTATCTTGCAGCAGAGCACAGCAACCTCCACAATCTCAGCTTCTGCTTGGAGCAAGGATAATGAGTCCACAAGGAAATATCACCTGCACCGAGGGAGGGCAATGAAACTCCTTATAAAGGAGGGAAGAACCTGCTGGGTCCTAGAGACCCAGAATACTGGTGTAGAAACCAGACCGAGCACAAGACCTTCCCAGCCGTCCTCCCATGATAGGGAGATCTTATCATACCTTCTCTTTATCTACACAGAAGGTAAATGCCCCTGAAAGACGGACCGTCCTCAAACCTTATGGCTGATTGGCCAAACGCTGGGACCGTCTGCGCGTGGCCTCTACCCTGTCATCCGTGCCACCCGTGACAAACTATGTACATTTGTCCACTGAATTCAACTTATATTCAAACAACATATTTACATTATACATTTAATTCTGCATTTTATTCTTTGTACCTAGCTGGTATCTGACCTTGGGTACTACGCTCTGATCTGCGCAATGTTGGTGGAGTTAGTATGAAAGTGTGAGTGGACGTGTACCTATTTGGGGTGCTTGGTGTTATGGCAGATGGAGGTCTGACTGCAGGACTGGCAAGTTCACTGGGACCAGGAATCTGTTCTTCCTCTTCGGATTCTACTTCCAGTTCTTCAAGTCTTGGGTCTTCTTCAGGTAACACAGGTTCTGGTAACACAGGTTCTGGTAACACAGGTCCTGGTTTTGGGTCCATCATTGAAGGGAATGCAATCATTGGTACGACAACTGCTCCATGGTAATTTGGCCATGTTTTAGGAAAATCTCCTAGTACCGTGTGGAAAACTTCTTCTTTTTCTTTCTCTTGAATAGGTTGGACCTGTACGGGTTCTATGACTTCAGGTGTCTTCAGGGTTTCAGGACACAATTTGAGTTGATCACGAGATACGACTTGTGAAGTTCTTCCTTCATCTTTGCTTATCAAATAGGTTTTAACATTGTCTTGGTTAGATGGTAGGACTGTGTATGGGACTGCTTCCCACTGATTATCCAGTTTGCCTGTACGTCTCTTTCTCTTGAGAACTTGATCACCTTCTTGTAATGGCATTGCTTGAGCATGTTTGTTAAAGGTCTTCTCTTGTCTTGCTCTTGCTTGTTGTAGGTTTCTCTCTACGCATTCTTGCACTTGGTGATACTGCTTCTGACGTTTGATATCCCAATCTGTTTCTTCTAATTCTGTATCTGGTTTTTCAACTCCCATTTCGAGATCAATTGGTAGCTTACCGGGTCTTGCACGCATAAGATAAGCTGGAGTGCAGTTTGTAGAACTCACAGGGACATGGTTGTATAAGTCTACCAAATCCGGTAATTTATCTGGCCACTGGTTTCTTTCTGATTCTGGTAAGGTCTTTAACAGTTCGATTACGATATGATTCATTTTCTCGCATAGACCATTTGTTTGGGGATGATATGTCGTTGTGCGAATCTTCTTGCAACCGTACATATTGCAGAATTCCTTAAATAGTTCTGATTCAAAAGCTGGACCTTGGTCTGCAAGGACTTGTTCTGGGTAACCATGTGGTCTACAGAAATGCGTCTGGAATGCTTTTGCTGCAGTCTTCGCTGTCAAGTCTTTGACTGGTACCACCACTAAGAAGCGTGAGTAATGGTCCACGATGGTTAGGGCATAGACATAGCCTGACCGGCTTGGTGACAACTTGACGTGATCTAATGCGACTAGTTCAAGAGGCTGCTTGGTTATTATTGGTTGAAGTGGAGCTTTCTGTAGATCTTTCCTTCTGAGGTTGCATGCGGCACATCTTCTGCACCATAGTTCAATGGATCCTCTCATGCCAACCCAATAAAATCTGTCTCTCAGGATTGCTTCTAACTTCTTCCATCCGAAATGACCTGCGTTGTCATGATAAGCCTCTAAGACCATTTGAGTGTCTCGCTTGGGCACGATTATCTGCCAGACCAGTTCATGCGTCTTGGGATTGGTAAATCGTCTACAGAGCTTCCCTTGATGCAGGAACAACTTGCCTTTATCCTTCCATAGCTGTATAGCTTCAGCTGGGGCATTCTGTCCAGGGTGTGCATGTTGTTGCGTAAGCAGTTCTTTCACTAGCTTCACGGCTGGATCAGTATCTTGAGCTTCAGCCCATCCGTAGTGTCTTAACTGGTTAAGGTTTATTTCTTGTTTCTTTTGGTAGATGCCGGGTCGATAATCTTCTACCCTTGAACGATGAAAGGCCGGGAGTTCAATCTCTTCCAACTCTTCCGGTTCCTCTTCCACGTCTTTCAGGTGCGGCATCCGGGATAAGGCATCTGCGTTCCCATTCTTGCGGCCTGCCCGATATTTGATGACAAAGTTGTAGTTTGATAGCCGGGCTATCCATCGCTGCTCCAAAGCACCTAATTTGGCTGTGTCCAGGTGAGTCAACGGGTTGTTATCCGTGTAGATGGTGAATTCTGCACCTGCTAGGTAATGTTTAAAGCGTTCGGTTACAGCCCAGACCACTGCTAGTAGCTCTAACTTGAAGGAGCTGTAGTTCTCGGGATTTCGCTCTGTAGGCCGGAGCTTCCTGCTTGCAAAGGCAATAACTCGTTCTCTGCCTCCTTGCTTCTGCGACAATACTGCTCCCAGTCCCACGTTGCTGGCATCCGTGTAAAGAATGAATGGTTGATGGTAATCAGGGTATGCCAGGATCTCTTCTCCCGTCAGCGCGCTTTTTAGCTGATTGAAGGAATTTTCTCTTTCTTCATCCCACCATGCCAGGGAATTACAGTTTGAAGTCTTCCTGGACCGTCCTACCAGAATGTCTTGCAGAGGAGCTGCTAGCTTCGTGAATCCTCGGATAAATCTTCTGTAATAGCCTACCAGGCCCAGGAATTGCCTCACTGCTTTTACGTTCGTAGGTCTTGGCCAATCCCTTATTGCTGTGACTTTATCAGGATCCGGTGCTACTCCCTCTGAACTCACGACATGTCCCAGGTACTGTACCTTTGGTTTGAGAAGGTGACACTTGGATGGCTTGATTTTCATGCCATATCTCGATAAAGCTTCGAACACTTCTGCCAGGTCTTGTAGATGCTGCTCATACGTCTTCGAATAGACTATGACGTCATCTAGGTACAGGAGGACAGTTTCAAAGTTTTTGTGTCCTAGGCAGCTCTCCATCAGACGTTGGAAGGTCCCGGGTGCGTTGCAGAGTCCGAACGGCATACAATTAAACTCACAGAGGCCCATCGGCGTAGTAAACGCTGTCTTCTCCTTGTCGGCCTCGGCACAGGAACCTGCCAGTACCCACTAGTCAGATCAAGGGTGGAAAAGTAGTTAGCAGATTTTAATGCAGCTAATGACTCCTCAATCCTAGGTAATGGGTATGCGTCCTTATGTGTAATGTGGTTAATCTGCCGGTAATCTACGCACATTCTCATGGTCCCATCCTTCTTTTTGACTAACACTAGAGGTGCTGCCCAGGGGCTACAACTGTCTCTTATTACCCCTGCAGATTTCATTTCTCTGAGCATGTCTTTGGTGGTTTGGTAGTGAGCTGGTGGTAAGGGTCTATACCTTTCTTTTATAGGTTGATGGTTACCTGTGGGTATAGTGTGCTCTACCCCTTTGATCTGCCCAAAGTCTAACGGGTGTTTGCTGAATATCTGCTCATATTCTTTCACTACCCGGTATACTCCATGCTTGTGACGGGGAGGTATAGAACTGGTACCTACATGCAACTTTTGGCACCAATCCTCCAGCTTCTCCTCTGAGCCATTGTCATCCGCCTGGCATGACGGGTTCAAGGGCTCAGCGACGGTGATGTTGTTGTTATCAACCGTGTACAACTTAGCCATGGTAGCATACTTTGGTAATGTGACCTCATCTTCTCCGCAGTTCAATAGGCGTAATGGCACTCTTCCCCGGTGTACGTCAACCACTCCTCTAGCAGTGAGTATGGTCGGTCTACTGTCTGAGTACACGGGTTCTACCAGGGCCTGATAGTCTTGCCCTTTAATGCCTATTGCGGCTCTGCACCATACCAACATTTCAGTTTTGGGAGGAATTACAATAGGTATTGGGTCACTTACTCTGACACTGCCGATCTCACCTCCGGAGATTTCTACCTGCTGCTTCAACATCAGGGCTTTGATCTCCTTGTGCAGAAGCCTCTGTTGTCCTGTTCCGGCAGTCTCGGCGATTTGCTGTAAAACACTTAACACTTCGGAAAAACATTTCTCAATAACATTCATTCCTACCACCATCACGGGTTCACGGCCTCGCCGGTCGACATCTACGATTATAATACCCTGTTTCTGCAATTCTACCTTCCCAACCTGAATATTCATCTCTCTAAATCCAACCTTTGGTATCATCAATCCATTACCAGCCCACACTTCAAAGTTAAAGCCATCTGGCGCATTAGTAATGTCTGAATCAGCCCAGTACCTTTCATATAGAACATGTGGGATGGATGTTATTTGGGATCCGGTATCCAGCAAGGCACTAAAGGGGATGCCATTCAACACTATAGGGATCACCGGCTTTCCTCCCACGAATTTGTCATACCAGGCTGAGGGGCCTTGAGCGTTCATTCCTGGGGAGCGGCCCGCCTGCCCAGGGTATCGTCGTTTAAAGGACACTCACGAGCAAAATGACCTGGTATCTGGCAACGGCGGCAGACGGGCTGTCCATCTGGTTGGTAGCGATCGCTGGGTCGTCCTCTTGCTGCTGGGTATCTTCTGGGCCTCATCCACGGAACATCCTCTCTGCTGGTCGCCAACTCGATCTTGGGTGCAGGTTTTGACTCTCGCAGTTCCTTGATGACCTTGGCCATGGAGATCACGGTGTCTGTCAGGGCATCTAGCTTTTGGTTGATGGCTGCATTTGAGATATAGTCCCCGGCCTCAGCAGCAGTAGTTGACATAGCAGATGTCACTGGCGCTGCCGCCTGCTGAGGTACTGCTGCAGTGTCAAGCACAGATGTTAATTCCCTTGGCTCCTCCAGCTGCTGCAGGCGGATAGCTCTATCTTCAGCTCAGTAAATGTCATGTCAGGGTTCTGCAGCAGTACCATGCTTAACTGTCCTCGATGGGAAGGGGAATGGAGGCCCTCAATAAATTGGTCAAATAGCATTTTATCAGCTCCCGGGGCTAAAGCAGGTTCTGCCAGCTTAAGGGCTTTGAGTGCTTCCTGCAGGTTCAAGGCAAAGTCTCTAGCACTCTGTTTAGGCTTCTGGTGGCATGCAAAGAACCTCATCTTAGCCCGGGTATCAACAGCAGATTCAAACGTTGCTTTTAGTCTGGTTGCTAGATGCTCTACAGTGTCCTTATCTGTGTCCAGCCAGGACGCCACCTCACGCCGTGCATTGCCCGTTAACTGTCCCATTATCATTCCTACACGCTGGGCTTCAGTGAGGGGATACATCACATAATACTCTTTAATCTTTTGCATAAAGTCAGTTAAAGTATTAGGCTCACCGGAGTATTGGGGCAGCCACATTGCCCCCGGAGTATACGGCATCAGGAATGGCATTATGGATGCTGTTCCTTGCGCCGCTGCACCGCCGGACGCTACTGGCTGACCCGACGCTGCAGCTCCATCGGCTACTCCGCCGCCGTCTTGTGCATCGGCCTGCGACATCTTGGGCCCCCTTAGTTAATATGCGCCCTCCGTCTTCCGCTTCCGTCCGGATGTCTCTGGGAGGTTCCGGGGCGCAGCAGGGATCTTCTTCCCCGCCGGATGTCGTCAGCACCAGGGGAGGAGGCTGGGTTCGCGCCAATGCAAGGTACCGCCCCCTCTCTTTCCCGCGCGCTGCGCGCTCCAAAATGGCGGATTCTCAAATATACAGTTCAGATGGCGCACAGGGTCCAATTCTTTTGGACCGGGTAGATCCTGTTCGTGACGCCAGGTTGTGGAGCCCCAAGGGACGTGGGGTACTCGGTACCGGACCGATCTGCTGCTGGGGGTGTCACTGGTGGCCTGGTCCGGACCGTGTCCCTGGCTCAGCACAATAAAAGGGGAATATTTACAAGGGAGATTGTCACGGGTGACGCCACCCACTTGATGCGGCCAGTAATGGGGGCCGCCGCTGCTGCAGAACCTCCGGGGGTGATGTGAGGGCAGCGGAGGTGGTATAGTTCCAGTGGGGGGAACTGTATCCCCCGGGGCAGTAAAGGGTTAAAGTCTATTGGGGTTATAGATGGTGGGGAAGAGTTGGAGGACACACACTCACGTTTAGTTGATACTGTAATTCCATTCTTGTCCTCATGCTGCAGAGCTGACAGGCTGGATCTGCAGGGAGGAATTGTCTCTGTGCTGAATCTGGAGCAAAGGTCACAATCTAGACACAGACTCCAAAGCTGTTTTCCAAGGCTTTACTGCTGATATTATTGCAGATTATAGTCCACGGAGTCTGTAATGGAGCTGGGCTCTCTCCCCACACCCTGTCGTTGGCCTCCTTGTGCTGCACTGTGTGTGTGTCCTGAGCTGCTGCTTCAAGCTAAACTGCTGGGATTCCTCACTTCTCTCTCTGCTTGCTGCTGGTACCACTTGGCTAGGCAACTTGGGTCCTCTATGCTGTGCTGACCCCTCCGTGTTGCTTCACTCTGGTACTGGGGGGCATCTAGAGATCCCACTGTTCCTGGATTCGCTGTGCTGTGGGTGCCAGACACAGTACCGGATCCGGTGTCCGTCTCTCTGTGCGTACTTCTGGGGCAAGTGATGGTGTCACTCCAGCTCCCAGATGTGTTCCTCTGTCTTTCGGTCTCCTGCTCCTCTGACCCTTGCTAGGTCTGCACTGAGCTAACTCTGCTCTCAATAAGCTCTCAGTTCTCCTGAGCTGTTCTCTTCTCAGTTCTCCAGGAACTGACCGAGCTCTCCCTCATGGGCAAAGTATATATGGAAGCAGGAGGTGCTCCCTCTATTGCCCAGAGGTGGTAGTGTTTGTCAGTGTGTAGTGGGGGAGAGAACCCATGTGATGTTATTGTGGCACATTAACCCATGGGGTGCCACAGGAGCAGTACTGAGGAAGACATCCTGTGGACTTGAGTAGTGCTAAGCTCGTCCCAGGGTAGACGAAACCTAGCTTGAGGGACCCATAAGCGAGGGTCTGAGGAAGTCAAGAAGAGCCTGGGGAGTGGAGCGGTACCGACCTCACCCTAGCGCAGAGCGCCAGAACCGGACACCAAAGTCCAAGGCTGTGCAGGGCTTGGTACAGGGTACGATCCGGCAGCCAATACCGGAGGGTGGGAGACTCCAAGTCTCCCAGAACGCAACAGTGTCTGCAGGCAAAGCAGCAAAAGGAGTCCAGGAGTTGCTGCCAGGGAAGTTGGGCTGGAGAAGGGCTCAAGCTGCCTGCAATACCGGCACAATGCAGGAAGAGAGAGAGGGTCACAGCTCAGCTTTAGGCAGCAGCAGGGACCCATTGAAGGAGTGCAGCAGGGAGGCCTCAGAACTTGCAAGGTGAGGAGAGCCCTGACTTGCTTCCAGGTTCCAACTAACAGTCTCCAGGCTTGTACCTGCACTACTAGTAAAGGACCTGAGGAGACAACAACTGTAAGTCTGTCTGTTACTTTGCACCCTCCGTCCAACAGCCTTCCAACGCAATAGACTTTCCCAGTTGCCCTGGGAATACACTCCACCCATGAGGAGCGATACCACCATAGCTGTCCATCCATGATCCCCAGTGGTCACGTCTGGCAGCATCAGCCCAAATAGCCAAATACCGTGGGTGGCGTCACAATTCTTTATCCATAAATCATTTCCCCCGCACTTTTAGCGACTCTGCATGGCCACGGAGCCGGGTCTCAGCCCCGTGCGTCCCACGAGAGACCGAACCAGCCCGGTTCCAAGTACCCCAGGCCCTGGGGGCGAGTCAGCTTCTGGCGTGACAAACAGGATCTCGTAGCCCGGTGCCACCAGGCCCTGTGTGCCATACCTTTATTGAACTGTGTGTTTGACTGTCACCATACTGCACCGCGAGGTGTGTGGGAAGCCGAGGGGGCGTATCGTCGTGGGCAGCACCCTAAAAAGAGTGCGAAGAGAAACCCAACCTACACTCTGACAACATCTGGAGGACAGTGGGGAATCCTGTCCCGCCTGTGGAACCAAAAACTGATAATCCAAACGGAAGTGAAGGACCTGAATGAGGTTCACTAGGGGGAGGAAAATGTAAGAGCCGAGTAAGAGGAGCTCGAGAGAGAGGCAGTCGCAGCCCAGCCCATAGCTCCAGGTGCAGCCCCTGTAGCAGCCGGAGCCCCAGCCACCGCAGTACCAGCAGTAGCTCTAGTAATGCCATTCCTGATGTTGTATACACCAGGGGCGACGTGGTTGCTGCAGTACTCAGGGGAATCACATACCCTGACAGACTTCAGGGAATGACTGGATAGCTTATATATAGTGTACCCCGTGACGGAAGAATGAGTCAGTATATTAATCGGACAATTAACTGGTGCAGTCCAGCGGGAGGTAAAGTCCTGGCTGAACACTGATAAAGACAGTGATGAACACATGATGCCATGCTGAAAGCCACCTTTGACAACTGTACTGCTGTAGAAATAAAAGTGAGAGCCTCCGGCTGTAAACACAAGGTGCAGGACAGCATAAGAGACTTTGCCTTGAACCTTCAAAAGTGCTGAGGGCAATGAAACAAGTAGACCCGAACAGTGTACCGGAAGAGAATAAGCTGTTGACTGAACAGTTTATAGAGGGGCTCCTGTCCCCTGCTTACAGAAGTCAGCTACGCATGTTGGCTCTACAGAACCCTGATCTAGACTTTGTGCAAATTAAGGGCAGGGCCATTCTGACACTGCGAGTATCAACAGCCAGTAGCCCAGAACCTGCACAGTGCCTGGCATTAGCATATCACCCAGAGGGGGTGCAAACCCCACAGGCCACGGTCGGGGCCAGTGCACAAACATTCAAACTTTCACTCCTGAAGCCCTATAATTACAGGTGACTAAGGGCATGGCTGAGCTGGCCAGAGCTATGCAAGCGATGCAAGGATCAAAACCAGCAGAGAAGATCAAGTTGGCTTCCAGTCGAGATGACATCCCGTGGCTGCGACAGAGAAGGACCCCACCGACCAAAGGATGGCCCAGTGATCACTACGACCCTGAAGGAAAGCCCATCTGCTGCCACTGTGACAAGGCTGGCCATATCAGCAGATTTTGTACTTTAAAGGAGAGTACCCTGGGGCAGTGGGCCACCCCTCAGGAATGAGACAACCTGGCCCACAGAACTGGCGTGACAGGTATGTGGGAGGATGGCCAGTCCTGCCTGTTCTGCTAGATGGCATTCCCATGAATGCTTTACTGGACACTAGCTCGCAGGTGACAACGATGCCATATATTCTTTACCAGAGATACTGGGCAGACTCCGACTTCCTACACCACTCAAACGAAAGTTTTACTACATGCTAGTAAGGTCAGCCTGTGCCACAGATAATGTTCATAGAGGTGACCATAAAGGTGGGCTGGTAGAACTGAGAGACAGGCAATGTTAATTGTTGTTGCTGATCGACGAGAATGTAGCCCAATGATGACCTTAGACACTAATGTTATTGAGAATTTGTCTAGGGGAAATTATTACTCTGTTACAACAGGTAGTCAAGACTGCCAACCTCGGGCAGCAACAAATCCTGCAGAAGGAAATAAAAGCTTGATGATGAGACAGCAGGTAGAGTTGTCTGGAGGAAAAATCGGCAGTGAATGGGTGAGTGACCCAATTCCCATTGTAATTCCCCCAAAAAGTTAAATTTTGATGTGGTATTGCACAGCAATAGGTCTCAGGGTCAAGACTATCAGGCCCTGGTAGAACCAGTGTACTCAAACAGTAGGCCCACTGTCCTGACAGCCAGGGGGTAGTTGATGTCCTAAGGGAAGGGTACCCATCCGCATTTTAAACTGTGGGAGTAAGAAACCAAACTACCCCGGAATGCCACCATTGCAAAGCTGTCCACTGTCAACAACTCCATAAAGGCCCTGGAACCCTTGATTCCATCAGACCAGGTGGAGAACAATGGCTCTGAGGGGCAGCTAGAGGACTGGTGTCAGAAGCTACACATAGGCACCGATTCCACCCCTTCCCGTCAAAAGCATAGAGTCTACCGGGTAGTGCACTAGTATGAAGGGTCTTTTGTAAACATCATTTAGACTTTGGGCAGGTAAAAGTAGTTCAACATCACATCCCCACGGGTGACTGTCTGCCCATTAAAGAGAGGTACCGGCCTGTACCGTCAGCTCACTAACAATGTGTCAAAGAAATGTTACGGGAGATGAACAAGGCTGGGTTGATCAGAGATAGTTGTAGCCCCTGGGCAGCTCCTCTAGTCCTAGAAAGAAAGAAGGATGGTATAATAAGAATGTGTGTTGATTACAGGCAGATTAACCGCATTACACATAAGGATGCATACGCATTACCCAGAATTGAAGAATCACTGGCTGCATTGAGAACTGCTAACTACTTTTCCACCTTAGATCTCACCAGTGGGTATTGGCAGGTTCTTATAGCAGAGGGGGACCGGGAGAAGACAGCGTTTGCCACACCATTGTACCTCTGTGAGTTCAACTGCATGCCGTTCAGACTCTGTAATTCACCGGGAACATTCCAGAGGTTGATGGAGTGCTGCCTGGGGCACAGGAACTTTGAAACCATATTACTGTACTTAGATGATGTCATATTCTACTCCAAGATGTATGAAGACAATCTGGAGCACTTGGCTGAAGTGTTTGAAGCATTGTCCAGTTATAGCCTAAAAGTGACACCTGTTAAAGCCTAAGGTACAGTACCTCAGTCACATTGTCTGCACTGAAGGTACAGCACCAAACCTTGAGAAAGCCACCATCAAAGAGGTGAGACAGCTCTTGAGACTGGTAGGGTACTACCGGAGGTTCATTAAGGGGTTTACGAAGATGGCAGCACCCCTGCAAGACCTCCTGGTAAGCCAGTCCAAAAAGGCCAAAAATCTGAATCCTCTGTTCGAGTGGGGCAGCAAAGTAGAAGACTCCTTCAATCAGTTGAAGTTGGCCCTGACGCGGGATGAGATCCTGGCCTACCCTGACTACGGCCAGCCATTTGTGTTGTATACAGATGCTAGGAATGTGGGATTGGGAGCCGTGTTGTCCCAGGTGCAAAAAGGCAGTGAACGAGTTATTGCCTATGCCAGCAGGAAGCTCCGTCCTATAGAATGGAACCCAGAAAACTACAGCTCATTCAAGATAGAATTCATGGCCATAGTCTGGGCAGTCACAGAACTATTCAAATATTTCCTGGCTGCCGCAAAATTCACCATCTTCAAGGACAACAATCCATTGACTCACTTGCAAACAGCGAAGCTAGGGGCGCTAGAGGAGCGATGGATGACCCGATTGTCCAATTACAACTTTACCATCAAGTACTGGGCAGGCCACAAGAACGCCAACGCTGACATACTGTCCATTTGCCAGGTGCGGGAGAAGACCCGGAGGAGCTGAAAGGTAGAGCTACCGGCTTTTCATCACCCCAATGTGCCCCAGTGTTCTCATTGTGTGAAAGACAAGTGTCAAGAGGCCATGTTGAACGCGTTACTCCACCATGGATGGGCAGAAACGCTGTTTGTCTAGTCAAAGAACTGTTGATGCAGGCAGACTCACATCCTAGTCCAGATGCTCCACAGGAGACACAACAGCTGTGGAAAGAGAAAAGTAAGTTGTTCATTTATGGGAGTAAACAGTGCAAGCGCTATATTAATGCACAAATCCATGAGCTTGTCTGGCAGATAGTAGTCCCGAGGAGAGATGTCCAGATGGTCCTAGAGGCGTGCCATGATGGAGCAGGGCATTTCGGGTGGAAGAAGCTGGAGGATCTACTGCAAATAACATTCTACTGGGTTGGCATGAGGAAGGCCATCGAAAAATGGTGCAGAGACTGTGGCCCATGCAATCTGAGGAGGAAGGATCGAGATAGCCAGAGTGCCCCACTACAGCCAATCATCACCAGGCAACTACTTGAACTTGTGGCCTTAGATCATGTGAAACTGACTCCGAGTCGGTCAGGCTACGTCTACGCCCACACCATTGTAGATCATTACTACTGTTTCCTTGTGGTAGTACTGTGGCGCCCCGCAACGAGTGCGTCACAAGAGGGTATTGCAGCCATAAATGCAGCCGCAATATTCTCTGACTCAGCAATGATCTGGTTAATTTAGAAATCCAACCCTGCATGCATCACCTAGAACAGAGGGCCAATCCTAGGTCCTGGTGGGTGGAGTGTTAGGGAAGTGTAGTAGAACACACAATAGTCTAGACAGAACAGAAGAAGTCTGGAATCTAGAGCAGAGCCTAGAACACAGAACTTGGAGAGGAGCGGGGGCTCCGCACCCCGTGCGGGCCCCTGGGCCGTCACCGGTCGGGTGTCAGCACCTGAGGCCTTAACTACCGGGATTGGGCATTATTCACACGGGTTCCCAAAAGACTCCCGTGCCCACAACTCACAGCCGGTTCACTGGTACCGAAGCTGGCAGCAGTTCACCTCTGCTACGCGAACCAGAAGCGTGGAGGAGCAGCTTCACAGGAGCACCCCACCACCAGCCAACTTCCAGTCGTCTAACCAGCGGTGTACCCACTGAGGGATCCAAGGCTCCCCAAAACATCCAGAACGTACATCATGGATAGGGCATTAAAGCAGCCTCCCCGTACCCGACCTGGTATTCCTGGGCGACACTGGCAACCAATTAGTTAGAATGGAGGAACACTGCGGATTTCTAAGGGACACCATCACTGCTGAGTCCACCTGGTCTACTACCCAACCACTGTATGCCATGTACTGCCTGCTGGTTACAGTAAAGACCCGTTGCAGAGACTTTCTGTGTCCGTGCTTCCTTATGAACTGTCCGTCCGTACTATAAGGTAACCGCAGCTGCCACACAACATCTTGAGCAGCTCCATCCTCCGGGGATCACCGCTCAGCCTGTGGGGAGCGTAACATCTTGCTGCTGTCCATCCCCCGGAGGTTCCGCAGCGTCGGTAGTCCTTACCGAAACTACTCATAGGTGGCGTCACGAATAAATTAAAAAAAAACCTTTAATCTGTTCCACCAAGACGTCTTCAACCCTTTTGATCTGCACTACACCGGGCCCCACTGCCGGCAGGCGCGGTCCACCCGTGACAAGGAGGAAGGAAGCATCGCCTGTCTAAACCGGAGTCCCGGCCACGGTGAGTCAGTACCGGTGAAGGACCTTACAGCCAAAACAGCGGCCAAAGCCTTTCAAACCCATTTTTGCAGACCCCATGGCTATCCTGTACAGGTGTTAACATAAGAAGGTCCAGCATTTAAAGTAGAGATAATCCAGGAATTTTGCAACACGTATGGGTTCAAGAAAATAAGAACCACGCCGTATCACCCACAGACTAATCGAATGTATGAATCGGGTAGTGATAGACCTTGCCGTTAGAAAAATGAAACCTGTGGCCAGAAAAGTTGCCAGATTTAGGGGATTTATATAATCATGTCCCTGTGAGTTTCACCAATTGTACACCTGCATATCTGATGAAAGCAAGACCTAGCAAATTGCCCATTAACATGGATATGGGAATCATGAAACCTGATGTAGACTCACCAGATTCTGATTGGGATACAGAACATCAACAACAGCATCGCAAGGTACAAGAATGTGAAAGAAGTTTGTCCCGAGCCAAAGAAAGAAAAGAAAAGGCCTACAATAAACACGCTCCTGCAGTTCCCCTGAGACCAGGTTCAACTTGAACCCTTTGAATGTTTTGGCCTACAGAGACTTTATCTGTATGAACTGTTGCATTTTCTTGGACTAATACTTATTTAAATATGGACCATTGGCCTCGGGACTGGTAGTGGCAAAAACCCCCTTTTTACAGTCTGCAGCGGATGGACTAGCGCCGTATGGACTGCACCATTTTCCCGTTTTCTTGGTTTTGTAAACTGTTGAATTTTTGAGACTCTGTTATAACATCTGTTGTTATTGTTTATATTGTTTGAAAAATGTTTCTCAGTCCAGGAGTACTGAATTTAACTAGGGGGAAATGTGGCACCCCTGCGGATAAGTTGCCACAGGAACACCTGGTGCACGGAGGGATTTCCACATCAGGTAAACTTACACATGCAACACCTTCCACACCAGACCTGAAGGGGGAGCTCTACTTGCTGAGGCCCGGGGGAGGAGTTAGATAGTGCAGTTCTAGGGAGGACTGTGAAGATATCCTGGTGAATGGTGCTGCGCCAGGCCCGTGCCAGTGAGGAAGCCTAGCCAGTGTAAGGAAGCCTAGAGTGAGGGTCGGAGACAAGGCGAGAAACAGAGTGGGGGCAGAAGAACCATACCGATTCACCCTAGCAAAAGACAGAAGCCACCCGGACGCCAAAGTCCGAGTCTGCAAGGGTCGAGTTAGCCCAGCAGAGTACCGGAGGACCAGGGAGACTTCAGACTCCTGGCAGCACTTGTGGCACAACAACTATAAAGAGCCAGGGATCGCAGAGGATTTAGCGGTGCCCAGTAGAATGTTCATCTTGCCTGCCATACAAGTGAGGAACACAGGAGAGGTCAGGGCCAGGATTCATAGGAAAGATAAAAGGACACAAACGAGGTGTAATAGTGCCCTATCTATATGACACTGACTGTGCACACAGATCACAAAGAGGTGCACTCATCTGATCTAGTTGTGTGCACCCACAACTAGTTTTGATGGCATGTAGTTAGAAGCTGCTGCAAGACCTCCACCGCCACGTAGCATGTGTAAGAATATCCAGATACAGGGATGGTGTATAGACGGTCCGCGCCGCTTTCATTTAAAGACTTTTGACTGATTATTCCAAGCGGCGCGGACCGTCTATACACCATCCCTGGATCTGGAGGGCCAGGATTCAGCCAGGCCAGAACTTAAACGCACACACAGTACAGAGGAGGCCTCACAAATCATCCGGTGTGGAAATCCTGAACTGCCAGCCAACCACCTGGACTGTACCCTGGATGATACCTTGCATCAACACCAGTAAAAAGTAAAGAAACAACTCCAGTGTGTGTGTCCATCATTGCAGCCCCTGATCCTGCCCTTAACACAGACTGCACCAGCATCTCCACCTGCAGAGCATCCTCTCTGTGTAGAAATTCCCTATTCATGATCCATTTCTGCCCCGGGGATCCCGCTCCACTAACAGGGAGCGTCAACATCTAGCTGCCCCATCCATAATCCCTGGAGGTCTTCAGCAGCCCTGGTATCATTACCAGACACCATGGGTAGCGTCACGAAGACTTTTTATTTTTCCCCCTTCTTCAGCGAAAACCAGGCCCGGGCACAGGCTGCTTGTGACTACCCCTTTAATTAACGCCTGGGACCAGGTACCCCACGTCCCTGGGGTGGGTCATCTTTATCAGTGTTCAGCAAGGACTTTACCTCCCGCTGGGCTGGACCAGTTAATTTCCCAATCAATACGCTAACTCGCTGGTGTTGTGTCAGGGGGTACACTTTATAATAACTGTCCAGCCTCTCCCTCCTGAAGTCGGTCAGGCTATCTGGTTCCCCTGAGTATTGCGGCAACCACGCCTCTCCTGGTGTGTACGGCATCAGGAACGGCATTACCGGGGCTATGGCTGGATCTTGGCCACCCCCCCGCTCAGGCTCTCTCTACCTGGTTCTGACATCTTCCTTCCCCCTACTGAACTTTAGCCCTTCGGGTCCTTCACTTCCGTGGGGATGATCAACTTTAGTTCCACCGGTGGGACAGGGTTTCTCGTCCCCACCGGATGTCGTCAGAGCACAGGTTGGGCTTACTTTCATGCTCTTTGCAAGGTACCGCACATGATGACACGCCCCCTTGGCTTTTCCCGTCCTTGTATCTTAACAATGGCAACAGTCAAAAAGTTCAATAAAGTTCGTGGCACATAGTACCCGTATACGTCGGGCACGACTTCCTGTTCGTGAAGTCAAACTGATTGTCACCCCCAGGGCCGTGGGGTACTCGGAACTGGGCTGTTAAGCAGTTCTGGGGAGTCACAGGGTCGAGACCCAGCTTCTGTGACCCTGGGTTCAGTTGTAAAAGGCAGTTCATGGCTTAGGTAGGGAAAGAGGTGATTTATAAGGGAGTTATTTGTGACGCCATGGGTAGCCATGGGTAGCCACCGCTCCTGCAGAACCTCTGGGGATGATGGATGCCAGCTGTGATGGAGTAGCTCCCCAAGTGCGGAGTGGATCGCCAGGGCAGTAGATGTTGAAGGGATTTTGTGTAGGGTACAGGAAGGAGGGTGCACAAATAACTGGAGTCCACAGCAACGAACGTTTCTTTTACCTTTACATGTCCTTCACAGATACAGTCCAGGGCATCAGTTTAGATGTTACTGTGGATCTGGGCCACTTGGAAGCAATCAGGAGGGATCCACATAGCCATTCGTGTTGGAGGCCTCCCTTCTGCGCTTTCACTTGCGAGTTCCCGCTGCTGCATGAAGCTGTGCTGCGGCCCTCTCTCTCCTTTAGTCTGTACCTGTATAGGAGGCCGTATGAGCCTTGGTCCAGGGGTTGCTCCTCAGTGGAGACCCTGGGCTATAGTATGCTACTGTGCTCCAGGCGATAGGTAGGCCAGGGACTGGAATCTCCTCCTCCGGATTTCTGCTGCTGGGCCATTAGTACCCGAACAGCCTCGGATTCAGTGTCCGTTTTCTTGGCGCTTTCTCCTCTGGGGTGAGCTTAACACCGCTCTGCTCCCTAGTCTCTCCTCTCTTTCCTCATCAGACTCACTCCATGACTGTTCTGTTGTTCTTCCTGGCTGTTCTGTCTAACCCCACCTCCAGGCTAGAACTTTTAAAGGGAAGCTGCCCTTAAAGAGGACCTGTCAACCCCCTGCTGCATGACAATCTAAATGCAGCACTGAATGCAGCTTGTCTGCTGCATTCAGGGAAGGGGTCCCCCATGTGTCTGTGTGCTCTGTACCCCGAGATATAGCCTTAGGAAAACTCACTGTTAGAAGCCATGAAGGCAGTCCCTGTGGCTGGAGTGAGCTCGATTGACGGTGGCCATTCCCTCCCCCTCTGTGTGCCACCTCCTGCTATGCAGTTTATGCTTTGTCAGGGCAGGAATCTGGAGCTGACGTCAGGACAAATGATTTGCATGCCATGAGAGACAGAGAGGAGGAGAGGAGGAAAGCATAAGCAGCACAGCAGGAGGCGGCACACAGAAGCTGAGGGGGAGGGAATGGCCACCGTCAATCGAGCTCACTCCAGCCACATGGACTTCCTTCATGGCTTCTAAAAGTGAGTTTTCCTAAGTCTATATCTCGGGGTACACAGCACACAGACATATGGGGGACCCCTTCCTTGAATGCATCAAACATGCTGCATTCAGTGCTGCATTTAGATTGCCATGCAGCAGGGGGTGACAGGTCCTTTTTTAGCCAGGTTCTAGAGCTCCCCCTTCTGGTCTGGAGACAGGAAAGTGTTGGATGCTGTGTCACCTGAATAGGTCAAGGCGTGACTCACCCCTTGTGACAATACCATCATTTCATCCAGACCCCTGGGTTGCTACACTGCCATCCCAACATCACCAGAGGTCCCGGACCGAAGGCCATCAATAGCCACACACCACGGGTGGCGTCACGACAACCACCCCTAAATCCCTATAACTCCCCCTATTCCATGAACTTCCTCCCTTTTTTATTAACCGCTCCAGGGCCATGGACTGGTTCACGCCACAATTGACATCTCAATCCCCCGACGGCATCGCCTGAGGGTCCTGGCTCCGAGTACCCTACTGCCCCCACGGGTCGAGTTATAGATACATTGTCAAAATCTCGGATTTGGAACACAAAAATGGCATCCGGAGTAACAAATCCAGGCCTGTCTGTTCCTGTCCATGTGGTCCTGCAAAAAACAGGACCCCCACGGACAGGAGCAAAACGTGATGTGAATGGAGCCTAACTGTTGCCTGCATGGTGGAGTCGGTAGATTCTGTTCAGAGGAGAAGAGGAGATTGGCTGCAGAAATCAGTGCACAACCTGCTGTGGTGGTCAGGTAATGGCCCATCTCAGCCATCCTCTGATGTATTCTGGCCACAGAGAAGCAGGCCTCCAGTGTACTCCAGTCCAGATGCGATCCCAGAGGTGCTGTGCCATATTGAGAGCCCTTCTAGGGACCCTTTGGGTCAGGTGCAGAATGGAATGCTGCTGCCCGTTGTTCTCAGCCCAGGTGAAAAGCGAGAGAGAAAAGTGAGAGAGTAGAGAGAGATGGAGAGAGAAGAGAGAAAAAGAGAGCGTTCACCTGTGCAGTGCAGCCTACAACAGAAGGAAATGTATGCTTCCTGCTCTTCACGTAAACGCAGGAATGGATCCAGAGCAATGTCGGTGGCTCCCCAAGGACCAGCACGGCAGGTGGGGAGAGGTAATATGTTGTGTTGAGGTTCAGACAGGAACAAAAGTCAAGGCCTTTGATTCCTTCACATGTGGAAGAGTCTGGGCGGCTGGCCCTGCCAATGTGACGCCCTGAGTCTGTATCATCACAAAATGGTTGCTGATGTTATATTGTGTATATTGTCAGCTCTGATGGGAGTTTCACTTTTCTGCTGGGAAAGCTATATCCATACATTTACCGACTGCTTACTGCAGCTCTACACTTTGCCTGTGTTTAGGGCTTGTGTACAGTTACTAACTGGGGAGGAGGTGCTTGGGGAGTCAGTCTAGTCATAGTGGAGTAAGAAGGAGGACATTTCAGATGAGGAGCCATGGGCCCCCTGAAGAGACGAGCTGCAAATGGCGAGATCTCAGTCCCTAGGCAACTCTAAAGGATCGAGAGACAAAAAGGCGCAATAGGGTTTATCGCTTTTGGGAATATTGATGGTGATAATTGTTAGTGCTCACCTAAGCCAGTTGTGTAACCCGCAACCAGTTTTTGCGCTTGGTACTGCTGCCGCTGGATCCACACTCCACGTGTACAGTGTTTATAAAATCATAAATCCAAAGGGACAGTGCTTCTATGATTTGCGCTATGCTGTAAACTGACAAGGACCACAATGAATCTGGAGACAATGGTGTTTTTATTTCCTGTGTATCCCTGAGGAAGGAGCGAGGATTGCTTTGAAACGCGTAGGCAGTAAAAACATCATTGTCTCTAGATCCTTTGTGGTCCTTGTCCTTTTACAGCACAGCTGGGATCATAGAAGCACTGTTTTTTTGGATCCCAGGCCACTCTGATTTCAAGTTCCGGTGGTAAATCTGAATTGCTGTGTGGATCTCTAACATCCATTAGCATGTGCAGTTCCCAGGAGCTCAACAGCATCATAGGTTCAGGGACCTGCTTCAGACACGTGTGCCCACAGGATCTGAGTTGCCAGTTGTTCATTAAAATTAGAGCTGTTAGCCCTGGCCATGACTGAAAGGTTTGCAGAGAATCTGTTAGAATCAGATGTCCATATACGCACTCATAATAATCCTCTTGACCATCTGGAGAATGGACACTAGTGATTGCACTACAGCATTACTGACTGCTTAGGAAGCGGAACAGGAGCTTCAAACCATTCAGATCCTCAGGCATTCAAGGAATGAATGGGTACAGGTACAGGAAGCCTACCTGGAGCTGGCTGAACTGCAAAAATGGGTTACCATGGGCCGAAAACCCAACAGGGATGAGAGGGAGGTCTTGTCAATTGGTGCCTTGCAGATACTGGGCCAGTAGGAAAGACTCACTATGAAGAATGGGTTACTCTACCATTGCATCCAGTTCTACTGTTGGATCCAGTTTCTACAAGAATCAGGGACCACCTGGCAAGTGATGATCCCACAAGGAATGGGGCAGCATCTGGTTAGAGAGGTTCATGAGAGAGGTGCACACTTCAGAGTAGAGAAGATCTTCCATTGGCTGCAATGACTTGTGTACTGGTCGAAGCTGCAGGGAGTGCTGGAAGACATCTTTCAATCTTGTTGTCAATGTGAACTATGTCCCCTGAGCGCGAGAAACCAGCGATAAGAACATCTGAACATCTTGAGGTATTACTAATTGACTACATGATGATCAAGCCATCTCACAAAGGTTTTAAATTTCGTAAAGTGGTCTGTCACCACCAAACAATATTCTCAATTGTGACTGTGGCGCCCCGCAACGAGTGCGTCACAAGAGGGTATTGCAGCCATAAATGCAGCCGCAATATTCTCTGACCCAGCAGTCATCTGGTTAACTTAGAGATCCATACTCTGCATGCCTCACTTAGCATAGAGGGCCAATCAAGGTCCTGGTGGCCGGAGTGCAAGGGTAGAGTGTAGTGGAAGTTTAAGTTCAGACTTAGTCTAGTCTGGAGGAGTCAGTCTGCAAGGAACAGCAACCTAGAAGACCTCTGCAGAACTCCAGCTCTGTAACGTAGGAGAGGGGGCTCGCACAGTCCCGTGGGCCCCCTGGCCACCTTCTACCGGCCATTTCCCTACTAATCACGGGCATCACATGCGGGCTAAAAACCATCCCGTGCCCTTATACAGCCGGTTTGCTGGTACCGAAGCTAGCAGCAGTTCAGCTCTGCTATGCAAACCAGAAGCGTGGAGGAGCAGCTTTACAGGAGCACCCCACCACCGCCAAATCCAGTCGTCTAACCAGCGGTATACCCACCAAGGGCCCAAGGCTCCCCAAAACATCCGGAACGTATACCCCGGATAGGGCATTCAAGCAGCCTCCCTGTACCCGACTGGTATTCCCGGGTGACAACGGCAACTTACTTAGTATGGAGGAACACCGCGGATCTCTGAGGGACACCTATCACTGCTGAGTCCACCCGGTCCACTACCCGCTCACTGTATGCCATGTACTGCTTGCTGGTTACAGTAAAAGACCCGTTACAGAGACTTACAGTGTCCGTGCTTCCTTATGAACTGCCTGTCCGCATTTCAAGGTAACTGCAGCTGCTGCACAACATCTTAAGCAGCTCCAGCCTCCGGGGATCACCGCTCAGCCTGTGGGGAGCGTTCCATCTTGCTCTATCCATCCCCCGGAGGCCTCGCAGCGTCGGTAAGACTTACCGAAATTACTCATAGGTGGCGTCACAAATAAATTAACCCCTTAATCTGTTCCCACAAGACGTCTTCAACTCTTTGATCTGCACTCAACCGGCCCCACTACCGGCAGGCGCGGTCCATCCGTGACAAGGAGGAAGGAGCTACGGCCTGTCTGAAACCGGAGTCCCCGGCCACGGTGAGTCATGACCCCAACACGTGCTCAGATAGCTGAATCAGCGGCTCCAGCCATCTGCTGAGATTTCATTCATGTATATGGATGCCTAAAAAGAATCCACTTCAGTCAAGGGGCATACTTTCAAGGAAAAGTCATGGAAGAACTACATCGGCTATACAGCATTGAGAAGTTGATATCACCTTCAAGGGAACGGAGCCTGTGAATGCTTCAATAGAACAGTCCTCCAGAGCCTGAGGAAAATGATCAGAAGATGAGGTGGCCTGAGTTTGTACCAGAATTGGTTGAGTGTAAAGCAGCTGGGTACATGCCACCACGGGGTATACTCCATGCACCCTGCTGTTCGGTTGAGGTGGTTGGAAATCACTCAAATGGAACTTGATCTGGATGCAGATCACACTGGGACCAATGTGTCCACTTGGGTAAAAAAACATTGACATCGACTACAAGACTACAAACGTTATGATGAGTTGTGGAGCAGAAGTTCCAGGAATTGAGCCATTTTGATGTTATGCCAATGCAAGAAACGCATTTACAGCCTGGTGCTTAAGTGGTTGTGTGGGTGGGCCAAGTGGCCTAATAACAAATTGGATTATTGATAAAACACAATTCTTCACTGGGTCATGAAGAGAGTCCACGCCACTAATCCTGTGTATGAAGTACGATGCAAAAGATTAGACGCAGTGCCAGATTGGATATCAAACCAGAACATGCTTCAACCCTGTCTGCCTAAAGCTGAGAGACTGGAAGCTAAGAGTCCGCAGGAACAGGTGACCACAACAACTACCGGTATAGAGGAAAAGAGTGATGATGTATAGTCACAACAAGCCCTCAAGAATTGATATCGCCATCCTCAACTGTGGAAAAAAAAGGACCTGAATTGGAGCCTTCACATGAGGCCCCTGAAGTTGTCAATGTACACAGCGAGTTGGCTCAGAGTTCATACTGAGAGAGCCTATTCCACCTATGAGATATGCTTAAAATGCATTAATCTGGCAGCAGAGAACACTGGATTGTGACGAAGGGTTGGGCGGCTTAAGCCCGCCCGTGAAGGTCACTATTAATCCAAATAATTCCTCTTGCTAATGAATTAGTAAATTCAAAAAAAGGGGAAATGTAAGAGAGTGGGAACAAGCAATATATCCATAGGTATATATAACAGATGTTTGTGAAGGAGTGTGAAGGAGTGCTGCCCTCTACTGTTTGGCACCCAGAATGAATAGTCAACAAGTCTGTTTCCTCGGGGGAAGAGTTTCGGGACTGGACTAGGTCAGGTGATGGCTGTGGTGCAGCAATAATCTATAAAAGCTTGAAGCATCAGAGGAGGGGAGGAATTGGAACCATAAAGCAGGAGAAGAAGATGTATGAGCAGATGTGCAGAATGCCTACTGCCCTGCCGATCAGTCAACCAAGCCTATCTATACTAACAGGAGGTCGGTAGTGTGTCATCCCCAATGATTCCACTCTGGTCCTGAACACGAGTTCAAGTCGCAGACAATGCCTGTCAAGATCCTGCCTGAGGTCAATTCACAGGTTATTCAGACAATGCCTGTCCAGATCCTGCCTGCCTGAGGTCAATTCACAGATTATGCCAGTCAAAATCCAAGCTCCCAATCATGTAGCCAGGTCCCAAAGAAAGAAGGCCTGCTTTTGTGGACCACCAAATGAAATGGGCTGATGCCTCCTGCCGAGCTGTAGAAAGTACGGTGATTCATTTAACAATAGCTTGAATTTAACTGAATTTATGTGGAGCCCCAAGGGACGTGGGGTACTCGGTGCCGGACCGATCTGCTGCTGGGGATGTCACTGGTGGCCTGGTCCGGACCGTGTCCCTGGCTCAGCACAATAAAAGGGGAATATTTACAAGGGATATGTCACGGGTGACGCCACCCACTTGGTGCGGCCAGCGATGGGGCCGCCGCTGCTGCAGAACCTCCGGGGGTGATGGAATGGCAGCGGGGATGGTATAGTTCTAGTGGGGAGAACTGTATCCCCCGGGGCAGTAAGGAGTTAAAGTCTGTTGTGTGTGAGGCTGTTGGAGCACACTTACTTTGCAGCTGCAAGGATCTCTCCTCCTGTGCTGGTGCTGACAGGCTGTAGCTCTGCAGGTTGAGGTCGTGCTGATGCAAGCCTGTATGGGAGCAAGGGTCTGCAGATGGAAGCAGGCAGGAGACAATGCAGGGTTTCCAAAGCTTTACTTAGTTGTTCTCCTTCAAGCAAGTTACAGGTTATTTGCAGTTCTTTACACAGCTCTTAACATTCAGTTGCATTCTCCCTTTCCGGGTTCCCTTCTCTCCTGCAGCCAGGCTCCTCTCTCCTTGTGACCCCTCACACAGTCTGTAAGTGTGCCTTTCCGGGCTATTACTCTCTCTCTCCGTCTTACACGGGTGTATGCGGACGCTGAACAGTATAGCGGTGACTCGGGCTTCTGTGAGTCCTAGTGTGTCACTGAGCTGCCTGTCCTTTAGGGTTAGGAACTTCAGTCTGAAACTCAAGCTCCCCGTCAGTGAATCTGGGGATACCGGGTGGATCGTCGGTCCCCTTCAGAGCTGACACTCTGCCTTTGCCCAGCCTGCAGTAGTCTACAGCATTAAACTACCAGGCTCCTTCCTCTGTGTTCCTTCCAGTATATATGAGGGCCACTCCGCCTGCAGTTGGTTGCTTGAGCTGTAATACTAGGGCCCCGGGTTACACCGTCCCTCTCGGCTCTCTCACACTCCTGGTGGTTTCAGCATCTTGGATGGGCTTTTCCCCCCCATCTGGCTCGCATTGGCTCAGTACGGGTCAGCGCTCCTCAGCTTAGGCACTTCCAGGCAGCATGGCTCTCTCCTGCTCAGCCTCAGCTCAACCTCCTGCTGTTCTGTAGCCTTTCTCTCTCAGCTCACATGGCTTACTCCTAGGTCTTTGCATCTCAGCTACTTCAGCCTACTGAACTTCCTTCACTCCTCCCCCTCTCTATATACTGTCAGTCACCTGACCTTCCGGTGTGCCCAACCCACTCATCATCCACCACTCCTCTGGTCTCATATAGTCTCCGACCTCAGAGCTGGATGTGAACCCTCTCTATGCGTGGGGATGTGGGCTGTGAGGGTGTAGTGTTTACCATGTCCTAACTGCCTGGCTGCAGTTCCCTTCTGTGGCCACCTGTACGCAGGGGCGCCACATTCTCCCGGAGTTAAACAGCGCGTCCGCGCGCGACTCGACATTGGTTACCCTGAAAACATTTTTATATTATATAACAATAAACATTATGGATTCTTGTTTCTTCCCGTCCGGGAGGCACGATTCTTGGAACGTTGCATAAACTATAAACAAAGTGCATGGGTATATACTCGTCATTACCCTCTTTCTTGTAAAATACACATTATAAACATTACTTTCTATAAAAGTATAAAATTCTCTTCTGAAAGTGCAAAAATGCTCAAAAAGCAGCTTCAAAGTTCTGGATTCAAAACAGTCACTTGCACAATCTCGCGTGCAGCTGGTCTTAAAACCAAAGGGGAGCACACAAATGTGTGCTTAACTATTTACAAGAAAGTTCGTATCAAGTCATTGTCTATGATATTGATTGTTCAAATAAAACACATAAGACAGACAGGGGAATGCTAACATTCACTCAGGTAAGGTTGGGGGAGCAATAAGGAACAATGTACATTCACACTTACAAGTCTTCTTTCTTCATCTGTTCTTCTTCTGGTTTCGCTCCTACCAGCAACGGAACTGCTCTCCCTTTACCTCGGTCGTCTTAGGCGCTGGGATCAGGGGCTCCGGCAGCTTCAGAAATCCTTCTGGCAAAGCTCCGAGTAGGTCGGCTTCCTTCCACGCCTTGTTCAGTATAGGCGGCGGGGTGGTTACATCTACCAGGATTGCCGTACGGCCTTCGGCCTCGCTCGCGGCATGTCCGTGCTCCTCGACCCGGCCGGGTCGCTGCAACTGGACTTCATAGTTCGGACTTTGGTCGATGTCTATCTGGATCCGGGTTCTATTAGCTTCCTGAACCCGTGTCATCCTCGGGGGCAGCAGCCGTACACCCCTCCGGGTGTCTAGGACATAGGGACGCTCATTGCCGCCTTCAGCCATCTCTCCTCGGTCACACGGGGTCTCTCCTCGGCTGGGTTCCTCCACTAAATCGTTCTGTGGGCCCTCCGGGATCACGCGTGATCTTCCGGGTGGAGCGCTGGTTGCTGCGTCCTCTGCTTCCGTCCTCGTGTCTCTGAATGGCGACTGCTTCTCTTCCGGTTGCCTGCTCCGCCCCCTCCCGATGACGATTTCCTTCTTCGTCGACTTGCTAAGAGGAGGGTCTAGGGGCGGAGGCTCTTCCTTGAGAGTGACTGCTGGCTCTCCCGGAGTTAAGGAGAGCCAGGGCGGGACCTTCTTTTCGCGCCTTGGACCGGACCGGCCCACGATGGGAGTCTTAGGAACGCCTCCTCTGCACATGGCGCTAGTCCCTTGTGGCCGCCATTAAGGTCAGATTTTGGCGGGAAAAGTCTAGAAACAGTTCTTTTGGCGCACAAGGTCCAATTCTTTTGGACCGGGTAGATCCTGTTCGTGACGCCAGATTGTGGAGCCCCAAGGGACGTGGGGTACTCGGTGCCGGACCGATCTGCTGCTGGGGATGTCACTGGTGGCCTGGTCCGGACCGTGTCCCTGGCTCAGCACAATAAAAGGGGAATATTTACAAGGGATATGTCACGGGTGACGCCACCCACTTGGTGCGGCCAGCGATGGGGCCGCCGCTGCTGCAGAACCTCCGGGGGTGATGGAATGGCAGCGGGGATGGTATAGTTCTAGTGGGGAGAACTGTATCCCCGGGGCAGTAAGGAGTTAAAGTCTGTTGTGTGTGAGGCTGTTGGAGCACACTTACTTTGCAGCTGCAAGGATCTCTCCTCCTGTGCTGGTGCTGACAGGCTGTAGCTCTGCAGGTTGAGGTCGTGCTGATGCAAGCCTGTATGGGAGCAAGGGTCTGCAGATGGAAGCAGGCAGGAGACAATGCAGGGTTTCCAAAGCTTTACTTAGTTGTTCTCCTTCAAGCAAGTTACAGGTTATTTGCAGTTCTTTACACAGCTCTTAACATTCAGTTGCATTCTCCTTTCCGGGTTCCCTTCTCTCCTGCAGCCAGGCTCCTCTCTCCTTGTGACCCCTCACACAGTCTGTAAGTGTGCCTTTCCGGGCTATTACTCTCTCTCTCCGTCTTACACGGGTGTATGCGGACGCTGAACAGTATAGCGGTGACTCGGGCTTCTGTGAGTCCTAGTGTGTCACTGAGCTGCCTGTCCTTTAGGGTTAGGAACTTCAGTCTGAAACTCAAGCTCCCCGTCAGTGAATCTGGGGATACCGGGTGGATCGTCGGTCCCCTTCAGAGCTGACACTCTGCCTTTGCCCAGCCTGCAGTAGTCTACAGCATTAAACTACCA
Source organism: Allobates femoralis (assembly GCA_033576535.1). Lineage (NCBI taxonomy): Eukaryota > Metazoa > Chordata > Amphibia > Anura > Aromobatidae > Allobates > Allobates femoralis. The sequence continues at coordinate 92,291,514 of JARQOC010000004.1, read as the reverse complement.
GGCTCCTTCCTCTGTGTTCCTTCCAGTATATATGAGGGCCACTCCGCCTGCAGTTGGTTGCTTGAGCTGTAATACTAGGGCCCCGGGTTACACCGTCCCTCTCGGCTCTCTCACACTCCTGGTGGTTTCAGCATCTTGGATGGGCTTTTCCCCCCCATCTGGCTCGCATTGGCTCAGTACGGGTCAGCGCTCCTCAGCTTAGGCACTTCCAGGCAGCATGGCTCTCTCCTGCTCAGCCTCAGCTCAACCTCCTGCTGTTCTGTAGCCTTTCTCTCTCAGCTCACATGGCTTACTCCTAGGTCTTTGCATCTCAGCTACTTCAGCCTACTGAACTTCCTTCACTCCTCCCCCTCTCTATATACTGTCAGTCACCTGACCTTCCGGTGTGCCCAACCCACTCATCATCCACCACTCCTCTGGTCTCATATAGTCTCTGACCTCAGAGCTGGATGTGAACCCTCTCTATGCGTGGGGATGTGGGCTGTGAGGGTGTAGTGTTTACCATGTCCTAACTGCCTGGCTGCAGTTCCCTTCTGTGGCCACCTGTACGCAGGGGCGCCACATTTACACTAGCTTTGTTAACCATGATATTTACTGTGAGGGAGTCACATTAGCTAGGGTAAACCCTGATAAGGTGGTTTCTGACAAAGGAGTCTGAATGAGGAGTCCTTAGTAATGCTTTCAGATTTCAAGTCCTCATTTCCATTTGTGCAGTTTGCTTCTTGATTTCTGTTTCCTTTTCAGTTCATTCTAGTTCTGTTTTTTCGGTATTAGAGTAAAAATAGATAAAACAGTAGTAATCTGATCACATATGAGGTCATCAATCCAGCCCTAACTGCAGGACAAAACAGCACAGCATGCTAAAGTTCTGGGCCCCATGCTGGAAACTCTATCAACCCTTAAGGCTAGGGTCACATTTGGTCATGGTCCCACGTTTCCAGGCAGCGCTAAAATCTTAGCAATTTCTGCCATTGCGGGCAGCGTAAGGGTATGTGCGCACTGGGCGGGTTTTCGGCGGTTTACCTGTGTAAACCGCCGTTTTGCATACATTAGTTTTATTTAAATTTATGTTAATCCAAACCGGCGTTTGGATTAACATTAAAACTAATGTAACCCGCCCAAGGCTGTGCACATACCGGCGGTTACCCAGCGTCATCCGTTGCTAACCCGCAGGTTTCCCAGCGGGTTAGCAAAGAATGACCATGTTCTAAAAACCGGCCGGTTCTGCAGCGGCTGCAAGCAGAATCATGTGCTGCTTCCAGCCGCTGCAGAATCGCCGCCGAGAACCCGCTGGGCAGCCGCCGGATACCGCCCGGCTCCCGCCGCACATACCCGCCAGGAAGCCGGTGCACGGCGCCGGAGCTTCCTGGCGGGTCCCGCCCAGCCGCCGACGACCAACCCGCCGGGTAATGTGAACTTACCCTTAACGGCAAGCGCTGCCTGGCAATGGGGCCCCATAGAAACCCGTAGTTTACCTTAGTTGCAGCTGCACACAGAGCCCCAGGACGTGCGCTTTAGCTGAGCGCACAGGAAATGCCTGCAGCGGTTTCCTGTGCACTGTTAAAAAGTGCCCGTCCTGGAGCTCTGTGTGCAGCTGCAACTAAGGTAAACTACGGGTTTCTATGGGGCCCCATTGCCAGGCAGCGCTTGCCGTTAACGCTGCCCGCAATGGCAGAAATTGCTAAGATTTTAGCGCTATCTGGCAATGTGGGTCCCAGCCCAAGTGTGACCCCAGCCTGAGTCTTCCATTATTTTCATATTTAGTTAGAATACAAATACGGAAATAACAAAGTAAACTAAGCTCAAGCTAAAAATACATAGGGAGATAAACAGAACAACATTCCATTGACCATTGTCTGGGAAAGTCCCATCTACTCAAAGAAGCCTAGACTCATCAAATAGACATTGACTGATAGCTATTTATTTAATAGCTGGCTTATTTTCTTGTTGAACTGGACACACAATGTAACAGTAGAGAAACAGTGTAATCAGACCTTTTAGTTTTCATTTATTTAATTTCGCCTCTCAGTTGCCAAGATATTAACTTTTGTTAAGACTTCAAACATTAAGGCTGGGTTCACATTTGCGGACCCCTCTGCAGCGTTCTGCGGAGGGGATCCGCAATGTGACCGCAGCGGCCGCCAGCTCCTATCTTTATAATGGGAGCGCACGGTGCTGCGCTTGACCGCGCATGACCGTGCGCACCCATTCACTCCCATATGTGATCTGTGCGCAGGCGGATGCGCTCCCATTATAAAGATAGAAGCTCGCGGCCGCTCTGGTCACATTGCGGATCCCCTCTGCAGAACGCTGCGGAGGGGTCCGCAAATGTGAACCCAGCCTAAGCCCTACAGCCCAATCCTAACAGCGTGTAATATATTATGTTTTTCATTGAACATTCAGAGAATTCGGTAGAGCAGCTCGTCGACACATGACTGTAAGTGTGCAAATCGTATATGAATGATTGGTCACATGATGACTACTCAGGCCACTGGGGGGGGGGCGCCAAACTGAAGTCTTGCAACGGGTGCCAGAAAACCTATATACCTCTGGTTAAGTGCAAGTGAGTGTTATCATAGTTTCCACTGTGGTGTGTTTTTTTTCTCCCTTTGTTTTTTTGACTACCCAGAAGCAGGCTGCAAAACATTAGAAAATGAACACACTCACACAATAGCTTAGCTTGGTCAGTGTTTAAGACCAGTTTCACATTTGCATTTGGTACGTTTGCGTATGGTCTGCAGACGCAAGCACATTGCCAAACGCATACATACTATAATGAATGCAGCGTTGATTATCACCATGCGTAAATACAGAAAAATCCATATGAAATCATTAGAAACTTGGCTGGCCATAGGAAACCATTTTAATGAGCAGTCAGGAAGAGAGAGAGAGAGGATATTCTATGCGTTTGCTGCACCCCCAGGCTATGGAGCACTCGGGAACCGGGTCGATGTGTGAGAAAAGCAGTCTCTAGCTCTGCAGGTGGGATTCTGTTGCTGGGCACAGGACAATAGACGTAATTAACACACAAACTGCTGATAGCTGTTTCTCAGTCTGTTTACTGGAGTTGAAGCAGTTGTTACAAGCTGTCCCTGCAGTCTGGAGAGCAGTTCAGGGTATTTCTCACCGGGTCGTATTGGCTTCCTCACTGTGTTTGCATAGTGGCCCTGCAGTTGCTTCAGCTAGGCTGCCGGCCCTGTCTCTGTCTGCGTCTACCAGTATGACAGGCAACTCGAGTCCTTCACATTTCCACCCCACCCGGGAAGTCAGTGTTTTTGGATTCTATATGTTGCTGTGTCCCTGGCACTGGGTAGCTGGAGAATCTGGAGTCCCCCACTTTCCGGTGTTGACTGTCGGTGTGTCTGAACCTGCACAGTCTCGGACTCCGGTGTCCGTTCTTGTGGTGTTCCTCGGAGGGGAAGTACGGGTGATGCAGCCACCTGGTAGGTTTCTGTCTCTCTCCTCTTTCCTCAGACCTTAGCCTTAGGCCTGGTGTTCATCAGGGAACTCTGAGATGGGCTTAGCACGGCCCTTTTACACTCAGGTCCTCTGCACAGTTCTCACTGAAACTGCACTGGGATCTTCACAGCCCTCCTAGGGACTGAACTTGTTGCTCCTCAGACCAGAATATATAGGGGAGCTCACCCTGAAGCCGGGCTTGGTCTCCCCCTTCTGTCTGGAAAGTGTTGGTGTTGTTTGTGCATTGCCTGAGTGGAATATCCCTTACTGCTCTTTGGTGACACCTAACAATGGTGACACTGTGGCACTATGACTCTGGGGTGCCACACGTTCACTTGCGTTGGCATCCGGACGGCACTGCGTTACCATTAAGCTCCATGTATGATTTGTACGCTTGTGGAGGCTTGCATACAAATCATGCATCCTCGGACGCACAGAAAATGCAACAAGTTGCGCTTCTATGCTTTGAGAAACAATGCACTCTGATACAAATGCGTGCATCCACAGGCAGACGCATACACTAGGCGTACCCATGTTAAACATAAGTACGCATGACATATGTGCTGCTGCACGTTTTCACCCGCCTCCATACGCAGCGCGGATGAACGCTAGTGTAAAACCGGCCTTAAGGTACCGTCACACACTAGGATATAGGTGAAGGGTATTGTTAGGTAGGTCACATGACCGCGATCCTTCCGACTTCATTAGTGCGTTGTCACACGCAAGGTTATCATTAACGATCTTAAATTTGGCAACGTGCCAGCTATTTGCAGAATAACATTTGAACGATTTTACAAAGTGGCAGGAAAAGGAGAAATATGAGCGACATCGTTCAAAAAGGTGTCACACTGAACGATGTTACTGCTTCACAGATCCTTAATTGGACGACGAACGATAGATTTGAGGTCAAGATCTCATTTTTTGGATGAACGTTCCAATGATTTTTCCATCCTACATCGTTCGTTTACACGCAAGGATGCACAAACGATATCGTTAGAACGTACACAAATCCATGACATTTCAATTATATCGTTAACGAGATCCTAGCGTGTGAAGCTGCCTTAAGGCTGGATTCACACTGCAGTTTTTTCCCTGATTAGGTTCCAACCAGTTTGTGTGCCAAAACCAGGAGTGTCTCCAAAACTCAGAACAGGTGTCAATCTTTCAATTATAGTTTTTCTCTGCGAGTTCTTCTCCTGGTATTGGCACACAAACCGGATGGAACCTGATCAGGGAAAAAAATGCAGCGTGAAACCAGCCTTAGGCTGGGGTCACACTTGCGGCAGGGCTCTGGGGATCCTGATCCGGTTTTGAGCAGTAAAAGTGCTCAAAACCAGATCAGAAACCGCATTCCATAGGAACCCATTAAGGTACCTTTACACACGCCACTGTGCCTAGCAACAGGTATCAACCGCACGTGCACGTTTTTGACGGTTGATACCGATCGCCGATACCGCATGTACACGCCGTCATTGCGTTGTCAACTCAAGGTATCTTTGTTTCCCGGAAGTTCCGACAATACCTGCGGACAACTTCCTGTGGAATACCTTCGCTGCTTCACACGCCACTATAGGCGTGACAGAGTTGTGTATTCCATGACGCTAATACGCTGATTGGACAACGCAATAGCGTCATGATTGGCCAGCCTGCACAGGAAGGCTGGCTAATACATGACGCCATTTAAAATGTGTATTTTGAATGGACAGCTCTTTAAATATGGCGCCCTGTGAAGGGACAGTGACCACACAGTAGCCCCCACCAATCATCGCTGATGGGGCACTGTATCCAGCATGCTGTGGCACGCCCCGGAGAAATCACTAGGCGATTTGCCTTTGTGTTGCCTTCGGTTTTTGAGCACGGCTCAGAAACAGGTATCTGAGTCAACTGCAGTACACCGGGAGGAATTTCCCTATTTACACGCCGCCATTTCGTAGCAATTTCATGGCAACAGGCACTTATATCCCCAGGCAGTTGCTACCTTGAAGTGGTGGCGTGTAAAGGGGCCCTTATAGTGACCGGATTGCACTGCATGCAATCCGTCTACCGCTTGCGGAATTGCAGCCTGCGGTAAAAATCATGCAGGCTGCAGTTTTCGCAGCGGTATCTCTGCCGCAGCAGATTTGCTATAATAGGCACATGTGAATGCCTGCGGCAGCCGCATGCTTTGCTCATCCCTGCTGCCACAGGGATGAACAAAGGGTTAAATGTTATCAATAGATGTGGGCAACATGTCTCTAAGGGGTGCCCACCCTCCCAGAGACATGCTGTCCACTCAGGTGGGCATGTAAGGGGTTAATCTTGTCATTTATAGTATTGCCGGCTATTGTCGGCATTTACTATTTAATGAATGAACCCGGCGGCTCAGCGCTGTGTAGTACATACAGTACATAATGTACGTACTGTATGAGCCGCTAGCCTTGGTCCTGAACTCATTAACATGAGGTCTATGGCAATGCGCTGCCCATAGACCTAATGTTAATGATTTCAAGACCAAGGCTAGCGGCTCATACAGTACATACATTACGTACTGTATCTACTACACAGCGAGGAGCCGCTGGGTTCATTCATTAAATAGTAAATGCTGACAATTGCCTGCCATTCCTGTCCGGTCCCTCACTTCGCTTTTCCCTGTCTCCTTCAGCGCTCCCACGAGCAGAGCCACAAGCCAGCTCCCACGAATCTATCTGTGGAGCACTCTTCTCCGGGTCCCCCAGACCCTATACGGTGCCTTTTTATGGATGCGCCGGGCGTTCGGCCTCGACTTCCTCTAGAAGTTCGGGTCTCCGGTTCGACAGCTCGGGGATAGACTCCGGCACTGTGCTCAGAGCTGATCCTCTATTCCGGGACAGATCCCTCCAGTCGGTAGACATATCGGGTCCGGATTCAGGCGCACCGCACTACCAGGTGCCCTTAGGATCTCCTTCTGTCCTGACGGCTTCTCCGCTGTCCTGCACTCCTCACTCCCCAACGGAGCTCTGCTCATACTAACCTCACTCTCCTCCCACCCACACACTCTGCTACCCTGTCATTCCTCCCATGGGATTGGGTCCACCCACGGTCCCCTACCTAGGGTGTGTGTGGATGTGTTGTGTGAGGGCCCTTTGTGCAACATCCCAATTCCCTAGTCACAGGAATACTACACACTGTTATGTGGGTGTAGTATCTCTACATGGCATCACGGTCAGTGGGGCGCCACGATAACAGAAATGTGTCCATAAAAATTGGATGCTACTTGAATGTTCCATGTGGGATCCACATTTTTTGATGCACCCATACACTTTAATGGGTTAGTCGCATCCAATATATTCCCAGTGCATGCTACAATTCTTTTACTAACGGACAGTTGGGTCAAGAGAAAAAATCTCAACAGCCCTACAGAATAACGTGGGTCAGTGCAGTCTGTATGCTATCTGATCAGAAATCGGATATCATGATTCTGATTATATGCTGCATGAGCCCTAAAACATACTTGGTTGTAATAGTGAAGCTTGTGTCTGATTTATGCTGTCCATGGTTTGTTTAGGCAGCAAGAATCTGAAAGGTTCCCTTTAACACGTCCACGACCAATGACATATAGCTATGTCACGGGGCGCCAGTGTGTTATCATGACAGCAAGGGTCATGATCTATTTCAAGTGTTTATGTCTGTAAATGTTGATGATTATGGCTTACAGACAATGTAAACCCAAAGGTTGAGAAAATTAAAGTAGGGAGGATGAAAGCTTGAAAACGCCCTGAAACATGGCAATATGACATTGATTTGTCCTGAGGAAGGTACCAGGGAGACCTGAAATGCGTTGAATAATAATTCAATATTATTCTCACCCTTTGATGTCTCGTGGAATACGGCAGTGTGGTTTTTAACCCTTCATCCTCCCTACTCTATATGTACCACGCTGAGGACTGCAGCAGCCGTGATCTGCTTTTATAGTGGTTGTGACTCTGACAACCACACAAGGTGAAACCTCTGATACCTATGTAGGTCATATTTTATCTCTCAGACTCTTCATCCTTTGGGTTGGGCTGTAAGCCATAATCATCAACATTTACAGAAATAAACACTTGAAATAGATCACTCTGTGTGTTACGACTCTATATAATATATACATTTCACGTTTTGTATTGAATTACTGAAATAAATTAACTTTTTGATGATATCCTAATTCATTGAGATGCAGCTGTATGTGCAACCTGGATGTCTGATTTTATTTGATAAATTGGGCTATTCTCCTTTTAACAATCTCATAGACATAATTACTCTTTTGGCGTCCAATTGGGTGGCTCCATCAAGATGGCTTTGCCCTGTTTTTAGTGTGAGTTTAGGGTTCACAGATGTGATGGAGACTTTAGGAAGAGCAGTATATATGCTTAGCGGTGGGGTCTGTTATAACGCCAGCCATCTTCCATTACCTCACCTTATTTTCCACTCAGCATTGATGTATTAGCTGGAAATTTCCACTTCTGATTCCAGGAGTTTCTTTGTGAATATCATACAATGAAACATACACAATAGTACAAACACTATCTGAGCCTGAACATATAGTAGAAGTTCTCAATCTTAGGGATCATTCAAACGTCACTTTTCCTCATACAAGTTCCATGTTTTTCACCTATTAATGTCTATGGGGCTGTTCACATGCCCGTTTATGTTTAGTCTGCACAAAATCATAGAGACATGCCCGATTATAATCGGAGTCACACATAATACTTGCCCCTGTGAGTTCAACCGTCGTAGCTGCCACCGATCACTAGAACTGGGGCGTTGAAGAACCCCAGCTGTATTGAGTGGTTGTCGATCATGCACACTACAGCTCCATCCATCCTCAGGCTCGGGTCACATAGTGATGGGCGAATCCTAAATTACTCGGAATCGCTTGACTCTAGCGAGTCCGAGCCCAGGACTCGCTACTCGTTGCGAGTCTAGCGAGTCCAATGTTAATGAATGGGGAAGCGAGTAATAGCGAGTAGTGTGAGATTTACAACTCGCAGATGTGTCTCGGAAGCTTCAGCCTGAAGCAATCCTAGTTTTGTCATTTATTTGCATTGGATTGTTTACTTTGCAACTGTAATCGCTGGGAAACTCAACTCGCACAGATAAGAGAAGAGTCCTGTCTCCTCTGTGCAGCTCCAGGGTCCTAGAGCCCGCCTGCTGCCTGATGTAGCAGTGCTGAGATTGTTCTCAGTCTGCTCATTCCCTGTGTACAGACATGAATGTCTGTGCACAGAGATGATGTAGCAGTGCTGAGATTGTTCTCAGTCTGCTCATTCCCTGTGTACAGACATGAATGTCTGTGCACAGAGATGATGTAGCAGTGCTGAGATTGTTCTCAGTCTGCTCATTCCCTGTGCATATCTATATCTATACACAGGGGATGTAGCAGAGAGGACATCGCGTTTTGGACTGCGTCGGACAGAAGAGGATTTTTTTAATTAAAGATGGAGTCCCTAATGGCTTTTTTTTTTATTTCTAATAAAAAAATTTCTCTGTGTTGTGTTTTTTTTAAAACAATTTAATAGAAATTCATGTCGGTCATGTCTAATATTGGCGTGACCGCCATAAATTTCGGGCTTAGGGCCAGCTGATAATACAAAGCTGACCCTAACCTCTATTACCCAGCGTGCCACCGCTACCAGGGCCGCTGGAAGAGCGGGGTTCAGCGCCAGAGGATGGCGCTTCAATGAACGCGCTATCTTCTGGGGCGGCTGCGGGCTGCAATTTGCAGCGGGGGGTGCCCAGAAAGCTTGGGCATCCCTGCGCTGCGGATTCCAGCCCCCAGCTGCTTAGCTGTACCTGGCTAGACATAGAAATTGCGCGGAGCCCCACGCATTTTTTTGACTCCGACTCCGAGACGACTCCGAGACGACTCCGACTCGACTCCGAGACGACTCCGACTCCGAGACGACTCCGACTCCGAGACGACTCCGACTCCGACTCCGAGACGACTCCGACTCGACTCCGACTCCGAGACGACTCCGACTCCGAGACGACTCCGACTCCGAGGCGACTCCGACTCCGAGGCGACTCCGACTCCGAGGCGACTCCGACTCTGAGACTCCGACTCTGAGGAGACTCCGACTCCGAGACTCTGACTCTGAGCCTCTGACTCTGAAATTCATTAAATAATAAAAAAAAAATGCGTGGGGCTCCGCGCAATTTCTATGTCTAGCCAGGTACAGCTAAGCAGCTGGGGGCTGGAATCCGCAGCGCAGGGATGCCCAAGCTTTCTGGGCACCCCCCGCTGCAAATTGCAGCCCGCAGCCGCCCCAGAAGATGGCGCGTTCATTGAAGCGCCATCCTCTGGTGCTGAACCCCGCTCTTCCAGCGGCCCTGGTGGCGGTGGCACGCTGGGTAATAAAGGGGTTAATACCAGCTTTGTTATACAAGCTGGTATTAAGCCCGAGATTCTTAATGTCAGGCCACGTTTGACCCAGCCACTAAGAATCTCCAATAAAGGGTTAAAAAAACACAACACAGAGAAAATTTTTTATTTGAAATAAAAAAAAAAAGCCATTAGGGACTCCATCTTTAATTAAAAAAATCCTCTTCCGTCCGACGCAGTCCAAAACGCGATGTCCTCTCTGCTACATCCCCTGTGCATAAATATAGACAGGGAATGAGCAGACTGAGAACAATCTCAGCACTGCTACATCAGGCAGCAGGCAGGCTCTAGGACCCTGGAGCTGCACAGAGAAGACAGCTGGACTCGGCTTGCAAAGAAACAGCAGTTACTTTGCGAGTCTCCCTGCTATCACTGGCACAGTAGCCAGTGATTACTCGCACGAGTCTAATGCAAACAAAGGCAATCCTAGTCAGCGTTTCTGACAAAACTAGGATTGATATTGATTTGCAATGGACTCGTGCGAGTAATCACTGGGAAACTCGCCGAGTACCGAGTCCTGCGAGTCCCTTACTACTCGCCGAGTAACGAGTCCTAGCGAGTAGATTCGCCCATCCCTAGGGTCACACAACAGCAAGCATTAAAAATCGGTTCCAATTTTAATAATGAACACTGAAAATATTTTTTTCTTGTCATCCATGTGCAATCTGTTATTTCAGCACAGAGGCTGCAGATTCGGCTACTAACACGGTTTTTGAAGGGTTAATATGATATTGGTGTGGTGACAGCATGTGTCCAGGGAGTGTCCCCACTCCCAAGACACATGGTGTGATCACAACCTTGCTCTGCAGGGGTTAATTTACTGTTGACAGCACAGCTGGCAATTGTAATCTTTATAAAATCGCTTAAAATGACTGCGGGGGTACAGTACGCAATTTACGTACAGTACCAGCTGGGTAGGCTCCTATAATGAGGAGCTGTCCTTGGTACTGTACGTAAATTGCGTACCAGCCGCTGTGTTAATGTTATATGAGGAGCTGTCCCTGCTGCCGTGGTCCTGAAATCACAGCACAGGGGACAGTGACGTCCGATTCCCAGATCCTCCCTGATCCAAAGCCATAGACCCCCATGTTAGGGGTCGCCGGATCGCGACGGATCCGGGAGGATTCAGGAACTGGACGCTGCTGTCCCCTCTGCTGTGATTTCAGGACACTCCCTGGACACATGCTGTCACCATACCAATATCGTATTAACCCTTCAAAAACTGGGTTGGTTAGTAGCCGAATCTGCAGCCTCTGTGCTAAAATACCGCACAGAGGCTTCAGATGGGGTTAATAGCCAGCGCAACCCCAGGATTTGTAAAAATTAAGTTCAATTCTGTTTTTACTAATCATCTTGCACCGCTCCTGTCACAGCGGTGCAAGTTGATTTGTTACTGTACAGGCAACCTGTCAAATTCAAACTCTGCGGTTTTGACAGCCGTGGAGTGTAAATTTACCGGCAAATGCTGTCAGCGGTCCTGAAGTTTGCTTCAGGACCGTGGACAGCATCACACTGACACGCACCACACACGCACTCATGCACCACACTCGCAGCACACTCACATGCACACTCACCACATGCACCACACTCACACCACAAAAAAAAAAATGCATATGACTCGCATCACTGTCGTGCATCAAACAAGCTCCATGTTTGATGCATGACAGTGTACCCCCAGCCTTACATGCGAGTCTCTCGGACGAGGCTCGTATCAGTGACCCTGAATGGCCTCTTCCTCTCTGTACGGGAGTGTGATGCCGCACAAAAACACAAGCAGCTGACACTCCCATCCAGAGAGGAAGAGGCCGTTAAGGGTCACTGATCCGAGTCTCGTCCGAGAGACTTGCATGTGAAGGTACCGTTACACGGTACGATATCGAAACGATATCACTAACGATCTCAGGAGCGCGCAGACGTTAGGACATCGTTTTGACATCGTTGGTGAGCTGTCACACGCATAGATATCGTGGACGATGCACCAATGATCTAGAGAACAGGTAGCCAGCGAACGATACTTGTTCATTCATGTGAATGGGCGAAGTCGTGAATGACATTGTTATCGCGGTGTCGCACAGAACGATGCAGCAGGTTGGCTGATCGTGGATCGTCTGATTTGAGAACATGCTCTCAAATCTGCGAACAACGATCCAACGATTTATCGTAATCAAATCTTGGTGTTAAACGCAACGATGTCCTAACGATGTCATTTGAACGACTCCAAACCCGTGACGTTTGAGCGATATCGTTAAGGATATCGTGCCTTGTAATGGGGCCTTAAGTAGGATAGTGTGTTTCCATCCTTAGATGAACCCTAAGATAAGGAAGAGGGAAAGACAAGTGTGGTGCTTCCTCCGGGTGTAATACGTTTTTTAAAAATGAAAATCCAATAATAATGTTATGCTCACCTGCTCTCAGCGGTAGATACAAATTGAAATTCCAAAGGAATCAACCCTCAAGACACTTCTCCTCTGTGTCCTGAATGATCCAAGGAGGTGTGCAGCTCACTCTGGAGAATTGTGTAATAATCCTGCTTTGGATCTGCATAGGTCACAGAGTTTGAACAAAAGGTGGACTCCAGGCTGTTGTGACGCTAAACATCTCAATTCCAAAAATACTTACAAAAGATGCCATTCCGTGTCATGTGATTTTTTTTCTTGCACCCATACACTTGAATAGATGAGTTTCCTCCATTTTCACAGTCAAATTGCTGCATGCTGCAAATTTTTTTCAGGCAGGGTGTGTCAGTGAAAATGGGCCACTTTACACACACCAACTTATCTGTCCAACTTCTGACCAACTTACTGGTTGCAGTGAAATCATGGACACATTGTTCCATTTGTACACATCCACAAAATGGAGCAATATGTCCATGATTTCACTGCAACCAGTAAGTTGGTCAGAAGTTGGACAGATAAGTTGGTGTGTGTAAAGTGGCCCAAACACTTAGGGCCGCTTTACACACACCAACTTCTGTGACCAACTTCTGAACAGATCTCTGATTGTAGTGAAATCATGGACACATTGTTACATTTGAACACAGCCACAAAATGGAACAATGTGTCCATGATTTCACTGCAACCAGAGATCTGTTCAGAAGTTGGTCATAGAAGTTGGTGTGTGTAAAGCGGCGCTTACTCATCTGTCTTGTCTCATTGAATAACATGGGTCAGTGTGGTATCCAATAAAAAAATCAGATAGCACACATCCAATTTATATGGTTATCTGAATGAGTCCTAATGTGAGCGCCAGAGAGTGCGACACTAGGCTGATCTTTGGCGCTCCTATTAGAATGAATGGATCGGTAGTGTGCATGACCAACCTCCGCTACATTCAACGGGGCTCATCAGAACCCTTGTTTAGAGATCACAGTGCTTGGACCCCCAGTCATTGGAACGTTATCCACTATCCTTTAATAAGATACAACTTCAAACTTGAGAAACACCCCTTTGTTACTTGGTTGATCGTGTTACCATTTACTGCTTTAAAATCTATTGATTCTATGGATTTTTTTTCTCAGTGAAATCAGCTGGAGCTTGTACATGAGATTTCTTAGATTTTTTCTACTTTGCTGCTACTGAAATCCACCAAAACTGCAAAATGTGAACATGCCCCTACGTGTTACAGAAGCCATTGCTGCTTATCACATGTTCTACTTGCCGTCTGTGAAGATCATGCAGATGAAGTGGAGTTATTGATTAGCTCTTTATGATGCCATTACCTTTGTGTTTGTGAACTATGTAATACTCATTTTTATATTGCTATTGCTTTTTACCTTCTTTATTGTTTTACAAGTCGTAATAACTGCACTTTGCTATTGCATTATTTCACAGTGTTAAATTGTGGTAATGTATACAATAATATTGTATGTTCTAAGGTAGTAGGTGATCCAGCATATTGGGAGAAAACAATCAATGTTTAGTCCAAAATTGTTAAAAACATCTTCAGGATTTTGTTCATCAAAAGTCTATAAGACATGGGAGTGCTGATGTCACTTTGAAAACGCCGCACCTTAACAGATGATTGGCTGCCATGTTGTTGACATGACATCAGTGTCGTCAGGAACCGGGAGCGGTGGAAGAGTGTCGCCGATGGACCCAGGTAAGGTTTGTTGGCAGGGGCATAACTACAACAGGTGCAGGGGTTGCGATCGCACCCAGGCCCTGTGTCTGGGGCCACAAGGGACTGGGTACTCAGGTCTCGGGCGGTCAGGTGCAGAGATGTCACGGGTGGTCCGTGCCCGAGCCTGTGCCCTTGGGTGACAATGAAAAGGGGGTATTTACAGGTATTAAAGTTATTGTCAGTCTGACGCCACCTGTAGATTCGGTGATGGCACCGACGCTGCTAGGACCTCCGGGGTGATGGGCGGCAGCAAGGTGTTGGAACCCTCTACAGGAAGAGCGGGTTCCCCAGGGCAGTAGGGTGTGATGGTGGAATAGAGCAGCATAGTCGTTGTGGTGTGGGACAGTTGAAGAAGGGACACGCACACAATAAAGTCTTTTTTCTGTACCTTTTACTGATGTTCTTGCAGGTACACTCTCCGGGTTGAAGGCTACACTTCAGGATTTCCACACCGAGTGGGGTATAGGTCTCCTTGTCCTGTTCCCTGTCCTGAAGCCTAGCTGGCATGAAACCAGGCCTGACCTCCTGCTTCTCCACACCTGTGTTGCTGCACTGAGGGCTCTCGCTTGGCTACCGCTATCTCTCCTGCGGTCCCTGGCTCTCAAATGTGGCTGCTGCGGGTGTCCGGGAAGCTAAGCCTCCACGGTGTACTGGATTCTCTACTGGACTGACCTCTTTCCCTGTTACAGACTCGGTCTCCAGTGACCGGTGTTCTGGTGGGGTGAGCTGGTATGGCTCCTCTGCCCCCTCTGTAGTGTTCCTCGCCTCTGCCTTTGCCCCTCGCTCTCTGTACCCTCACACTGACTCTGGCGGTGCACTGGCGTCGTGCCTATCACAGCTCCGGTGACCAGTTTTAGCTCACTAGGCACTGAGCTGATCTTCACAGTTCTCCTAGCGACTGCACACTTTGGCTAACTCCACCCCCAGCACCTGTATTTATAGGGGACCTGGCTTTACAGCAACCAGTGGGGCTCCCCCTACAGGCCTGGAGTGGAAGGTGTTGTTTGTAGGTGAGGTACCAGATGTGGAAATCCCTTAGTGAACTAGTTGGTTCTGTGGCTTACCTGTCACAGGGTGCCACACCTGCAGCCTAGGGGGGCCACAGAAGTCCCTTTGGCCTATAGAAAAAGACTAATGTTATTAATTATTATTATATTAAAGATTTGCAGTAATTGGGGGCCCCGTTGGAACTTTCGCATCTGTACTTCTGCTCTGTCTAAAAACTCATAATCTTCCTTAATAATGCTCAATGTACAAAAAACAGAAAAAAACTGCACAGCACTCACAGACATAATGTGAACTGGTGCCAGCAGGGACACTGGGTCAAACAACTAGAAAAAAATTCTCTGCACTCAGCTACCACCAATGTGCAACATGCTAACAAGCGGCATATATTTGAGGAAAAAATTAAAAAAACTTACGATTTTTTCAAAAAACTCAAAAATCTTATTTTTTTATTTTCTTGGGGTTCTTGGTACGCACATTGGCCAATGTCTGTTTGCACAAAACAGAAAAAAACTGCACTGCACTGGCACCAGTTTACATTATGTCTGTGAGTGCTGTGCAGTTTATTTCTATTTTGTGTATAACGAATGCAGAATCTGGCTTTATGACTGCAACTTGCACCCTCATCACCCACAGGTGGTCTTAGGTTGAGATGGTGTCCACCCACTTGAGAGTGGGATAGGGAGGAAAAGGGGGACCGGGATGTCAGCGTTAGGACTCATCAGATTTGGGGTCACCTTGTCGCTGCTGATGAGCAAACGGACATTGGCCAATGTTTGTACCAAGAACCCCAAGAAAATAAAAAAATAAGATTTTTGAGTTTTTTGAAAAAAACTTACGTTTTTAATTTTTTTCTTCAAATATATACCGATTGTTAGCATGTTTGCACATTGGTGGTAGCTGAGTGCTGCAGAGAATTTTTTTCTAGTTGTTTGACCTAGTGTCCCTGCTGGCACCAGTTCACATTATGTCTGTGAGTGCTGTGCAGTTTATTTCTATTTTGTGTATAATGAATGGAGAATCTGGCTCTATGACTGCAACTTGCACCCTCATCACCCACAGGTGGTCTTAGGTTGAGATGGTGTCCACCCACTTGAGAGTGGGATAGGGAGGAAAAGGGGGACTGGGATGTCAGCGTTAGGACTCATCAGACCTGCGGTCACCTTGTCGCGGCTGATGAGCAAACGGACATTGGCCAATGTTTGTACCAAGAACCCCAAGAAAATAAAAAAATAAGATTTTTGAGTTTTTTGAAAAAAACGTAAGTTTTTAAATTTTTTCCTCAAATATATACCGCTTGTTAGCATGTTTGCACATTGGTGGTAGCTGAGTGCTGCAGAGAATTTTTTTCTAATGTTCAATGTAGCTATTCTCTCTGTGATCATGTAGAATGAAATGCAGGTCACAAACTGGCTCCTGGCCTCTTCCATGTTCCTAATGTTTATACAATATCAAAGTGGTGAAGACTGTGCCAAAATGTGCACGGTTTTCCTATGTCCTTCTTTCTGCTGCAATGACCAAAATCCAGTGTTCTTTGAGCTCATGGAGACTCTTCAGTTATCCCAAAATGCACTGGGTATATGCAAATGATCTTCATAGGACTCCTCCCATGGTCCACAGGAGCAAAGCTACCAGGATAGCAAAGGGGGTGGTTGCCCCAGATCCTTCACTTGGGGGTCCTACCCAGAGAGACCCTCACTATTTATAATACTGTGTGCTTAGTAGAATGGCAGAACGTCATGATGCTCAGTACAGTAAAATCGGGTCCGAGGACACATCAGATGTCTCCTCGGACCTGCTCCATAGGGCCCATGTTAAATTGATCGGACCAAATCGGATGTGCAGTAAATAGCATCTGATTTGGTCCGATCCGAGTTTGTCCGATTTTATTGCTCCGATTTTTGCACCGATAAAAAAATCGGACAGAATCGGATCGGACCAAATCGGATGCCATTTAGTGCACATCAAATTCGGTCCGATGCCCATAGGGCTGCATGGGGGCCAAAATCGTTCTGATGCTGTCCGATTTTTATCGGACAGCATCGGAACTGAAAAATCCGTAGTGTGAAACCAGCCTTAGAAGTATTATTGGTATAGGGGCACTCAGAGTATTGTGACCATCAAAGATCCTAACAAGAGGCATTATTTTTTTTCAAGCTGTCAATATGGGCATTATTTTTTAGGGAATTTGCACGGTGCATTAGTATATTCTAGGGGCTCATTTTACCATCTAGAGAGCACAAAGGAGGCATTTTACTTTACAAGGGGCACAGTGATGGGCATTATTATGGGTGGCAATAGGATGAGCACTGTTTCGTGCCACACAGCAGGTGCAGTTATAAGGAAAAAGATGATAGCAAAAGGCCAAGCATTGCAATATCAATAGTATGAGGAGTTTTTGCTTGTTCTGAACAGATGGGAATGATGCTGGAAATCTAGGAAGTCAAATGCGTCTTTACAGACGAGCAATGGCTAAAAGAAATTGTCAGTCTGGGCCAAATAGAGAAGACAAGAAAAGTGAACGACTCCATCAGAAAGAACATTAGAAAATATGGAGTCATAGATCCACCAATAAAAAAACAATACATTTTATAGAACATAATATATTGCACAGTTTACATATAGAAACATGAAGGTGATAAATCCAGAGTGAAGACTCTAGTATAAAGGTGCGAGGTCCCAAAACATTATGTAAGGACAGGTATGCTGGACAATGAACAAAGTATAATAAATAATGACCAGGTAATATAATATAGGATTCAATGACAAAGTAGAAAGATTAAAGAAGAAAGGATTGACCACATGAGATTGTGGAGAATACTGAGATAATTTAAATAGATAATAAGAAGAGAGAGGCCAGCAAGCCTATTCATGTATACCTGAATCAGGATGCGCACCAGCCACCGCAACATGCGTTTCACATGGGCTTCCTCAGGGAGTTGTGCTGTATTGTGTGCCATCTGACCATTACATAGTGGTCTCCTTACATGGTGTATATCAGACTGCATGAGGCGGCACATGTGCAGACACCATATTGGGCATTACCTGTGGGGAAATCCTCAGGGATGTCATCGGCCCGTGGACGTAATAGGAGGATGCCGTCAACAATGTACTAGGACCAGTGAGCCATGATGAGCATGCATACAAGTTGGGGCGCCGTGTTGGCAAATTGCCTGTATGAATAAAAGAAGAAAAACTAAAGTGCTGTATGCATAGAAAAGCCATATCAATGGATGTAATTGAATATGACCTAAATGAGAAAGTAAATATGAGATATAAGGAAGAAAAAGTAACAAATGTATAAACTAAGACTGCGGAGAGTGACAGACAATTTCCACGTCAAACAGAAGGATACTCCCATCAGATGTGCTAAAATAGAATGTATTTACATATAGTTCATGATTGACAACCATATAAGAGAAAAATAGGATTAAAGAGAAGAGATCCACCAAATGGAGAGAGCATATGTTATAAGCTGCTAAGTGCAAAAATAAAAATTAGAATTATTATTTAGAATAATTAAAGCGAAATATAAAAGGCAGTTACTAGGACCCATATACTCAAAAAATGAATGTCAATAACCCAATTGGGACCCAAAACAACATCATGAAAGTATATTAATAAAATAGTACATAAAAAAGTGAAGTATAAAGAGAACCAATTTAGAAGGAAGAGGTTATTTATACATCATATTTGGTCTCAAATAGGCAATTGAGTGTGGATACCTAGTTCAATGATGTTATATTCAGAAGGGGCAATTGGTAGAAGGGAAAGTGGTTGAGGGAAAATCATAGTTGTCATTTTGAGAGTCATCAAAAGAAAGCTAAAAACAAAAAATTAAAAACCTAAAATACAGACAGAATCTACCTAAAAGAAAAAAACTAAACTTCGGTAAGTTTCTCATTCAAGCCGGTAGGAGCCCAAGTGCCTGGTGTAGCGATCCATCGGCACCCCAATTGTACCAGGAGGTGCTTAGTGTATTCCCCTCTTGAGCCACACCACAACCGATCTATGTATATACCACACATTTGTAATTTATCAGAAGTCCAATTATGACATTTTATAAACTGTTTAGGGATGATCCTAAGTACATTCATATCTACCTCCTCATGAGCGGCCAAGATATCTCACACATGTTCACGAATATGGATGCGTATATCCCAAGACGTGAGACCCACATATATATCAAGTTATATATGCATGTGGCACAGAAATAATGTAAGTGGTGCTGCAAGAGATGTAATCTGTGATTTTACACCCCATGGAGTCATCTGCTGATGTAAAATATGTAGCACTTGTATGTTCTTATATGCTACACAGTCTCCACGTGAGTAAAACCAAAAATGCCAGAAGGCTTGGTCACATAGAGGTTTCATAATAAAATGTCCTACCTCTCCTGGCAATCAACAGTGGGACATCAGAGAGCACTCCAAATTAAGTAGGTTCAGTTTTCAAGATGGAACAATTTTTTTTTGTAATACTCCTACTGCTGATTATATGTGTACGTATAGTGAATCTGTGATTCTTTACACTTTTTGATATTAGTAGAGGTGAGTAAATCCTGTGTGGTTATGTTTTTGGTACGATTATGCCCATTTGTTATATTTCTTCCACTGTATCTTTGCTCACAGAATCTTTCTTTGAGATACATCACTTGACCCTCAAAATATTCATCATTTGAGTAGATTCTCCTCATTTGAAGAAATTGCCCCATAAGGACAGCCCAAATTGTTGATCTCATATGTGCTTAATATGTGTGTTATAATGCATTATTCATATGTATTGAGCCATCATTTCGGACAATATAATTAATGTCCAAGAAATCTAATTTTGTCTTGATGGTATATATAAGAGAGTCTGATGTTGTATTTACTGCGATTCAAATCCAACATAAGGGTATGAAGATTCTACAAAGATGCCTGCCAAACGATCAGGAGATCATCGATGTAACGGACCAGCCAAGAACCTTGGATACTGCATGTGCATCATCATGGAATATGCTCATCTCCCAGGAAAAGGTTAGCATAAAATGGTGCCATGCTGCTCCCATTGTAGTGCCTGTTTTTCTAACATGAAAAATTATATGTCAGGATGAATTTCAATAGCGCAAATACAGGCTCTACATTCAAATCCAGATTACTTATGCTGAGAAAAAAGCGGGAGGCCTTAAATCCTCATCATATCAACCTAAAACCTCTCACCCTCAATACCAAACTACTATAAATAGTGAGGATAAAGAGAAATGGAAGACCAAATACTGAAATTACATAAATGCTTTATTTAAATCAAAAAGTGCAGTTGATGAACAAACAGAAGAAAAGTAAATGATATATACAAAAATTATTATAGCATTCCCGAAAAGACTTTTATTTGGACCCCTATGAGGGATAAGATGGAGGGAATTTTACAAACAACAATTACTTGTCAAAACCAAAATGTACAAAGGTTATAACAAAATTATGTAAAATAACCATCTGAACATATACGTAATAATTTTTTTCCAACATCATAAGCCCTCAATAGAATAATAGTAAGCCACATCAGTATAGGGAATGTATATTGCGTGGTTACATACACCATGTGCTATGATAGAAAAACACTGGTGTAAGTTCTTCTCTACAGTCTATGTAACAAACCAAAAAGCCTGAATAAGTAGGGGAACACCAGAAATGCCTACATAGTGTTAAATAACAAAGTCCCTGGAGTGGGCAGCCAATTATAACAACAAAAGTAAGGCCAAGGCAGGTAGATTAACATAACTGCTCAAGTGCCCAAAGGGCTATCAACCTTACCTTGGGCCATTTTAAATATAACAGATGAATGCTGCACCTCTCCATAGGACACCCTCAACGCGCATTTCAATGAAGAGGAACGGCTATGTCCTGAGACAAATAGAACCACGCACTCCCATACACTTTCATGTGAAGGTCTCTTCTTCCTGTAAGGTATTTACTATAGTGTCATTGAAAAGCCTTTTG
Source organism: Allobates femoralis (assembly GCA_033576535.1). NCBI lineage: Eukaryota > Metazoa > Chordata > Amphibia > Anura > Aromobatidae > Allobates > Allobates femoralis. The sequence continues at coordinate 92,270,574 of JARQOC010000004.1, read as the reverse complement.
CTCCTTGATTCTTGAGGCAGTTCCAGATGGGAAAGCCAACCGATTACCTCTTAAACTTGGGGCCTTATCACTATCATTTCATCCTCCAGACCTTCTCTGCCTTGGGGCCACCTTGCTGGATGAAAGTTCTCTAGCTTCGACGGTGTCTCTTGTCTCAATCTTGGGTTCTATGTCTCAATGAACAGTCTCAGATCACACTATCTCACTGTGGCCTCCTTATTCCAGTTGCCACAGGTCACCAACCACATGCGGCCTTGACAACCTCTCATACTGTACATCTGTACTGGCCACTAGTGGAACCTATATGTGACCCGCCCCAGGGCCGTACGTGGGGCACTCGGAACGAGGCGTTAATGCTTTTGAGGGAGTAAGGGGGTCGTGACCTGGCTTCCGTGACCCTGGAGATCAGTTTTTAAAAGTTCAGGGGATAGAATTTAGGGGATAGGTGTCGTGACGCCACCCATGGTATCCGGCTATTGGGCTGGTGATGCGGTGCAGGACCTCCGGGGATAATAGATGGGCAGCTGTGGTGTTATTGCTCCCCACAGGTGGAGCGGTTCCCCGGGGCAATCATTAAGTCTATTGCAGTGGTAGGCCATTGGGGTGCAGGACTCAAGGCGCTGAATAGCCGACATACATGCAGGGGTTGTTTTCTCTACCTTTACTGAAGCAGTAGACGCCAGGGTACAGTCCACAGTTGATGTTATTAATCCAGGTGGCCTGTAAGCAAGTTAAGTTTCTCCTTACCCATCTGGTTCTAAGGCCTCCCTGCTGCATCCTGTCTGCTGGGCCTGGCTGCCTGTATCTAAGCTGTGACCCTTCACTCCTGCTAGTTGGTCTCTCACTGGTATGGCAGGCAACTCGAGCCCTTCCTGGGTGTCTCTCTTCTGACCACTGTCCCTGGGCTCTTCTACGTTGCTGTGCCTCCAAGTGCTTGGGTGGCCGGGAGACTTGGAATCTCCCATCCTCTGGTTTTGGCTGCTGGGCCTAGAGCACCCTCCAAACTTGGACTCCAGTGTCCATTTCTGGTGCTCCGCTCTGGGGTGAACCATTAACAGGCTCCTTTCCCCAGTCCTATGTGGCACCCCAAGGGTTAATATGCCACAGAAACAACACAGGTTTAATCCCCACACAACACTACACTAGAATGTGGGAGGAGCTTAGCTGGCACCTGCACTAGTGGGAGAGCTAAGTTGTTTACCACAGAGCAGGAGTGACAGTTAGTTCAGTTTTGAGTTGGAGTCAGAGTTGAGTCTGGAGCAGGAGCAGAGCCAAGTGTCAGTGGAGGTCCTGAGAGGTCTGAGGAAAGGAGACAGAGCAACAGAGGAACATACCCGGGATAAAGAGTTACCCCAAAAACATGACCCCGGGGAGGCGCTCAAGACAGATACCGGATCCGAGGCTGTGCCTGAGACAGACAGGACAGTAAACACCGGCATAGTGAAGGTCCACCATCTTCACCACACCATAGCAAAGCAACACGAAGGAGTCAGTGACACAGAGGACTCAAGTTGCCCAGCATATTGGAACCCGTGAGCAGAGACAGGGCCAGCAGTATAGCTACAAGCAGCAGCAGGGCCACACACAGCGTTTAAGTAGGAAGCCAAGGACCCGGTCAGGGTGAGAGCAACCTGGTACAGACTCCGTGGACAATACTGTGTTATACCATCTGCCAGTAAAGACTTGAAGAACAACAGAAACCGTGAGTGTGTGTGTCATCCTTATGCTGAAGCCCCACTTGCACTCATAGACTGCCATTGCCTCTACTCTTATCATCTCTACTGCTACCCCTACTCTCCTGCAGCATCAATAACATCCTCACAGACTTTAACTACTACTACCACTGCCCCGGGGAACTAGTTCTGCCCACAGGAACTATTCCATCCAAGCTGCTATCCCGTCATCCTCGGAGGTTCTGCAGCAGCGGCGGCCCCATTACTGGCCGCATATAGTGGGTGGCGTCACGAGTGACAAATCCCCTGTAAATAACCCCCCATTTTATTGTGCGGGCCCGGGACATGGTCCGGACCAGGACCGCCGTGACATCCCCCAGCAGCACCCCGGTCCGGCACCGAGTGCCCCGTCCCAGCGGGCTCCACACCTACTCCTCCCCTCTCCTCAGAACCTCGCTTATGGTTCCCTCACACTGGCTAGTGAGTATCCTTGGACATGCCTGACACTGCTCCACTCCACAGGATGTCTTCTACAGTCCTTCTAGGAACTGAACTGACTAACCCTACCTCCAGCCAGAATTTATAGGGGGGACTCCCCTGAACCTGGGTTAAAGCTCCTCCTTCTGGTCTAAAGTCAGGAAGGGGTTGTGTGCTGTGGGTTCCCTGGTGTGGATACCCTACCTTGCTTCCAAGCATGACCTTTCCCCCGGAGGGAGCCAAGGCCATCGTGGTAACCGGACTCTGTGGTGCCACATCTGGAGTTTGGGAAGGAAATCTGTCTCTTATCCTTGACACTAGCACCTCCCATTGTGCTCTATTCCCAACCCTTGACTGTTATTTGGGCCTGTTGTTGGGCAAAGCCCTCTTACCAAGCACAATATATAACACTGCTATCCATTATATAGGCAAAACGCATATAAAATGCTATACACGATACATTCCACAAAACATTTTCACTACATTACATCACAGTTCACATCATACATTACAGTATGTACCAAGACGAATGACACAATTCCCATGATAACACAACGGTGCGATTGGTGTATTCAGGCAGGAATACCACATGGGGAGAACATGCAAACTCTTTAGTGGGACATCCAATTTTAGAAGAACTTTACTACAACACACGAAAAAGAACAAGTTTTGTAGATTGTGAGATTATCGTAACATTCATAGTGACATCAGAGTCATCTGTGTAGGCAAGCATGCAAAATATGAGGATATTTGCTTACTGTATATTATACCTCTGTGATACACGGTTTCCTCCTCCCTATAAGATGCAGCTGTGTATCTAAGCAATTAATGTGTGGTTAGAAGTAGGAGGTAGCATTTAGTTTCCTTCATGCGGCGCTCTACTTCCTGTGCATCATATTCAAGGTATATACTGAGTGTCCTCTATTATTAGTCTGTCTTCTCTTCAGCTTTTCTTCCTTTATGGACCTGACTGAAGAATTACTTGACTGTGGACACATCACATATTTTATCACATAATTGCTCCTCTGATGTCAGACTAAGTATTACAGTCACATTTGTAACTTTATCACAAGATTTTTTTTCCTAAATACATATTCTTTTTATGTACATTTTTGCACAGACTTATTTTTTTGCCTATATTTCACCGAACTCTTTCTTCACTCTTGGACATTGATGAATCTATCTTGAACCATAAGGAACAGGACTTGCTTCTCAAATGTTTGGCACTTTCAGTAATGGCCTTTATCTTGAAGCTCCTTGGGTATGGAGGGGAAAAGAAGCGCCTAGTGGAATGTCCATGGCTCCATCGGGATATTAACCCAGAACAGAACTGGGAAATCCTCACTGAGCTTGGAGATGGGGCCTTCGGAAGAGTCTACAAGGTAAATATAAGATGAATGGATATAAGAACAATCCGGGGGTTGCTATGATTGTGTGAAATAGTATTTAGTCTAGAGCTGGTTTTAATAGATGGTAGCCTGGGCAAAATCCAAAACCCTCTATTTACTAGGGCCCTTCCCAAGGATAAAACTCTGAGAAGCAACCTAAAGCGAAGTATTTCCCTATTAAGGGTAATATTGTGCGGCCAACATATGTAGCACCATTTGGAAATGTTATGCTTGTGTTATTTTGGAATTAGATGGTGGTATTATGTGAGTATTGTTGGTCAGTTTTCAGATATAAATGTAAAGAGATAGATTGATATCAAGCAGCAATGCAATGGAACAGTGCCAAAACACTATTATAAATGGTGGGTGCAAAGCCTCTGGACATATACCCAATTTGTCTATAAGGAAAGAAAGGCAGCACTCCATAGCTTATAAAACATGGGTTGAATGGCAGGCACCACTCTAAGCTCCAAAATACAGACACAGTCCACAACAAGCACAATCCACAATGGATACACCAGGGTAGAGATCAAGCAGTGCTCAATCCCAAAAACGCAAGCACTTAAGGCCCCTTCACATCACGTTTTTTGCACATCCGTGGTGATCCTTGAATTTCAAGGATCACACGGACAGGCACGGATCTGTGCCATCAGATGCCACTGATGCCCACGGATCCGTCATCTGTTAGCAGAGATAGAGCTGTACCTTGATTCTGAGGGTGCTTTCACATCGCGACTTTCTGGCATCCATGGCTATCAGTTGTAAAACGGACAGCTAAGGATCCGATTTGGCCCCCATGTGTCCCTATGGGCAACGGATCTAATCGGATTTGGCCTTATTGCCATCCGATTTGTGTCAGATCCGATTCTGGCCAATTTTGTGCTGTACCCAAAATCGGAGACTGCTCCGATTTTGGGTACAGGGGACCAAATCGGACACAGAGCTGACACGATCCACGGCCATTAACATGGGGCCTATGGAGCACGGGTCCGAGAAAACAGCTGATAGTTTCTCAGACCCTATTTTAGTGTACTGAGCATGCTCAGTACACTTAAACTGCTCTGTACTGTCTAATTTCACTTACGCAATGTATATACATACATTGTAGAAGTGAAATTAAGTAAAGAAGTGTTAAAAATAAAGAAAATATATTCCCTCCTCTCCGGCGTGTGTCCCGCTCCATCAGCTACTGGGGCTTAAGGACCTGGCGTTGTGTGGCAACCCGATCAGCTGATGCAGTCATGTGACCAATCAGCTGATCGGGTAGCCCCGCCCCACCAGGTCCTTAAGCTTAGACCCGTAGAAACGCAACAAACCAACGCGAAACGGTGCCGTTGTCCACCCTGCTACTCCCTCCCCGCACCATGTATCACCGCTAACCTGGAATAAAAGTACCACCGTTGCACAATTCTGGTGAGTGCCATCTTTTTCTATGAAAATTTATTGTGGACTTGTTTGCTACTAGACCTGGCACCCAGATAACGCTCACTTTGTACCCAACATGGCTTGAATTTTCAGCAGCGATACTGGTGCTCCAGTTCCTTCTGTTTGCTCGTTACTACATAATGGATAAGTGTGAATCATTTTTGGTTACAAAGAAAACTTTTTAAATGATGGATTAACCCCTTTTAAACTGTTCATGCTGGTTAGAAAAAGAAAACTTTTGGATAATATTTGACATGTAAGTAATAAATAGAGATAGCCAAATGTGTTGCAAACCTGGAAACATCTATAGAAAATTAGTTCTAAGCCATTCATTTAGGGCAAGATGTCAAATGTATACAGACAACAGTTCAGAAACTCTATCTTCCTGTCCTTAGACCTCTACTGAGGATCATTCCTGCAAAAAGACCTTCTAGCACAAGGATTTCAAACTCGGCTGAGTATATGGGTCACACATAGAAAAGAAATTGAATTTATGTGGCCGCATTCTTTGAAGTACAAAGTTACATTTTTAGTAATGCCATTTTTTCTATCCTAATCCGCTTCTTGTAATAGTGTCCCAATCCTAGTCCCATTCTTGTACTAATGTCCCCATCCTGATCCTCTTTTTGTAGTAATGTTCCCCATCCTGGTCCCCTTCTTGTAGTAATGTCCCTATCATGGTCCTCATCTTTTAGTAATGTCCCCATCATGGTTTCCTTCTTGTAGTAATGTTCCCACCCTGGTCCCAATTTTTTAGTAATTTCCCCATCCTGATCCCATTCTTGTAGTAATATTCTCCATCAAGGTTCCTTCTTGTAGTAATGTCCCCATCAGGGTCCCCTTCTTGTAGTAATGCCCCTATCATGGTTTCTTTCTTGTAGTAATGTTCCCATCCTGGTCCCAATTTTTTAGTAATTTCCCCATTCTGGTCCCCATCTTGTAGTAATGTTCTCCATCAATGTTTCCTTCTTGTAGTAATGTCCCCATCAGGGTCCCTTCTTGTATTAATGCCCCATCCTGATCCCCTTCTTGCATTAATGTTCCCTGTTCTGGTCCTCATCTTGTAGTAATGTGCCACATCATGGTTTCCTTCTTGTCACCCTCCTGGTCCTCATCTTGCAGCAATGTCCTCATTCTAATACCCTTATTGTAGTAATACTCCCATCCTGATCTCCATCTTGTAGTAATGCCCCGTCCCGGTCCCCATCTTATAGTAATGTCCCCATCCTGGTCCTATTCTTGTAGTAATGTCACTATCCTCATCACCTTCTTGTAGTAATGTCACCGTCCTGATCCCCTTCTTGTAGTAATTTCACCATCCTGATCCCCATCTTGTAGTAATGTCCCCATCCTGGTCCTCTTCTTGTGGTAATTTCCCCCATCATAGTTTCCTTCTTGTAGTAATGTTCCAATCCTGGTCCCCATCTTGTAGTAATGTTCCCCATCATGGTTTCCTTTTTGTAGTAATGTTCCTATCCTGGTCCTAATCTTTTAGTAATGTCCCCATCCTGGTCCCCATCTTGTAGTAATGCCTGTCCTGGTCCCCATCTTATAGTAATGTCCCCATCCTGGTCCTATTCTTGTAGTAATGTCACCATCCTGATTCCCTTGTTGTAGTAATGTCACCATCCTAATCCCCTTCTTGTAGTGATGTCACCATCCTGATCCCATCTTGAAGTAATGTCCCCATCGTGGTCCTCTTCTTCTCATAATGTTCCCATCCTGATCCTCATATTGTAGAAATGTGCCCCTTCCTGGTCCTCATGTTGTGGTAATGTCCCAATCAAAGTTTCCTTCTTATAGTAATGTTCCAATCCTGGTCCTAATCTTTCAGTAATGTCTTCATCCTGATTCCTTTCTGGTAGCAATGTTCTCCATCAAGGTTTCCTTCTAGTGGTAATGTCCCCATCCTGGTTCCCATCTTGTAGTAATATTCTCATCCTGGTCCTAATCTTGTAGTAATATACACATCCTGATCCTCATTTTGTAGTAATGTCCCTATCCTGGTCCTCTTCTTGTAGTAATGTTCCCATCCTGGTCCCCATCTTGCAGTATTGTTCCCCATAATGGTTTCATGCTTGTAGTAATGTCCCCATCCTGGTCCTAATCTTTTAGCAATGTCCACATCCTGATCCCTTTCTTGTAGTAATGTTCTCCATCAAGATTTCCTTTTTGTAGTGATGGCCCCGTCCTGGTCCCCATTATGTAGTAATGTTCTCCATCAAGGTTTTCTTCTTGTAGTAATGTCCCATCCTGGTAGTAATGTTCCTCACCTTGGTCCTCATCTTGTAGTTATGTGCCCCATCAAGGTTTCCTTCTTGTAGTAATGTCCTCATCCTGGTCCCAATTTTGTAGTAATGTCCCCATCCTGGTCCCTATCTTGTAGTAATGTCCCCATCCTGGTCCTATTCTTGTAGTAATGGCACCATCCTGATCCCCATCTTGTAGTAATGTCCCCATCCTGATCCCCATCTTGTGGTATTGTCCCATTCTGGTCCTCTTCTTATAGTAATGTCCCCATCCTGACCCCCTTCTTGTATTAATGTTCTCCATCCTGGGCCTCATCTTGTAGTAATGTGCCCTATCATGGTTTCCTTCTTGTAGTAATGTCCCATCCTGATCCCATCTTGTATTAATGTTTCCCATTCTGGTCTTCATCTTGTAGTAATGCTCCCATCCTGGTCCCCTTCTTGTATTAATGTTCTCCATCCTGGGCCTCATCTTGTAGTAATGTGCCCTATCATGGTTTACTTCTTGTAGTAATGTCCCATCCTGATCCCATCTTGTAGTAATGTGCCCTATCATGGTTTACTTCTTGTAGTAATGTCCCCATCCTGATCCCATCTTGTATTAATGTTCCCCATCCTGGTCCTCATCTTGTAGTAATGTGCCCTATCATGGTTTCCTTCTTATAGTAATGACCCTTTCCTGGTCTTCATCTTGTAGCAATGTCCTCATTCTGATCCCTTTATCGTAGTAATGTCTTCATCCTCATTCCCATTCTGTAGCAATGTACCCATCTTGGTCCTCATCTTTTAGTAATGTCCCCATCCTGGTCCCCTTCTTGTATTAATGTCCCATTCTGATCCCTACTCACCCTCCTCTGCTTCCCCGCCGCGCAGCATCCTCTTCTAGAGCCAGCACAGGAGCCGGCAGCATATATTGCATATGACGTCACTGCCATGTGCCCCCAGTCATGAGCATTCCGCTGTCAGATGCCACCCTCTGATTTGCCTGCAATGGTTATTGTGGTGGAGGGACCCGATGAATCTCTGTGCTGCAATACACATCAACTGAATATGTGTCCTCAGACGCACATCCAGCTGAAGCTGAAGTAGGCGCTGGGGGGTCGGTGGGCTTCCCCTGCAGCACAGACCCTGTTGGGATCTCATCTACTGCAATCAGTACTCCCCATTCAGTATACAGTAGCTGAGATTTAATGCAGACATGTATAGCAATATTTAAAACTTTAAAGTGACTGTCCAGTCAGAAACTATCACTGTACTCTGTCAGTTGTTCCCTGGTAGCTTTAAAAATGGCTACCACGGCCAGCCTTAGCGAAAGTTACTCCATTTATAAGAGCCTTCATCATTTTACTCCTGTACAGGGATCTGGACTTACATGTCAGCCCCTCGGTTGGAGGTACAGAGTCAGCTGCTGTCCAATGGTGCAGATTGGCAGGAATAATCAGACTACGACAGAACCAAGTGGGCAGTCAAGGTACAAAATCAGAAAGCAAAGGAATAGTTATGAAACAAACCGTGGTCAGACAGCAAAAATACAAACAAGTTAAGCAGGATCTGAAAGCACAAGACTGCACCAGATAAATTTTTTTTTTAAGTGGCAGTGGACGTTACAGATGAGCGGTGTTCAATCGAACATGTACGCCAATTTCAAATTTGACCTGTTTTGGGCTATGTTCGAGTCGTTTGAAAATTCGGTAATTCGAGGTTATGTTTGATAATGGTTCGTTGAGTAAAAGTGTTATGGTCTCTTTATGGTACATTTACACGCGGCCACAGGAAGGTAGGAACAGGCAGGCATCGGACACAATTGTGCCTGTTGCCTTGAAAAGACCACGATGTGGCTGCGTGTAATTCAGGACTTTCCTTCCTTCAGGCAAGACACAAGAAGGAGAGTCCTGAATTACACGCCGCCACATCGTGGTCTTTTCAAGGCACAAGGCACAATTGTATCCGATGCCTGCCGGTTTCTACCTTCCTGTGGCCGCGTGTAAAGGGACCATAACTGACTTTTCACAGTAATGGTTTTGTTCAACGTTATTATGAGTTTCAGTGTCTATGAATAGTGGGCGGGGGGCTGGGAGAGGTCTGTGGTCAAATAATGCAGATCTCCATTTTTGTTTTCCTTTCTGCACCTAGTGTGGGTGGTCCGGTCTGTCAGCCTATCAGCACGCATAGAGCAAAGTGCACATTTTTCACACAAGGGCTTGTGTCATTTGGCTGGGTATGTCACATGTCCTTGCCATATAAGAACCAGCCATTTTCCCTCAGTGTCAGACGCCGACGCCGCTGCTGCTGTGTGCGCTACAGGGTAAGATAGATAGATAGTGATTCAATTCCAAGTTAGGCTAGGGTCACACTGGGCGTATTCCAAGTTTCCAGTGGTGTCCACTGAAAACTTAGAATCTTTTCCCGAGACGTTATCTGAACACAGGCTATGTAGCGGGAGAATGCAGCCCCTAGCAACCTGCTGTGTTCCCTGGATACCAGCTACACAGCGGGCTGTGGGGAGTGCCATTTGCACCATGCACAGGGGAATGCATCATGCTGCGTTTCCCTGTGCGTGGTGCAAATTGCACTCCCTGCAGCCCGCTTTGTAGCTGGTATCTCAGGAAAAGATTCTAAGTTTTCAGCGGACACCGCTGGAAACTTAGAATACGCCCAGTGTGACCCTAGCCTTACATAGAGAGATATTTAGTAGGTTTAGGGACTTCTTCCAAGAACAGCCCTTTTTAGGGCTTGAAAGCACTGTTTACCAGGCAGGTCTGTTCCAGTGCTGTGTTGAAATCTCCATAGATCCTGTGCTTTGCAAGCGTTTTTTACAGCATCTGGAAAAATCTAGCCAAGCAAATTCTTTTTGGCTAGTAACATTGTATGCCAGGCAGGGGTGTAGCACTGCTGTGAAGAAAGCTAAAACTCCTGTGTTTACAAGCTTTTTTTTACTGCATCTAGCCAAGCAAATCCAATTTGGCTAGTAGCAGTGTATGCCAGGCAGGGGTGTAGCACTGCTGTGAAGAAAGCTACGCCTCCTGTGCTTAAAAGCCTTTTTTTACTGCATCTAGTCAAGCAAATCCTTTTTGGTTAGTAGTAAGTGTGTGCCAGAGAGAGAGAAGGGTCTCAGAAGGAAATATGGCTGCAGAGGGTTAAGTGACTGTCTGGAGTTACCTGTGTAAAAGAACTGTACCATGAACTGTTTGCACTGAGAAAGAACTTGTTAGTAAAACCCGGTGAACCCTGCTTCAGTCTCCTGTGTGTGATTCCCTGCATGCAGAACTGTATATACATATTCCACCCTGTCAGGAGCAGCCCCGACCCACGGCGGGCTCATCCATCTGGCTGCAGCGCCATTCATCCTCCTGGCAGCAGACAGCAGCAGCGGTGTTCCCCATTGACCACAACCCGTGGGTGGCGTCACAACAATCCCTGTAAATATCCCCTTTTACTTGCGGGCTCGAGACACGGTCCAGATCAAGACCGCCGTGATAACCCCCATGAGACCCCGGTCCTATACCGAGTACCCCGTCCCAGTGGGTGCCACATGTTTACAAGTAGTGATGGGCGAACCCGCCAATGTTCTGGTTCAACTTTAAAAAAAGTTTGGGTTAGGGGTCGAAAGTGGCTCGAACTTGAGTCTGAATCCTGAACTCTGAATGTAAAGTTATTGGATGGGAGCTAGGAGTCTGTAAAGGAAAAAAGATAGTTATTAAACAGCATTATACTTATTGGCGACTACTCGCTTGTACTTCCGAGACCACTCATTCGCTTCCCTTCACTGCAGAGGGACCCAACAGCCAATCATAAACGCCGTCACAGAGAATTGGCACACAAAACCACGATGCAGTTTCTGTCGTGGATTTCATGCTTTTTTGGTGCCATTTTAGCACAAAATGTCATGCTTTTTGGTGCATTAGGTTCAATTTATTCATCTGCATCTCCTGGCCAAAAAGAGCACCAAGACTGCTACTCAGGTTTTGCCATGCATTTCATTATTTTCTTGGTGCAATTTTGGAATAAAACTGCATGCATTGTGTTCAATGTGTTCATCTGCATCTCCTGGCCCAAAAAAAGCACAAAAACTGCATTATAGTTGAGCCCTTTTTATAAAATGATTCCATGAAATAATTTAAAAAGAAATTATGTGGGGCTTCACCGTATTTTTGAATGCCAGCCAGGTACAGCAGGCAGGTACAGGCAGTCCCCTACCTCTAGCTACCTATTTTTATCTTGCTGGAAATCAAAAATATAGGGAAGCCATTTTTTTAATTATTTCATGAATTTCGATAAATAAAAACTGACATGGAGCTTTGCCGTATTTTTGATTTCTAGAGAGGTACATCTAGGCAGCTGGGGGCTGGAATCCTCAGCACAGGTTGCCCCATGCTTTTTGGGGCCTTAACCCTGTGAATTTCAGTCCACTGCTGCCCCAGAAAATGGTACATTCATAGAAGTGCCATTTTCTGGCACTGTATCCTACTTTTCCAGTGTCCATGCTGGGTAATGAAGTGGTTAATGCCAGCTTTGTATTGGCTGCTGGCAGTAAGCCTGAAATTCATAGTATAAGCAGTAAAAAAAACACAACTAAAAAAAAACATTTATAAATAAAATGCAAGACAACCCTGTTTCCCATTTTTAATTAACAAAAAATCCTTCCCTCTGACATAATCCACAGGTAACATCTTCAGCTCTGCTGCATATCGCTGTGAGGAGACGCCCATTCTCTGTGACAGCATCTGTAATTGGCTGTTGGTCCCCTCTGCAGTGAATATCTAGATAATGAGCAGCACAAGAAGTAGATGCAGCGGATGGTGGGGCGGTGGGACTCGCTAAGTATAATGCTAATTAATAACTATCTTCTTTATTTTTACAACTTCCTCGCCCCCGAACCCAAACTCGAACTGTAACCCGAACTTCTTAGGAAAGTCTGTGCTCGAGATCTGTGCCCGAACACTAAGTGTTCAGTACGGACCCAGAATTTTACAGTTTAGGTTCGCCCATCACTATTTACAAGCCTTTTTTACTGCATCTAGCCAAGCTTAACCTTTTTGGCTAGTGTGGCGCCCCTGCGACCAGAGTAGCCACATAGGGAACTGCAGCCAGGCAGAGAGATAGATGGTTTGTACATCAAACACCCTCACGGACACACACACACCACTAGAGGCAGCACCCGACTCTAGGCGGAAAAGGGGTGGTGGTTTTAGAGGAAAATGGGTGGGAAAGAATGTAGATCAGGTGACAGAGAGTGCAAATAGAGGAAAAGAGGAGGAAGGAGTTAGTATGCCAGAGTGAGCCGAGCAGAAAAGACACCAAGCAGACAGTGACATATCCCGGTGGGATTGGGCTCTCTGGAGACGCAGAATCCCACAGAGTCATAGAAACCATGGAGAGAAAGCTCATCCATAGCCAGCCGGTATCACCGGGTCCGCGGAACACGGCAGCACCGACCAACTACCGGCGGAGTAGTTTTCCGTAATTTGGGCTGGAATCACACGGGTTGTTGAGCGCTGTCAGACATTGAGAGCACTACCTTTTTATGAATGTGACATATTATGTCCGCCTGAACCTCCCTCACAGTCCAGAAGTTTGTCTGGGACACCCTACTCAACCCTATCTCAGCACAGCTGCAAGCCCTCGGTCCTCAATATGTGGACAAGTAAAAGACCATTTCCTCCTACCCATGCCAAAACTAAGAGGTTGAATTTCACCATCTGCAAGCTGTTGGCTACGGAAATGTTTCCGTTCTGGCTGGTGGATACAGAGGATTTTCAAAACCTTATGGCAGTCGCAGTGCCCAGTACCAGATGCCCAGTCGCCACTACTTCTCGAAGAAAGCTGTGCCTGTGCTACACCAGCATGTTGCACACAACATCAACACTCCCTTGAGAAACTCTGTGTGTGACAGGGTGCATTCACCACAGACACCTGGACGAGTAAGCATGGACAGGGTGTTATATGTCGCTAACTGGGCACTGGGTGACTCTGGTGACAGCAGGAGAAGGGGTTGCTGTACAAATCTTGCAATCCCCATGGGTTGTGCGTCAAACCTCTGTATGTAGAAGTTCCTCCACTGCTTCTGCCGCCTGTACTTCTCCTAGGTCCTCCACGTGCGCCCAAAGCCTGTCTGGTAATGTGACACACATTGTAACTGTGCACAAGGAATCCAGCACACCTTCTTACTATGCTGGCACCAGGGCTCATCGCCATCAGGCGGTGCTTACGTTAAAATGTCTGGGAAATGTGAGTCACACAGCTAAGGAGTTGTGGTCAGCTCTGGAGATCGAGTTTAATCAATGGTTGTCTCCACTGAACCTGCAGCGAGGGAAGGCCGTGTGCGACAATGCTGCAAACCTGGGTGCGGCCCTTCACCGGGGCAAGGTGACACACGTGACTTGTATGGCTCACATCTTGAACCTGGTCTTCCAGCAATTTCTAGCCCACTATCCCGGCCTAGATGCGCTTCTGCAGGGGGCATGGTCGCTGTGTGTTCACTTCCGCCGTTCGCATCCCGCAGCTCAACGACTTGAATCACTACAGAAGTCTTTCTGCCTGCTGGTTCACAGCCTGAATGTAATGTGCCGACATGAAGGAATTCTACTCTGCACATGTTGCAGCGACTGTGGCAGCAGCGACAATCCCTGGTGCAGTATGTTATGATGTATAGCCTGGGCCAGCGCGATCCAGAGGTGGGGAAAATCATGCTGCTGGAGTGGTCTCAGTTCAAGGACCTCTGCACCCTTCTGCTGAGTTTTGAAATGGCTACTAAGATGTTTAGCGCTGACGATGCCATTATCAGCAAGACAATTTCAGTCATCTACATGCGGAGCACACTTTAACCAGTATTTGGAGTCAGGTGGTTTGCCAAGAGTAAGGGGAAGTAGAAGAGGAGGCGTATGCAGAAGGGATAACAAGATCTCAAAGGTCCAGACGGTCGACAGCATGGGAGGGTGGGGTAGAGGGAACATTAAGGGTGCATGGTAGGAGCCAAACTGTTGATGAAGGTGCAGGAGCCGAGGAAGAAATGGAAGCCGAACAGGTGATGGGCATGGAAGACTCACCAGATGAGGGAGAATTTATCCTATTTCTGTTGTGCGAAGTTGGGGGGAAGAGGGCAGAGGAAGCAAGCGTCAATGTTACCCTGCTACCACCTACACAACAAGGACTTGGGCCTCCTGGATGTGCAAGACACATGAGTGCCTTCTTGCTGCACTACCTGCAACATGATCCTCGGATTGTTATAATTTGAAGTAATGCCGACTTCTGGGTTGCCACACTGTTAGATCCCCGGTACAAGAGTAAATTTGGACAAATGCTTCCTGCCCTGGAAAACGACGCACGCATGCAGGAGTATCAACAGAAGTTTTTAGACAATCTTAGTACTGCTTTTCCCCAATACGTCAGTAGTGCACATAGTGAATATCGCAGTTCCACCTTTCCAACCCGGGAACGTCGAGTCATCATCTCTCAAACATTAACAGTAACAGTGTATGTGGTATCAGCAATTTTGTCGAATCGTTTCACCTTTTTTTTAGACTATCCTTTGCAATGCCAGAAGAGAGAACAAGTCTGACACATAGTGAACGCCTAGAGAGGATGGTACAGGAGTATCTACAGCTGAATATCGATGCCATGACTGTGGAACTAGAAACTTGTGCATATTGGGCTTCAAAACTAGAAAAATTACCTGAGCTCGCCACTCATGCCTTGGAGATTTTGTCGTGCCCCGCAGCCAGCATTCTCTCTGAACGTGTCTTCAGCGCTGCTGGTAGTGTGCTGACGAATAAGCACACGCGGTTGTCCAGTGACAATGTAGACAGACTAACGTTTATCAAGATGAACAAGTCATGGATCTGCAAGGACTTTTCCACCCGTGTCAGCCTGGGGAGACTAAACGCTTGTGTACTTTTCAATGTGCTGCATTAAACTCCCAATTTTAATATTTCAACTCTGGGGCAATTGATGCTACTTAAGTGGTAGCTGTGCCTAATTTTTTTGAGAAATAGAGACTGTTGTTGGGGTCTCCTTGCTGTTTGTTGCTTGACTTGAGTAGGGTCCTCTGAGCTCAATACCTATCCCTGACACTCCTGCCCTTGTTTCTGAATATTCAAACTTTTTGTCAGTCGAACCAGTGATTAACAAATTTTCTGGATTCACATCCACCATTTTTGTGTGCTTTAAAGCAGCGATTACTACACCTCTCTTAATGTTTGTGTAAACTGGTTTTGGGCATCAAACCAGGTTTTGGCAAATGTGCTGCATACACATGAACAGTTTTTAGGCCCTTAAAAGCATTGTTTGGTCAATCTCCGCTGTCCACTAGGCCTATACAGGTCACTGATCTATCTGACTAGTTTTTCCTGAAATACTCCACAAAACTTATAGTTGTTCTACCTGTGCACCTGTGTGTGACAGGGCATAACATTGGTGGGAGCATTTGCATGAGCTTTGAGTTTATCCGGCCTACTAGGCCTAAACAAGTCACTGACCTACCTAAAAAGTTTTTTAGATAATATCTCATGAACCTTATAGATGTCCCACCTATGTGTGGCAGGGCATAACATTGATGGGAGCACTTTCATGAACTTTGAGTTGATCAGGCTCACTAGGTCTAAACAGGTCATTGATCTACTTGAATAGTTTTTCCGGTAATATTCCACAAAACTTATAGTTGTCCCACCTGTGCGTCGCCGGGCATAACATTGATGGGAGCGCTTCCATGAGCTTTCAGTTTATCCGGCACACTAGGCCTAAACATGTCACTGACCTACCTGACTAGTTTTTCCGGTAATACTCCACGAAACTTATAGTTGTCTCACCTGTGTGTGGCAGAGCATAACATTGATGGGAGCGCTAACATAAGCTTCGAATTTATCTAGTCTACTAGGCCTAAACAGGTCACAGATCTACCTATTATTTACGGTAATACTCCATGAAACTTAT
The DNA here is from genome assembly GCA_033576535.1 of Allobates femoralis. NCBI lineage: Eukaryota > Metazoa > Chordata > Amphibia > Anura > Aromobatidae > Allobates > Allobates femoralis. Next base: position 92,254,434 of record JARQOC010000004.1, on the reverse strand, counting down.
AGTTGTCCCACCTGTGTGTGGCAGGGCATAACACTGATGGGAACGCTTGCATGAGCTTTCAGTTTATCCAGCCCACTAGGCCTATACAAGTCACTGACCTACCTCTCTAGTTTCTCCTGTAATACTCCACAAAATGTATAGTTGCTGAGCAATGTTTAACTTTAAAATGCTAGGCCAGGTCCTGTTCCAGACCCTGTGCCATGCATGCAGGCTGGGCCATTCGGCAATTTTTGGTCTGGGACAATTGATGCCATTTTGCTGTGGTTTGCCCTTTGGGAAGAGTGAGGACTCTTGTTGGGTCCCCTTGCTGTGTGGTACATGATTTGAGAAGGGCGAGACATGCCTACACCTGTGTCTCATCCTCCTTTTACTCCTCCACCTCTTTTTACTTAATGGAGAAAACTACTGCCACTTTTCCCCTGTAACTCATTCATTTGTCAATTCAAAGTCAGTTTCACTCACCTCTGAAATTTTAGGTGAATGTTAACCACCCTCTATTTTGAAGTGCTTTGGAAGTGTTCAGGCTGGCACAGATTGTGCCTCATGCACCCATGCTACGCCATGAGACTATTTGTACTGTGTTTGGATTGTTGTCACTCTTCCTGGTGTTTGCTGTCTATTCTGAGTAGTTTTGCAGCTTTTGGACACCTTTGAAGGTATTTTCTATGTGTTTGCTGTGGACTGCCATTGATTCCAATGGTGTTCAATGGTGTTCAACGAACATTTCACAAACAATTTGTCGAACACACCCCAATTTGACTAATCGAATCGAATTCGAACACTTAGATGTTGGCTCATCACTAGTGGAAGTCACAGGTTCAGGTGTGCTTAAAGAGAATCTGTCAGCAGCATATAACACTATAAAGGAAATACATAGCCATAAGGCTAGGGCCACATTAGAATTGTGACCTCCGTCATGGGGGGCCCGCCAAAGACCCGAATTCCCGCAGCATTAATACAGCGCTACCGTACAGTAACGCTGCCAATATAGTCCTATGGATGACGGACTCCATAGTGCCTTCAAACGTTGGCATGTAAGTACCGGAGTTTGAAATCTCGCGCTATTTAGTAGTGCATTGTAAAACGCGTCAAGGAGCGGCACTTACATGCCGGCATTTGAATGCGCTGTGGAGTCTGTCATTCATAGGACTATATTGGCAGCGTTAAGGCAGAGTTACACTATGGTAATGCTGCGTTAATGCTGCGGGAATTCAGGTCTTTGGCGTACCCCCATGACGGAGGTCACAACGCTAATATGGCCCTAGCCTTATAGTGCTGTGATGCTGATTACATGCATCCCTCTAGTAAAGGTATCCAATCTGTGGTTGCTGAATAATCTGCGCCTAAAGGTCCCGGGAAACGATCCTTTTATTTCCCGGATCCGGCTCCATAGACCCCCATGTTATCTACTCCGGATCGCGCCAGATTCATTTCTGTCTGTTTTTATCCAGTGCACCCAAAAACAGTGCAGTCTCCGATTCTCGGTACTGGAAAAAACAGGACACGTACGGATCCCGGACTGAATTCACACAAACGGATGGCCATATATACCAATCCGGCAATATAGGGATCCATGGGAGGCAAAAACAGATCCCTGCCTATCTATTTCAAAACAGATAGACCCGGAACCCCAAAAACGCGGTGTGAAGCCAGTCTCACTTGAAATCATGTCAAAAACTGACCCATTTGCTAACTAGTTCAGAAGGGCCCTTTTGACTTCTTTAAGGAAATATTTTAGCAGGTTTTTTGATCTAACAGCAACATACTGTAGGCAATGAGGTATCACATAGATTACTGGCTGAAGCTGTTCTCATACAAAGAATTTAGGTTCAGTAACATAACAGAGCTGAGATAGCTGCCCCCACCCATACCAGGCTCTCAATAGAGATTGTTCATTCACAGTAAGGTATCAATTACAACAAGGAGCTTGTCAGACTGTCCTGCACATGACTTTGAAGACCTCTAATGTTAATCACAGGGTAATAAAGTCATTAGTTTAATTAAGCAATAGTTTACACACAGATAAGAGAAGCACGTTGCTTTTTGTTTGTTAACTCTTCATAATGCTCTGATCTTACATCGCAAAAACCTGCGGGCATATTCCCTTAAAGGTTGGCTGTCAGGTTTTATTTTAATATCAGTTTATGTGAACAGAAGAAAACATTAGGTCTGATGCGCTTTTTCTTCTGTTCTAAGGGACAAAACATTTTGGAAAAAAGGTGGATACCCATATTAATAAATGGGGCCCTCTGTTTCTATTGGCATCAGTTAGCATTTGGGCAACAATTCTTTATACTTTTTGTCCTGAAATGTTACAGACAAATGGAGCTCCCAAATGGACATGTGAACCTAAAATAAATGTGTCTTTCAATTTCAATTCAACATACTTTGTTTCTTCTCAGGAGTTATCTTTTATTTCAACTTTTATAGGGGTATTTTTTATTGATCCAATATTTTTATTGAATACTCATAGCATACAAATAATGACAAACATAGGAATACAGAAAGTAATACAACAAGAAACAGCAACTGACATACTGTATATCCTTCAGAGGCCATCAAAGAAGAGAGGGAAGAATAGGGAAGGGGGGACAGGAAAAAGGGAGATGAAGATTGCCCAGCAGTGTCATCATATATCAACATCAAATCAGAATATACCGTAACCCCATGAAAACATTTACCCTATAGGCTCAGCTAGGGGATGAGAAAACCAGTCCGATCCTTCATTAAGAACTTCATCGCTACGAACCGAGTTCAGGGACAGACAATATTCATGGTGGAAGGTGAAATTGAGTCTGTCCACCACATCTCTTAATTATGGAGGGGCCTGTGATTTCCATTTAGCCGCGAGGCTCATTCTCGAGGTCATTAACACATTTGAAATTATAGACTGAAAGTCACGATGAACATCTCCCAATCCAATATTAAGGATTGCTAGTTGAGGAGTGAGATGTAAGTCTAATGGCGGGTTTACACGTTGCGATATCGTAGTCCGATTTCAATGAAAAGTCACGTGGTTCGATCGTTGGAGCCGATATCGTTCCTGCGTTGTATGGTGTGAACGTCCAATACGATGCAGGAACGATGTCAATGCGATATCGGGGATTGAATGAGCGTGCTGTTCAATGCTCCGATATTGAATGGAGATTGGAGCCGGATCGTGCTGTGTGACAGCCCAATTCCGATGTGAAGTTCTACGTCACCCATTCACTCCCATGTTAAATGGTCGTTCCTGGGTTGGGGGGGCGTAGACATCGTACGGACGTTGGATTCAGAAGTCGCAACGTGTAAACCTCCGATGCGATGCGGGAGGAACGTGCACTAAATGCGCGCTCCCGCGCCATTGAGTTGATGTAGAACTTCACATCGGAATTGGGCTGTCACACAGCACGATCCGGCTCCAATCTCCATTCAATATCGGAGCATTGAATAGCACGCTCCTTCAATCCCCGATATCGCATTGACATCGTTCCTGCATCGTATTGGACGTTCACACCATACAACGCAGGAACGATATCGACTCCAACGATCGAACCACGTGACTTTTCATTGAAATCAGACTACGATATCGCAACGTGTAAACCCGCCATAAGCCTGTGATCAATTTACGTAAATTTGCAACAACAAGCCAGAAAGGTGTTATTTTAGGGCACATCCACCATATGTGGGCCAAAGAGCCTCTCTCACTCACCAAATTGTCTCCAGCAGAGGGGGGACATGTCTTTAGAGATGCAGGCCAATCGGGAAGGGGAGTAATACCACCTGAGATGGATTTTCTTTAATGCTTCCTGACAGTTAATACATTTAGATGCCCGGTTAGCTATCTTTAGACCTTCTGACCATTCCTCGTCTGAGGCTTGAAAGGCGAGGTCAACTTTCCTCCTGGACATATATGTGGGCCTACTCGGAAAGGCCAGTCTATTCAGTTCTTTGTGTATAAGTGAGAGACCTTTATAATTATGGGGGTCAGACATAAGGAATTTTTGGTATGGAGAGAGACATGTGGGGAGAATCGGGATGGAGAGTTTGCCTATAGAAGAAAGGAAATGTTTAACTTGAAGAAACTGGTACGCCGTATTTTCTATACCAGGAACCTCAAGGCATAGAGAGGTAAATTGGGGAAAAGTTCCATTTCCCATCAAGTCTCCTAACGCCGAGACTCCCGCCTCCACCCATGGGTGGAGGTTCAGATAAGGTATCTGGAAGGCTAAGACCCTCACGTCTATCATCCCAGCTGAGAGCGCAACCCAAGAGCGTGCCCACTCGCGCCATAAACCTAGGGTGGTTCTGATAGTCAGAAGGGGCGGGGAGAAACTCGTAGGTCCAAGCGACTCAGCCTCCAAGAGGTAGACAAGCCCGTGGTGAAGCTCGACTATATTTGTAGCCAGCCAAGATCCTTTTATAGGGGTTTTCATGACTCAAAAAGATAAATTTGCCTAGTATTAGAGTGTTATAATGGATATGGGCAAAGACCTGAAATAAACTCCACTCCTGTATTTGTTCATTTACAAGATGTTTAAGTAATGTGACGACCCCCAGGGAGTCCTGTTCTCTAGCATGTAGAACCATCTGAGAGCATTTAAAGCCATTTGCCTTCTCTTGACTGTTTTATTAAAGCATTCTCCAGAACTAACAATTTTGGAGCATCTTTTCCTAAATTTTTTGATTATGATGGCCTCTGTTATTACTCCTCGAAGTACAACAATACATTTTTAACAAGATATTAGTATTCTACTTATTAAAATGACTGTCCAGAAAAAAATATTATGACCTATGCACAGGATAAGTCAGCAATACCAGATGGGTATGGGTTGATAACCTTTCATCCCTACTGATTAGCTATTACCAGGTCCTATACAGTGAACAGAGCTGAAACACCACAGCTCCATATACTTTATAGTGGTCTTTCAGCTGCTGTGCTTAACGGGAACCTGTCATCTGAAAAAACACTATTAACCTGCAGATATGGCATTAATCGGCATGTTAATAGCATTCTACACCTGCCCAGCACCCTCACTGATACATTATTCCTCCAGACAGAGTTTGGCTTTTATTATAGGGATGGCACCAGTGTGGGTTTAGTCACCGGTTAGAATATAGTGAGTGGTGGCTGTAATCACACCCGTGGCACTAACTAATGCCAAGACAGCTCTCACTCAGTGCTGAGGGTGCATTTACAGCTACCACTCACTATACCCTGAGTGGTGACTGAAGTCACTCCAGCGCCACCCTTATAGTGGAAGCTAAACATTGCCCGGAGAAATTAGGTTCATTTCTTCCCAGTAGCAGGGCTATCAGTGAGGGTGCTGAGCAGGTTCAGAATACTATTAACCTGCTGATTAAACACAGATCTGCAAGTTAATAGCATTTTTTCACGACAGGTTCCCTTTATGAACGGCTGCTGCACAATGTGCAGAGACGTTGTGTCTTGCTCTACTATGATTAACGTAGGACTTGGACTCCCACCAATCTTATATCAATGACCTATCTTTTCAGTTTCTTAGTCACAACACTGACATAAACATAGTCACACAATAGCAATTTGCAGATGTCTTGGTCACACAATTGAGAATTGCTGTTGGGCCTTGTAGTTCCTGTCTGAAAGAGGGTTTCCACTACTCAGACCCTTGTCAATCACTGTGTTCCTCCCTCATACAATAATAATAGCTATACTCACTTTCAGTGCTGTGGTCATTGAAGCGGCGGTGTCAGCACTAGCAGCCCTGAGAGACAAGCCGCAGCTCTAATGTCCACCTGATGTCTCATTTGTCTGAAGTAGGTGAGGATGAAGGAGTGACTGATTGGCTACAGTTGCAACACGCAAAACTATAAAGGAAAGAGAGCGTACATAGAGTCTTAACTTAATATTATATAGGACTCCCAATTGTCAGTTGCTCACCTGGAAGGGTTGTGTATCACACAACCAGCATACATGTAACAAGATGGCTGCTGCAGGGTCCACAGATCAATGGTGAAACGTGGTCAGGAGAAGTGATACAGAATGTGTTATACGGACTTGTGCTGCTTCACAAAGGAGACGGTCAAGAGATGTTCATCACAAGCGGTTTCTTTATTTTCCCACGCGTTTTGGAATCAGACCTGACTCCTTTCTTAGGGTGCTTTCACACTAGCGTTTTTTTCAAATCGCGGCAGATGCGGTGAAAAAAACGCATCTGCCGCGATTACCGCATACCGGCTGCACTTGCGGCACAGTTGCGGCAAGCCCCATACAATGTATAGGCAGTTTTGGCACTTGCGGCAGGTGCGGCTGCGAAAAAAACAACGGCTGACCGCGGTTTTTTTCGCGGCCGCACCTGCCGCAAGTGCCAAAACCGCACTTGCTGCACCTGCCGCAAGCCCGCCTATACATTGTATGGGACTTGCCGCAACCGTGCCGCAAGTGCAGCCGGTATGCGGTAATCGCAGCAGATGCGGTTTTTTCACCGCATCTGCCGCGATTTGAAAAAAACGCTGATGTGAAAGGGGCCTAAGGGAACCAACATTCCGACGAAACGTGTTGGAAAATAAAGAAACCACTTGTGATGAACATCTCTTGATCTTCTTCTTTGTGAAGCAGCTCGGGTCCATATAACACAGTCCTTATCACTTCTCCTGATTGGCTGCAGGGCTCATGTGACATTATGTCATGCGAACCCCAGGAGAGCTAGCACTAGTATTGCTATATAGCTGTTATTATTTTATAAGAGGGAAGTATAGTGATTGAGAAGGGGTTGTTCAAATAGTGGACAACCCCTTTAACTAGGTACATTTTCTTTATTAAACCTGCATAATGGAAAATAAATCCTTTAAGTTAGGGCTGCATACACAGGTCACTTAGCCAAAGATCAATATGTGTTGCTGCTATACCACATCGTAATAGTGGTGAATGGGGTACATCAACACCAGCAAGCAAAAAACTGGTTATGACTTCTTGTGATTTGCTTGTCTCTGAACCTTCTTGGTCAAAATGTGACCCTATCCGCAGCAACAAAGAGCGATTTTTGACCATTAAAATCTGATTTTCTTTGTTCTTGTCATCCTCAAATCTACAATATTTGCATTTCTACAATGTCAAGACTAATGCACTCACGTTTTGGGTAATCTCAAGAGATTTGAGTTCCTTTCTTTGCGATCAGGACTTTGATTTACAGTTAGATATTCTATTTAATGTGATGTCTACCTCCAGACAGCAATTATCTGCCCCGTTGACAACAGATGATAGTAAAAATTCAAGTGATACCCCTAGACCACTGTAATACATTAAATGGAGCACAACTGGAAATAACGGTACAACGGGAACATGTGGATATAATAGACACCAGTGAGGTATGCCGCATTTCTCAAAGACAAATGGCAGCTGCAAAAAAATAGAGCACTCTATTTCTGTCTTCTAACGGCATTGTTTTGATCCTATACTTGATGACTCTGCAGAATTTGCTGTTTTTACCAGCACAAATTATGGAAACCATGATGAACTGTCAAAAATACCATAAAAAAAAGTGTACTGTGGCAGCAACTTATCTCCTTAAGAAAAAAAGGGTTAGGCATTAACATCAAACTGCTCGACCCCTATCTCCACCAACCTCATCTATTGGGAGAGAGTCGGAAGGCCCCTATAGACACCACATGGAAGACCGATGCTGCCGAAATCAGTGGGTAGAACCACGAGAAGTGCTATATAGAAGAGCATGAGAACGGTCAGGGTTTCCCAAGTTTGTAATCCCGTTGCCTGCTCGTATTAATAGAACCGGGCTCAGGGTATGGGAGTGGCATCTAAAGTTGCAGCCCATCGACTGGAATGAAAAAGGTAGAAAAAACAGTACAATCTTGGGTCTATGTATAAAAGCATTTACTTTTTATTACATCTTTATTAAAAAAATATATAAAAACTGTAGTAAAGATATTTTTGGCACAGTAATGGTGAATATGGTGACTTTTTAATTAATGATAATCCAGGATCCAATCAGAAAAAATTACAATTATGTTTCAAGACTAGACCGTCATCAGATACATTGCTATGCAGGAGATAAAGGAGGCTTGGTCAAAATACTGTAAGAAGATATATACTCAAAATGGCCAATTCCAAATAATAGCAAGGTCCACGAATATGGTCGTCAGGAGCACATGGAGACACAGGGTAGTAAGGCATGCAATATATGTGAGGAAGTCGCTATACCCTGGGCTCCATGTTCTCTTGACATCCATATTCATGGACCTTGCTATTATTTGGAATTGGCCATTTTGAATACATATCTTCTTACAGTACTTTGACCATACCTCCTTCTCTCTTCCACAGCAATGTATCTGATAAAGGTCTAGTCTTTACCGAAACGTAATTGTAATTTTGCTGATTGGATCCTGGATTATCATTAATAACAAAGGCACCATATTCAGCATTATCTATCCTATGAGTGCTGAGTCAATCTTTACTATAGAACAAAAAGAGGAAAAAACACTTAAACATTGGCACTGACTCCAACACGCCACTGCTCATTGATCAGCTGTTCAGGCTGTGTAAATCCAAGGAATCATCATTCTGGTAGATCCATCAATAGAAAATGGTGCTCAGCTTTTTGAAGCCCGGGCTCTGGGAAGCGGTAAAAACTTTGTTCAGGAATGGAAACAGTACCAGATCAGTTGAAGACCAAGTAGCGAAAAAACGGTTCATCGTCTGTTTCCCAGTGACCAGCACTAGATTAACCTATCCTGCTTATCCATGACTCTGATTGCTGGAACCGCTCTTTTAATCAGTTTGGAAGAAATCCTGCGGTTTATGGTAGTGTGTGCCGCAATTTCCTTTTCTATCTTTACTATAGTTAAGGACTGGAACACTACTTAGGGACCGCGAACTCCAAGACCGGAGTGCCGTATATGCTTTTTCCTCATAGAAAACACTGACGTGTTTCAAGCATGTAGCCTCCCTTAGTCATAGTGTTTTTTTTAATCAAGATGTAATAAAATTTGGATCTTTTAGAAAGGAATCTGGATTGTGCAGTTTTCGCTACCTTTTATGTTAATCCACAAAAAGTACTGGCACTGCAACTGTAATGTAGACAATGTAAGGTCCTTATTAGTACAAAGTCTTCTGATTAGTGTTTATTTTCTTCAAATACAGCAATAGTCTTGTTGAATGGGAATCTGTTAGTGGGATTAACCCTCCTGAGCCACCTGTATGGGCATGTAGGTCATAAAAGGTGCATAAAATGATGCCTTGAAATTGTCATGACTCAATTTAGAAATTTAATTTGGTAACCCCTTGCTCTGTTGTTGGTTACACTGTCTGGAGAGCTATGATCCTTTTTATTCTTGGTACTAATTCTGATGGTTTCTATTACCCTCACTTTTCCTTTCTGGGCTTCATTCTCTTCAGGTGTTTTCCACTGGTTTTGATTTGTTCATTCAAAGTCTGGGTGGTGATACATATAGTCTACCATGACTACTTTTCCTTGCTGGGTATATTTCTAGGTGGATTTTTGGTAAGCAGTTCCAGACCTTCATCCAAGGGATTTTTCCTGCTGGACAGACACCATTCACATTTCTGTCGTGTGTTTGTTTGTCTGAATTCCCAACACCTGTCCTCTTTTCTCAGTTAGGTTTGTGGGATTTTATTCTTGTTTAACTTATTATTTTCCTTTTCCACCATTTGTGCAAATGTTTTAAGTTTCCTTACCTTGGGTCCCAGTATTCCTCTGCACACTTCCCTTCTCCTGATTAACTGTGCATAGAGGCCTCCCCCCAGGGTTCCAGAGGAGGTAAGAGAAACCCTTTGATGGCCTTTCATGGAGCCAGGTCCAAAGTGCTGTTTTTTAGTTGGCTAAGGATTTTGTAGTTTGTACAGGGACAAGTAGGGCATTGTTGTGGCCTGTCTGTGTTGTAGCCTTTACTACTTCCATTACCCATGTATGAGTGAGGTACATACATAACAGATACCTGCAATCTGATGTTTTTTTCCAGAGAAAATTTGTCTTGTTATAAAAATGTTATGTTTAGATCTATGAGCCCAATATAGATCCCCCTGAGAATATGCCTCCAGAGCATAATTTAAATTAAAGTGGGAGCTACCAGTGTGAGACATGTAATGACTAACAATTATAATCACACTCAGCAAAACTGAGCTTTGCCTCATTACAAACAGGTCTGCAGCTGCAGTTGTCCTATCATAGTGTTGTCAACTCCGTAGAGCTGCATCATATTTCCAATAACAGTTCTTCAGTTGCCATCTCACAGGCAGCAATTGTAGGAGGAGGACAGTACAGCAGAACTTACAGTGCCTACAAGTAGTATTCAACCCCCTGCAGATGTAGCTGGTTGACACATGCGGAATTAACTTGGCATTGTGACATTTGGACTGTAGATCAGCCTGGAAGTGGGAAATGCAGTGCCACAATAAAATTTTTTTTTTTCTTTTTTTAAAGTGTTAAAAGTTAATTCAGAGGGTCATTTATTATTCAACCCCTCAAACCACCAGCCTTCTGTTTGGTCCCCCTAAAGTATTAAGAAGTAGTTCAGGCACAAATAACAATGAGCTTCACGTGTGTGGATTAATTATCTCTTTTGCCAGCCTTTTCTGACTATTTAAGACCCTCCCCAAACTTGTGAAAAGCACTCATACATGGTCAACATGGGAAAGACAAAGGAGCATTCCAAGGCCATCAGAGACAAGATCGTGGAGGGTCACAAGGCTGGCAAGGGGTACAAAACCCTTTCCAAGGAGTTGGGCCTACCTGTCTCCACTGTTGGGAGCATCATCCGGAAGTGGAAGTCTTATGGAACTAATGTTAGCCTTCCACGGCCTGGACAACCTTTGAAAGTTTCCTCCTGTGCCGAGGCCAGGCTTGTCCGAAGAGTCAAGGCTAACCCAAGGACAACAAGGAAGGAGCTCCGGGAAGATCTCATGGCAGTGGGGACATTGGTTTCAGTCAATACAATAAGTTACGTACTCCACCGCAATGGTCTCCATTCCAGACGAGCTCGTAAGGTTCCTTTACTTTCAAAGCGTCATGTCAAGGCTCGTCTACAGTTTGCTCATGATCACTTGGAGGACTCTGAGACAGACTGGTTCAAGGTTCTATGGTCTGATGAGACCAAGATCGAGATCTTTGGTGCCAACCACACACGTGACGTTTGGAGACTGGATGGCACTGCATACGACCCCAAGAATACCATCCCTAAAGTCAAGCATGGTGGTGGCAGCATCATGCCGTGGGGCTGTTTCTCAGCCAAGGGGCCTGGCCATCTGGTCCGCATCCATGGGAAGATGGATAGCACGGCCTACCTGGAGATTTTGGCCAAGAACCGCCGCTCCTCCATCAAGGATCTTAAGATAGGTCGTAATTTCATCTTCCAACAAGACAACGACCCAAAGCACACAGCCAAGAAAACCAAGGCCTGGTTCAAGAGGGAAAAAATCAAGGTGTTGGAGTGGCCTAGTCAGTCTCCTGACCTTAACCCAATTGAAAACTTGTGGAAGGAGCTCAAGATTAAAGTCCACATGAGACACCCAAAGAACCTAGATAACTTGGAGAAGATCTGCATGGAGGAGTGGGCCAAGATAACTCCAGAGACATGTGCCGGCCTGATCAGGTCTTATAAAAGACGATTATTAGCTGTAATTGCAAACAAGGGTTATTCCACAAAATATTAAACATAGGGGTTGAATAATAATTGACCCAAACTTTTATGTTTAAAATTTATAAAAATTCAACTGAGCAACATAACTTTTTGGTTTGTAAGATTTATGCTTCTGTTAATAAATCCTACTCTCGTTTGCAGTTTGAAGGCTCTAACTTATTGGCATCTTATCAAACCAGCTAAATCTGCAGGGGGTTGAATACTACTTGTAGGCACTGTAGTCTCATTATAAACACATCTGTAGTTGTATCTTTACTTCCTAAGTGCTATCAGCTTTGCTTATGGAGTCTCCCACCATCCACCTTCCTATACTGGTTATGTGAGATAAAAGCTAAAGAAATCTATTTGGAGTTAGGCACAGCAGTTTTGCCTCTGAGCTGACAGCAGAAGAGGAGAGGTGCAGTGGTAAATGTGTTTGTAATGAGGCAAAGCTCATCTCCACTGTACTGTGTTAGTCGTTATCACACTCTAGCTCTGCTGTGAGATCAGATGAGCAGACTGTCAGTCATTACATGTCTCACCCTTTCATTTAAAATATGCTCAATGTTATGTGCTGTGCAGCCTTTAGATCTTAATAGCTCATTTCATTATTAAAAAAAGATGGATTTAGCAAGAACAGTTTAATCACTTTCCTATGACCTACAAGGCCATATAGATGGCTTAGAGGGGTTGAGCTCCACTTCACAGATTTAATTTAAACATGGTGGAAATTATTAATAAAAATATAAATAAAAATGGCAAATTTTTTTATATATTACAATTAAGTAAAAAACACCAAAACCTAATAGTGTGGAACCTTGTAAAATATTGGTAAAGTGAAAATACACAAGTGAGATGCAGAATATGATGGCCAATTATTGGACTGACTGTTCATCTGGAGCTATAAAGTTTTCTTGCAAATTAAGCTGAAGAGAAGCAGTGATCCGTGTAGAAAATACACGTAATATAGCAGAGATGTCTTGCACTTAGCGACTTGCACTTACTCAGTCCGAGTAGACTGAGCATTTCCTTTCAGAACACACTTGTGAGGTAGAAGAAAACCACAGGGACTTCCGACATAAGATGAAAAGTAAAGATGTGTCTGTCCAATTGTTTTCTTTTCTCTACATAGAATCTTCAGAAAATAAACTAAACATTCAAAATCAACAGAGTTGTAAAAATTAGTGTAAAGCGTAACCGATGTTCTGATTTCTATCTCATAAATCAATAATACACATGAAAATAAGCAACTTTATAATATGTCTTATCAAACAAATCTGCTTCTTTCTCTGCCAGAATTGATCAGTCATCATTAAAATTTCTTATCTCTAAGGCAGGGGTGGGGAACTCCAGGCCTCAAGAGCCGCACACAGTTCATGTTTTCAGGATTTCCTTAGCATTTGACAGTTGGAATTATCACCTGTGCAAGAGATTAAATTACCAATTGTCAAATACTAAGGAAATCTTAAAAACCTGGACTGTGTGCGGCTCTCGAGGCCTAGAGTTCTCTACCCCTGCTCTAAAGTAAAATCTATATTCAGTGAAGACTTTCCCATTACTGAGATAGGAGATGGCAGCTGTTACTGATGAGATTCTATTACCCTATTCCCAAAAGGACACAGGAGGTCATTTAACCTCAAGTTACTACACAATGTAGAGTATGGCCTCATAGGAGGCTATGGGTGTAAGGCCTCATTCACTGAGAGCATTTTTGCTCCGTTTTTCTCGATCCTTTTGGTGCAGTTTCTGCATCAAACAGGAATCCTCTTTTTGCAAAAAAAAAAAAAGCATCACAAACACATCATCCATTTGCGTTGCTTTTTTGCTCCTTTTTTCGGGGGACACAGACACTGACACACACACTTTCTTACCCTCCCCGGCCATCCCATGGTAAGCTCCGGCAATGTCTTTCTTCCGGGCATCGACAGGACCTGTGAGTGAGTAGTACAAGTACTTACAGGACCTTAGCCATGTGACTCTCAGGCTACATTCACACACAGCGTTATTGTTGTGTTTTGTGAGTATCCGTTTTTGGTGCAAAACTCACAAAGCGCGGCCTTCTGTGTGTGAATGCTGCTGCGTTATTTTGCTGCATTTACTCACCTCGCCGCACAACCTGGTGAACTCCAGCAATGTCCTATCATCTCCGGGGGCCACAGTGTCGCTGCCTCTAGGACCCTGGGACCTGCGCATGTGACTGGGTGATGTCACACGGTCACATGGTACAGTGCCAGGTCCTCCCGCAGGTCCTACAGCCTCTGTATGAGAGGAGATAACTGGGGGAGCGCTGCGAGATGAGTAAATAGCGCAGATAAATATGTCAGAAATTTGAAATGTTCATTCTTTCTATGAATCCGCTTCCATAAAAAGCGCAGTGTCTGAATGCCAAATAGTGAAATGCATTGACTTGGCTGGGACAGCAAACGTCTCTGCATTTCCCTGAATTCCACTGCAATTAGCAGATCCATAAGCAACGCATCAATAACGGTGGAATTACGCACCGTGTGAACGTAGCTTCAGGCTGAGACACATGGGCAGGTCCTGTCAGTACCGTACCCGCAGGTCCTGCTGATGCCAGTAAGAAAGATATCACCAGAGCTCACCGTGGGATCGCCGAGGAGGGTAAGTCATGGAGCGTTGATGGTGCAGAAAGCGCACTAGAAAAACGGAGCAATAATTGATGTTCATTATTTTCTGGATGCGCTTCCTGCACCACTAACGTAGCAGTCAAAAATGCTGACGTCTGCACAGCAAATTGAGATCCGTTTTTGTGCAGTTAAAAAAACAAAAAACACAGCACCAAAAATGGATCAAAAACGTCCAGTGTGAAGATAGCCTTATACAATAGCTGTATACTGTAGAGCCATATTATGGCTATATGCATGAGATCTAAGGCTCACTTTGGTCAGCAAAAGTAGATTTTAAATGACTGATCCAGAAGGGGTTATTGTACTTAGGGTGGCAGAAGTTGTGGTTGAAAATGGGACCTCTATGCCTGATGGTTCCAAGGTCACATCATACACAATAATAATACATTTTGTACAAGAGCCAATGGAATTTATATCTATACTTTTGCTGAATCTTTATTTTTTATAACTTAATACTGTGTTTTCAGGCACATCATAAGGAGAGTCAGGAGTTGGCTGCAGTAAAGATTCTTGAAATTTCATGTGAAGAAGCCTTGGAAGATCATGTTTCTGAGATAAATATCTTGGGGCAATGCCAGCATCTCAACATCCTTAGACTCTTAGAGGCAATTTTTTGGGATCGGCAACTCTGGGTAAGATGCTGATGAATGTGTATACACCTCTTTTCTTTTCAAATGCATTATTAGGTTCAGGACTCACAAAATGTTGGTCAACATTGGGTACAAAGGATTCTCAACATGTTTGACTGATCGCTCTTTCTGCTTCTCAGATCGTTATGGAGTTCTGTGCCGGAGGAGCACTTGACGGAGTTATGCATGGTCAGTAAGAGCAGAATCTTTATACATGTATAGTATGTCAAAACACACTTGTTAAATTGGAATCTCTGGTAAATATCTGATTTATATATTACACCATTCCCTGTGCAGAACTAGGACATGGCCTGACTGAGAGCCAAATCCAGGTGGTCTCATACCAAACACTCCTTGGTCTTCAGCATTTACACTCAAATAAAATCATCCATAGAGATTTGAAGGCTGGGAACATCCTGCTCACTCAACATGGAGACATCCGTCTGGGTAAGGATTTTTCTGTAACTACCCGGAAGATTAAAAATATCTATATTGTTGAAATAACTATTTAATATGTAAATGAAAATAGAAGCGGTGAGCCGGCTGTCAGTTAGTGCTGGTGTGTGGTTACATCTGCCACTCAATGTGTAGTCAGCGGTGATGAAGCCATGCCGGCTTTCAGCCTCTATAACTGAAAGCCGGAGGCTGCTGGGAAGAATAAACTTAATTTCAAACCTCATTGGAAGTCACTCATTGGGCAATTCAGCTCTCCGGCCACATACAGCCAGCTATAGACAAAGCAGATCCAGACAGGGAATGAAGGGCAATATTTTGTCATTTTTTTGTGCACACTACACCTGATAATCCTGATTTTAACCCCAGCGTGAACCATGCAAACACTGCAAGAGACTCACACCGGGCGGCAGGCCGTGCACCGAGTGTACCTGAGCATAGCAATGCTCGCTCCAGTGGTTTGCATATGTAAAGCACCCAAACACAATTTTTGGTGTAAAGTTTGTGTTCAACACAAACACCGAACTTTAAAGCTCTAGTGATAAAGTTTAATTCGTATCCTGGGAATAGAATAACGGATATATCCAGGACTTTAAAAACAAATGGGCCTAAGCACTAACAGGTAGGTAGTTTGTACCTACATGGCTGTTGTGCTTGGTGCCATTCTTCACCGGCACAATGGAGTCACAGATGGCTCCTGCCAATGATCAGCTGCTTCCGTTGACGTCGCATCAACAGAGTGAAGTTTTCTCATCTGCTCTTTTCTGTAATTGGCAACACAAAGTATTCATTGACCTCAGGGAGACCAGTCCAAGAAAACACTGCGGGCAGCTGGCTAAAGCGCTCAACACAGTGAATTCCTACACGCATTGCCCCCTGGGAATTTTGAATTTGCAAATAGAGTCTGTGGAGCCTCGTTTAGGAGTCTCAACACAGGACTAGTCAGATATCCCTCCAGGGAAGGACCTAGCTTGGGGTGGCTCTTTGAGGAGACCACCATAACAACCATATTAAGTGGCCCTTTGAGTCAATATCCAGCTCTTTACAAGCTTAAAGATATGTCAAGGGAATACCAAGTCCAGGTATCCATCCACAGACAGCTGTTTCAGGGTGTTGCCCCTCATCAGTGTGGAGTAGGATTCTGGCTAGGTGGGAGCAATGCCTAGTAGACCAACATCACAAAGAATTCACTGATCTCAAGGAAAC
The DNA here is from genome assembly GCA_033576535.1 of Allobates femoralis. Classification (NCBI taxonomy): domain Eukaryota; kingdom Metazoa; phylum Chordata; class Amphibia; order Anura; family Aromobatidae; genus Allobates; species Allobates femoralis. The sequence continues at coordinate 92,237,888 of JARQOC010000004.1, read as the reverse complement.
CAGTCCAAGAAAACACTGCGGGCAGCCAGCTAAAGTGCTCAACACAGTGAATTCCTAGACACACTGCCCCTGGGAATTTTGAATTTGCAAATAGAGTCTGTGAGCCTCGTTTAGGAGTCTCAACACAGGACTAGCCAGATATCCCTCAGGGAAGGACCTAGCCATGGGGTGGTTCTTTAAGGAGACCACCATAACCACCATATTAAGTGGCCTTTGAGTCAATATCCAGCTCTTTACGAGCTTAAAGACATGACAAGGGAATACCAAGGCCAGCTATCTATCCACAGACAGCTGTTTCAGGGTGTTGCCCTCATCAGTGTGGAGTAGGATTCTGGCTAGGTGGGAGCAATGCCTAACAGACCAACATACAAAGTATTCACTGATCTCAGGGAGGCCAGTCAAGGAAAACACTGCGGGCAGCCGGCTAAAGCGCTCAACACAGTGAATTCCTAGGAGCATTGCCCCTGCGAATTTTGAATATGCAAATATTTATTTAAATATAAATATTCTCCTTAAAGAGCCACCCCATGGCTAGGTCTTTCCCTGGAGGGATATCTGGCTAGTCATGTGTTGAGACTCCTAAACGAGGCTCCACAGACTCTATTTGCAAATTCAAAATTCCAGGGGGCAGTGTGTCTAGGAATTCACTGTGTTGAGCACTTTAGCCAGCTGCCAATCAGCATGACATTGACTGTACCACACCGTCTACAGAGCAAAGCAGAAAAAAAGCCGCCACTTTGTCGACGAAGCCACTGTATTGCCATCAGCAACGGTCTGTTACCACTCTGCAGCATGGAAGACCTGTGCCAATAACAACAGGCAGGTAGTCAGCAACTACCTGCCTGTTAGTGCTTAGGCACTTTTTTTTCTTAAAGCCCTGGATATCTCCTTAAAGTCGTTTCATTAAGTATACCAAAGTGGAGCTCATATCTTTTTGTATAGTGACATATTAATGTTGGATATATATTTATTAAACTTACTGTGTCCTGTCTCTGTCAGCGGATTTTGGTGTCTCTGCAGTAAACAGCCAGACCCTACAACGTCGAAGTTCTTTTATTGGAACTCCTTATTGGTAAGAAAATGTTCTTATTTGTTCAACAAAGATTCCTCAACATTAAAAATGCAACACCAAGATTGAATTGTTGTGGACTTATGAAAATCATAGTTGGATAGACATGTTAATGACCTGCAAATTATGAAGAAAATGGAAAAAAGATAGTAAAGTATCTTGTTTTATTCAGTGTTGATTATGAGTTTGATGTGCAGAAATCCCCAAACTTACACCCTTTAGTTGCTATCAGTGAGATTATGAACGGATGTCTGAAGAATGTTCTGCCACGATGAATGTACGTGGGCAAATCATCACGATCCGCTGCTGGCAGCTCCCTTTACTGTGACAAATTATGTATTAATGAGTATATTTATTGTTATGCTGCAAATGTAAATATACTGTCTCATCTTTCAGTATAAACCTAAAGTAAAGGGGCATTTACACCCCAAGATAATTGTGAACAAACGTAATTATATAATTAAATGCTGACGATAACCCAAAAAAGAGCAAAACCGTGTAACGTGATCTTTTGTGCAGCACAAAAAATAATCGTTCTTGGCAGTGCAGTGCCCAATGTGAACAGGACTCTGACTGCTGAGAACAATGGCAGCCTATTAAGCACTGAGTGATGTAGTATACATCGCCCAGTGGTCATCATTTACTATGGTCTTCCTGTGTAAACAGGCATTTAAACGATCACTGATCAGTAAACCATCGGGCCGATCCTTCTACACAGATCTTAAGACTTACCGTGTGCTACTAAAGGCCACTTCACACACACAGATATCTGAGTCCAATATCTAACAGATCTCTGGTTGCAGTGAAATCATGGATACATTGCTCCATGTTGTACACAGCCACAAAATGGAGCAATGTATCCATGATTTCACTGCAACCAGAGATCTGTTCAGATATTGGACTCAGATATCTGTGTGTGTGAAGTCGCCTTAAGATGCCAACCCAATTGTTATAAACTGCAATACTCCTTGTATGCTGAAACCTTTCTGTCATTGCCAGGATTAATTTTCAGCAATTGTGTGAGGGTACCTTTACACGCCGCTACTGGCGGGTGGATACAACCAGCTACAGGCTACAAATGTAGCTTGTAGCGGCAAAATACCCCGTAGTAGCGGCGTGTAAAGACGGTAGGAGGCACCCGGCAACAGATACATCTGTTTCCGAGCACTGCCCGGAAACAGGTGGCTACACAGGCGATTGTAGCGACCTGTATCGGCGTGTAAAGAAGGAACAGAAGGGTTGTGTCGACACCAGGCAATGTACCTGGTATGTAGCTGGGGCGTGACACAGGCTCCGGGATACCGCCCCCCTTCAGCGATCATTGGTGGAAGCTCCTGCGTTACGATTGGTAGTCACTGCATAGGGCGGCATATTTAAGGAGCTGACCAGTCACACTACACAATTGCTCGAGCGTCATGTATTAAACAGCCTCCTGCGATGCCGGGCCAATCATGGGTTTCTTGCTTTGTCCTATCAGCGTACGGACGTCTCGTAATCCACAATTGTGGCACGCCTATGTGCTGTCCCTGCTGCACCAGGTACGCCCATATTAGCTGGTTGTAGCGGTGTGTAAATGAGGTAAGATGAGCTACAGAAGGTGACTTGAGGCACCCGGCGGTGTATCCAGAGATAGATGTAACGTAGCGTAGCGCACCTTGTGGCGGCGTGTAAAGATGGTGCGTTTACCGTTTGTAACCGTTTGTGCGTGCTCGTGCACGTGAAGTAGCTGGTTGTATCCACCCACCAGTAGCGGCGTGTAAAGGTACCCTAACAGTAATTTTATATGGTAATTTTACAGAAGGGCTAGTCTTTACTGGCGGGCGGGTATCAGGCAGCGGAAGTGCAGCAATCGCCATATTGGGAGACCCATTGTTTGGGTGTTTCAATATGGCATCCAACATACTTCCAGGCGGCGTAGTGTATTGTGGGATTCGGAGAAATCCCGAAGGAAGTCAGTGACGGACAACATGAAGCAATTACACATAGAGATATAGAGCCATTAATTCCAAAGCGCTTTTCATACATCAGCAACACTGTCTAAATTCTCTACCAGTATGTCTTTAGAGTGTTTGGGAGAACCCTCGCAAACCTGAGGAGAACATACTAACTCTTTGCTGATGTTGAACCCAGGACACCAGCGCTGCAAAACTAATGCTAATGCAGGCTAATGTCATGATGGCCTCTCTTAGGCTGCTTTCACATCAGCATTTTGCTGATGTTTACGGTTGATCCGGCAGATGGCGCCGCATCTGCTGGATCAGACGCCTAACGGTCGACTTGCGGTCCAGATCCAGCAAGCCCCATGCATTGTCTATGGGACTTGCAGTCGGGTGCGGCAAGTGCGGTTCTGCCAAATCCGGCAGTTGTGACGGTGAAAAAAACGCCGCCATCACCGTTTTTTTCGCTACCGCAAGTGCTGGATTTTGCCGCCAATCCGGCAGATGTAGCACCATTTGCTGGATCGGCCGCAAACATCAGCAAAACATTGATGTGAAAGCAGCCTTAGCTGGGAGACTTGTCACTGGTTTGGGACCTGTGTCTTGAGACTCCATTTTAAACATGTTTCTTTCCTTGGGTAGTTCAGTTTTCTGCTGCTAGCTATCTAGAATGGGAGTGCACTGCCTGGTGAAAATATAAAGGAAATGGGTGCAGCGTTACAGAGGCAGCAAATCAATGATATTGAAAAAGAGGAAGAACCTACATATTAAGCGGCACAACCATTGCGGGTGAATAAGGTGGTTTATTGACAATCTGTTGACACAACAGAAGGAAAAAATAATCCCTCAACCAAAAATATTGAAAATGACGGGTTGTACAAGGCAGAATGGTTCTACCAAAGTGAACAAAGGGTAATTGACACAAGGCAATCTTTTAGATGAGCAAAAGAGTAAAGAGACGGGTATGTGTGGGTGGAATAGAATGGCAAGGATGGGCCTAGAGGATAAATGCAGAGTGGTGATCACACAGTTATTGAAGCAAGGTAGGGGTCACATATAAGCCCCACCAGGTAGAAGGGTTTGTCAGAATAGAGCACATGGGTCCATATGTGGAGGATGTATATTTGAATACATTTTTAAATGTTTTTATTTTTGGTTGAGGGATTATTTTTTCCTTCTGTTGTGTCTACATATTGTCAATAAATCATCTTATTCACCCGCAATGGTTGTGTGCGCTTAATACAGAGATTCTTCCTCTTTGTCAATATCATTCTGCTGCTAGCTGACTCCTTGGTTTCCTTACCAGGTATGGAGACTTTCTAATTACTCCCATCCCCTTTATATGGTGGCATGGTTCAAGCATGCTTTGCTGGTGATTGCGCCCATTACTAGCCAAGCTTCCTGAGGAGGAAGCTTTCTGAAGAGCTTACTACTGCTTAGCCATCTGCTGTCAAGAAGCGTGGCAGCAGGCGTGAAGTTACCTGTATGTTTTTCCTGTCTGTCTCCCCTTCCCTCTTGTCTTATTTATTGCAATGGTTGGGAGTAGTGCTCCCGCCGGTCATCCCCTATAGTGGGTTAACATCAGGGCCAGTGAGGGCCTAGGTATCCTGCCCGGCGATGAGTTGAAAGACCTCATATAGGGACGGTAGGGCGATCAGGGCACAGCCGCAGGTGAGTGCAGGAGGTCACCTCTTCCCAGTTCCCTATAAGCAGGGCCCTACATTGTATTTGTCCCCCCGGCGTCTCCCCGTCTATTGTTTTGTGTTGTGCGCCAGACATCATTGGTCCATGTGTCACTGTCACACATGGTAGCTGTACATCCCCCTAAGGGTACCGTCACACCTGGTGACATCGCCGCCGATTACATAGGCGACGCAGGGGGGTGGCCCATCGGCAGCAACAGCGCAGCTGTCTCGCCTAATGTAAAGGGGCGATGTCAGCGCTAAATATCGCTTCTGAGTGGTCACCTGGTCTCTCAGCAGTGCTCTGAAACCAGGCGAGCACTCTGGGGCGATGTGTACCCATCGCCGCATGTAACATGCCGATCGGCGATGTTACAGGCGATGGGAGCCATAGGCTCCCATGCTACAGCATCGCCGCTGGGGTTTGTAGACACCCCAGTGGCGATGCCGCCTGTAACATCACCGGTGTGTCGCCGTAGGTATCGCCGCGTGTAAACGCAATGTTGGTGGGGTGCCAAAAACGTGCGCGCTCCCATGCGTCACCGGCGAAATCTCCAGCGAAGTCACCAGGTGTGTACCCTTAGTCCAAGCATGACAGCCAACCACTGAGCCACCGTACTGCCAAACAGATCAACTTAGTTGGCATTTATCAGTAGGGTCAATCAGTCTAAGCCATCTATATAGGGACACAGGTCATAAAAAGTTAAATAAAATGATTCCTTGATATCTGCAATCCGATGTTTTATTCCAGAGAAATCGATGTTTCTCTTAACATGTAAATGAGCTGCCAAGATCTATGGGCCGGACACAGATCTTCTTAAGAATCTGCATCCAGAGTTTATTAAAAATAGGAGGGGGCATTACCAGTGTGAGACATGTAGATCTGGAGAACAGACTGCCAGTCACTACATGTCTCACACTGGCAACACTCCCTTTCATCTAAAATAAGCTATGGAGGCAAATTTCAAGGGTACCGTCACACCTGGTGACATCACCGCCGATTACATAGGCGACGCAGGCGGTGGGCCTATCGGCGACAGCGCCGCTGCATTGCCTAATGTAAAGGGTCGATGTCGGCACTAAATATCGCCTCTGAGTGGTCGCCTGGTTGCCTGAGTGCCAGGCGAGCACTCTGGTGCGATGTGTACACATTGCCCCATGTAACATGCCGATCGGTATAGTTACAGGCGATAGGAGCCATAGCCTCCCATGTTACAGCATCACCGCTGGGGTTTGTAGACACCCCAGTGGCGATGCTGCCTGTAACATCGCTGGTGCATCGCCAGAGGTATCGCCGCGTGTAATATCTCCAGCGAAGTCACCAGGTGTGACGGTACCTTAAAGGTACCTTTACACACCGCAACTACGGTGTAGCAACTGAGAGGCAATCGTGATTTCCGCACCGTTGCCTTGAAATTGCTACAAAATTGCGGCGTGTAATTGGGGAAAGTGATGGTGATTTTCGAAGTTGCTCCCGGTTGCGGTTTCAGAGCATTGTTCAAGCATTGTTCAAAAGGTGAATTGCCGTGGTTTGGGCGTGTGAACGGGCGATAGGGATGGACTCTGCGTTGCCTAGTGATTTCCCAGAGGCGTGCAACAGCGTGCTGGATACCGCATCCCATCAACGATGATTGGTGGGGGCTACTGTGTTTCCATTGGCTGTCCCTTCACAGGGCGCCATATTTGAAGAGCTGTCCATTCACACTACACAATTGCAATTGCGTCATGTATTAGCCAGCCTTCCTGCGCAGGCTGGCCATCATGACGCTATTGCGTTGTCCAAACAGCGTGTTTGGGGCCTAGAATACATAACTCTGTCACGCCTATGTTCTTGCGGCGCTGAACATGTACGCCCACACTCCTTTGGGGATTGCAGAGTGTGAAGAGGCGTCAGGAGGCAACCGGATGTTTCCTGCAGATTCTGTGTCAACTTCCGGGGAACCACGTTCCCTTAGGTTGAGGGCGCAATTGCTGCGTGTACATGCGGCATCGGTGATCGGTATCAACCGTCAAAAACGTGCATGCGCACGTTCGGTTGCCACCGATCGCCGGTGATAGTTGCGGCGTGTTAAGGTACCTTTACACGCGGCAACTTTTCTAGAAATTTCACTGGCAACTTACTGGTTGCAGTGAAATCAAGGAGACATTGTTCCATTTGTACACAGCAACAAGATAGAGCAATGTGTCCATGATTTCACTGCAACCAGTAAGTTGCCAGTGAAATTCCTAGAAAACTTGCCGTGTGTAAAGGTACCTTAAGGGAGATCTTAATCCATCCCATAGATAGATCTTAACTCGTTCATTTACATAATAAGAAATCAGAACGTAAATATCTAAGGTATCATATTATTCAACTTTCTATGGTCTACATGCCAACATAGATAGTTTAAGTGTTGTGCCTACTATCTGTTCAATTGCTGTCCACCCTTTGACAGGTGCTAGTACTGTTACAATATGATAACGTTTATGGATAATTAATGTGATTCAAGTAGATTTTAAAGTTTTCTTTACTTCCAATATACTTTCTTTATGAATGATTGTAGGATGGCCCCCGAAGTTGTAATGTGTGAGACGTGCAAAGATGCCCCATATGACTACAAGGCTGATGTCTGGTCTCTTGGTATTACCCTTATTGAACTGGCTGAAACTCAGCCTCCAAATCATGAAATGAACCCCACTCGTGTGTTGCTCAAGATCCTCAAGTCTGAGCCACCGAATCTGAAGTATCAGAAGTTGTGGTAAGTTAAGTTTTTTGCAAAGCTATTTAGTATGCAACTTAATATGAAAACCTCTTGATGTTCATTCAAAGAACATTTTGGCAAACTCGGCCAGATACGTTTTTAGTTTTATAGTCAATTGATAGTGAGTAGTCTTTGTTTTATTCCCTAATTAGGTCTCATGACTTTAAAGAGTTTCTAAGTAAGTGCTTACAAAGGAATCCCCAAGAACGATCTTCAATCAATGAGCTTATTGAGGTTAGTTATAGTGAAAACATTGAAAAAGCCTGGAGGATTACACAAGAAAGCCTAATTTAATAACAAATCATAGTGATTGAGTCTCCTGCATATTTCTTTTTTATTTAGCATGCCTTTGTGTCCAAGAGTTTTGATAACGCTCCATTGAGAGAACTAGTAGCTGAAGTTTTAGCAGAAATTACAGAAGAAGATGGAAGTCTGAAAGATTGTGACCTGGTGGTAAGAAGAAACTTTTGCCCTTTTTTTATCCAAGCTAATTAAAAAAAAAGTGGAACTATGAGATGTAATGTCATAACATATAGCATATGCCAAAAGTGTACATGGGGATTTATTTTATTTACCAGGTGCAAAGCTTTACTTTGGAAACCAAGTAAATACACAATCAAACATCTAAATCTAAACTAAATTGTGTCCCACCCCATAAAATGTAACATTACAGCTTAGTATTACTGTACTGAATTGAATCATAATCCTGTGACAGTATATGATTGTCGTGCTTTGGGATTCAATCCTTTAATTTAGTGCATGTGTCAGTTTTCTTCCCCATTGAGCCACAGCATGGTCAACCCTCGTCCTAATGTTGATCTTCTTTTAGCTTTGCTTTTATCCTATTGGTTTGTGACCATCAGGTGTTTTGATTTGCTCACTTACTGTGTCCTATCACATTTCGGGATGGCTATTTATAACTTATTGATGCTTGCCTTCTCTGCTGGCTATATTCTTGTACGGATACAACTGTTAGGACTCTGGATCTTCTGTTTACCTTTTGTACATTCTAGCACTTTTCCAAAATGGCATCTGCTGCTTTGCTCATGTTCAGGTGTTTCTCATTCCCTGCCTTTATAAACCCTACATTACCTTCTAACCAATGTTTGAGTATTCTGCTTGAATTCCTGGCTCCTAGCTTCTCTTCTTTGCTCCTTCTCCAGTAAGTCCTGCTGGGTTGTTTCCGGCAACCTCTCCTGCTCTCAGTGACTCACCTGTAACTTGCTGCTTGTGTTTCTCAGCATCTGCCTTAGCCTGCCACCCTGGTCATGTAAGCCCTGTCTACCTTTAGCAGCTTATTGTTATTAAGTATGCAGTAGCCGTATTCTGGATAGGTTGGACTTCCAAAGGCTCACTGCTCTGCACTGGTTTTGAGACTCATTCTCAAAGACTTACCTAACCCAGGCCCCCTGGGTGTTTTTCTGCTAAACTGCATATCCCAGTGAGTGCTTCTTCCAAGAGACTTTCCTTGCCGGCATTACTGTGGAAGAACTAATTATAGTAACTTCTATATTTATTGTGTATTTGATGAACTTTGCTCACTTGCTGCACTTCATGTTTATTTTCAATCATATGTGTAAAATACGGACTTTCTCACCATAACCTTATTTAGTTGAATTATTGTCTCAAGCTAAGACATTTCTGGGTGTTCCATTATAATTATACATTATGGAGTTCCAGCCCCACAGTGAAAGGGGTTTTCTCACAAAGTTCACTTTAATTAATAGATCTTGGGATAAGTAGTTCTAAAGCTAGATGTGTTAAAAATAAAATCTCCTGTGCTGTGTAATGGATGTGTCTGACCATACAGAAACAGGGTCTGATCATACCACATCTCCTGCGCTGAGAAAATCTTATCTATGTATCCCTGTTATGTATTGTGTAATGGATGTGTCTGACCATACAGGGACATGGTTTGATCATACCACATCTCCTTTGCTGAGATAATCTTATATATGTGTGACTGCTATGTACTGTGTAATGTACTGTGTAATGGATGTGTCTGACCATACAGGGACATGGTCTGATCATACCACATCTCCTGTGCTGAGATAATTTTATATATGTGTCTCTGTCATGTACTGTGTAATGACCATGTCTGACAATACAGAGCTATTCTCCTTGTGAAGAGCATTCTGTCTACCAGCTGAGGAGACTTTTAGCTGCCATTTTCATCTTTGAAATATGCAAATTGTCACTTCAGTGAGAATGTAGAAGAACTCTAGTGTCACCTAATAAAGGTAGCAATCCTAAAAGTCATAATTGACTCTTTAACAAGCCTTTTAATATTACGTAGGATTTATGCCAGATCAGAACCCCAAATTTCAAACGCTGCATTTCGGGATGATTGCCCCTCATCAGTGCAGTTTGTAGAATTCTGATCTTATTAAAAGGCTTGCTAAAGAGTCAATTATGACTTTTAGGATTGTTACCATTATTAGGTAGCTCTAGAGTTCGTCTACTTCCTCACTGAAGTGACAATTTGCATAGATCCCAGAGGAGCTTTGTGGCTATAAGTCTCCTCGCTGCCGGCTGGCAGATTACTCTCCACAAGGAAAATAGCTATTCCCCCAGACCTCGTCTTAGCCTCTCATACAGCCAGATCAGGATCCTACACACTGCACTGATGAGGGCAATCACCCCGAAACGCATCATCAGCAGTTTGGGATTCTGATCTAGCACAAATCCTGAGTCATATTAAAAGGCTTGTTAGGGCCCTTTCACATCAGCGGTATTTTCAAATCGCGGCAGATGCGGTGAAAAAAACGCATCTGCCGCGATTACCGCATAACCGCGACACTTGCGGCACACTTGCGGCAAGCCCCATGCAATGTCTATGGGGCTTGCGGTAAGGGTGCGGCAGGTGCGGCAAGTGCGGTTTCGGCACTTGCGGCAGGTGCGGCCGCGAAAAAAAACCGGTAATCGAGGCAGATGCGGTTTTTTCACCGCATCTGCCGCGATTTGAAAATACCGCTGATGTGAAAGGGCCCTTAAAGAGTTGATTATGACTTTTAGGATTGCTGCCTTTATTAGGTGGCACTAGAGTTCGTCTACTTCCTCACTGAAGTGACAATTTGACCATACAGAGACATGGTCTAATTAGACCTCATCTCCAGGGCCAGGGAGGAAGCAAAAGAGTATACAGACATTACAACACTGGATGGCTAATAATTCTTTCTTTGAGTTCAAACATTTTTTACAAACAGGCAGAGAAAAGTTTTACCTCACAAAAGGAATCAGCTGTGGTCCCGTTTTGTAATGTCTTCATACTTTTTTGTATAAATAAGAAAACTGACGGCACTTCTTAACGAACAAGTCTGAACAAGGGCATACTGAACATAACATATACTCCAACAAATAGACAGCTACACTCTGAAATGCTAAGTAATGCAAACAATGAATATATGAATATGAACATGCATTACTGCTAAGGAAAAACATGAGAAAATTGAGATACTTAGCAAATACAAAAGGACATTTTTATTTAAGCCCAGTAGCCAAACATCAAGGTGTATCTCTTTACTGAGTCCTCTCTCTAAAAATAACTCTATATATGAGGGATTGGAACCTGCTAATAGAGACTTAAAAACACCTAACGTTAAAGTGGGAAGAGTGCACAATCACAAGGCATAACCTCATAATCTAAATAATGAGACCTGTGCACTCTGAAATGCTAAGGAATGCAAACAATGAATGAAAGAATATGAACACTCATTACTGAAAAACATGACAAAATTGAAACATTAGCAAATAAATAAGGCCAGTTTTATTTGAGCCAGTAGCCAAACGTCAAGGTGTATCTCTTTACTGGGTCCCTACCAAAGTAAATGCCTCTTTCTGGTTTAAGAAAACCTTCTATATTTGGGCAGACAGAGACCTGCTAATAAAGAATTAGAAACACATAGAGCTAATATAAAGAGCCCCCGGCTCGTTCAAACTACTATCTAATCATTGTATCATCTCAAATGGAATGGTTTGTCCTTTAATGTGTTATCTACATAGGTATTATAGGATGTACTAAAACTTGATATTGCCTCTTTTTGACTCTCTATACTCATACACAGCAGGCCTCCTCCCTTGATATAAATTTTATACTGCATATTTGTGATTTTATGTATAATATTTGGATATGGTCCCCATTTATGTACATTTTCAGAGTATGCTCCGGCGACTTCTGCTTCTGCCACCAGGTGCCGCTGTGTTCACTCCACAGATGGGGCTGAGGGTGTAGTAGTCTGACTGTGTGGATGTGTGCTATGGCTGCCCAGCTGCGGTAATTAACTCTGACTTCAACCAATTAGGAAGTACTGCAGCCTATTTGAATCCTCTGTGTCTCGCTGCTAGTTGCCAGATATATTCCCTGGTTCATTTGTTATTATCCTGCTTTGTGTTATTGATTTTCCAGAGTGACCTCTGCCAGTTTTTGTACTATTTTCCTGCCTAACGATTTTGAACTTTTCTGACCTCTCAACTTTGACCCTGCCTGTCGACTTTTCTATTCCCGTACTGCAACCCGTCTATAGGCAGCAACCCCCTGGACCTTGGATTAAAACCAAATACCTGTATAGGGGTTAAAGGATGTCTGGGTATCTTGGGGTTCTTCCTGACGGTGTGATTTGCATTTAGTCTGTTCGGAATTCCCCTTTTTACCTGTAACTCGGTTACTGCTGCTCCTTGAATCAAGTTACAACAGTGAATATGAAGATCTTGCTGCTGTTACTGAAAGGATCACAGTCTAGAGAGAGATGAGAAGGCAGAATCTATAGACTCTCAACTGCACCCCCTTCACTTCTCTAAGTGGCATCTGTGGCTACTTTGGTGCCTTCCACTGCCTTGCTATGCCCTGTACATGCAAATAAAACATTGCAACTTTTTTCTACTTAAAATGTATTGAAATGTAAGTTACCCTTTATATTCTAGAGTTTCAATATTTCAGTGATTTAATATTTGTTTTTCAAAAAGCTTTTATTTTATTCTCAGAATGATGTTTCACCCAATGTCAAAAGTCAAGAGGGTATACCTAAGGACACTCAGTCCACTGGACAGAATGCTAGCAGAATAGAAGATGGCCCATTTGCCAGCCAAGAAAAGGATTCTATTAAAAATACAGACCAAAAACCATCAATTAGGTTACAAAAAAGAACAAGTTTCTTGAAAGAGATGCGTAGACGTTCGGCTCCTTCATTTTCAAAAGAAGCCAGAGCATCTGTTAAATGGGGGGTGGGCAATGAGCACTTTGAAGTGAAGAATAGGGAACATGTCAAAAAGCCCTACACTCCTCCAATAGATATTCCTCTTGACACACAAAACTCTGAATTAGGATTATTTCATTCTTCTGGAGCATCAGAAGAAAAGAAGGTAATTGACTTTCCAGATGTGCAAGATATGGATACCGTACTGCAACTTTATGCCTTGTTAATAAAGAATCTAAAGAGGAAGCTCATATAGGTCTACAACAGACTCCAAAATTAGTCCCAGAAAATCAATATGATGTCCTTAGTCAGATGAATCACTCACCCACCAATTGTAAAGCCTTGGAATTGTTTAGATCTCAAACACCTGCTCCTCAAAGGTGGAGAAGTCAAGAAAATCTTAGTTCTTCAACTAAGATATTAACCAAGACATGGTCAGTGCCGTGCTCTAGTGAGAGAAAGTCCACTGCTGTTTGGAGATCATTGAAAGAAAATGTAGCCAACGAGCAACTAAAGACAATAATGAACATTATGGAAGCTTCACATCTTTCTAACAAAGATAATGAACCAAATATGCAAAGTAAGGCAGATCCAGATCCTACTGCGGAAAAAGACGATGAGACTGAAGATGACAACATTTATGACCATATGAATGGTAGACTCCAGACCTCTTTTAGATGTTCTTGGTCTGTACCTCAAACGGAGAAACATATTGGAGTACAAAAGTATTCACATTCCTTTTCACATGGAAAAAAAGCGTCAGTGAAGTGGATTGCTAAAAAAGAACAGGATGTAGCCAAGAGTAATGGTTTTATAGGCCAGAAGAAGACCTCATCTTTAGAAATGATTATAGGTTCTTCTGGGGACACAGCAGAACGAAGTAGGGAAAGTATACACAAAAATGTGGATGGACCGGAAAATCTTCCAAATTCAAAAGAATCTAGCAGTGAGAACGAAGAAGGAGACCTTCATATACATCAACACCACAACCACACGTCAGAAGGCTATAAACGTGTCCATAAAGCTATCTCTCCAGTTGTTGGTGCCACAAGTAATAACCGTTCTGCAAGAAGATTATTAAGGCGATGGACAATAGCAAGTTCAAGTAAAGAAAACAACTTGGAATCACAGTTCTGTTTATCAGAAACTGATTTAAAAAAAGAAGGAAGAGAAAAGAATGAAGATATAAGAGCAAATTTACCCAAAAAAGAAGATGAAAAATGTGATTCCAGTGACAGAAGTATTCCTTCAGGTGAGAGTAATGCTAACCAGGAAACTAAAGTGAAAAAGAGGATAAACTTTGCTCGATGTTCATGGAGCGTTCATCCTGCCAATGTCAATGGTGAATCTAATATACAGAGCGAGAAGACTCAAGACATGACCAACATAACGGAAGATGTAACAACAGAGGAGGTAAGAGGCCAGAAGGTAAAAAATATAAAGCTGAAAAAAATCAGCAAGTGTCTTGATGTTTTAGGATGATGGCACAACTGGATATAATTAGATTTTAATTAGATTAGCTTTTGGGTGGTGATAGAAGCTGTGGGGTGGCCCTCCTGTCACTGTCACTGCTTCTATTACCACCCCCTGATGACATCTCATTTTAGTAAGAGAGGAGGTGGTGACAGATCAGCTGTGGCAGTGGAGACTGAAAATGCAGGCTAGCAGGGACAGATGATGTGTGGCAGTGGGGACTGAAGCTGTGGGCTAGCAGGGATAGATGAAGCATGGCAGTGGGGACTGTAGATGCAGGCTAGCAGGGACAGATGATGTGTGGCAGTGGGGACTGAAGCTGTGGGCTAGCAAGGACAGATGAAGAGTTTCAGTGGGGGCTGAAGATGCAGGCTAGCAGGGACAGATGATGTGTGGCAGTGGGGGCTGAAGATGTGGGCTAGCAGGGACAGATGAATCGTGGCAGGGGCTGAGATGCAGGCTCAGCAAGGGACAGATGAAGTTGGCAGTGGGCTGAGATGCAGGCTAGCAGGGACAGATGAAGCGTGGCAGTGGGAACTGAAGATGCAGGCTAGCGGGGACAGATGAAGTGTTGGCAGTGGGGGCTGAAGATGCAGGCTAGCAGGGACAGATGAATCGTGGCAGTGGGCTGAAGATGCAGGCTAGCGGGGACAGATGAAGTGTGGCAGTGGGGGCTGAAGATGCAGGCTAGCAGGGACAGATGAATCGTGGCAGTGGGACTGAAGATGCAGGCTAGCGGGGACAGATGAAGTGTGGCAGTGGGGGCTGAAGATGCAGGCTAGCAGGGACAGATGAATCGTGGCAGTGGGAACTGAAGATGCAGGCTACTGGGGACAGATGAAGTTTGGCAGTGGGGACTGATAGATGCAGGCTAGCGGGGACAGATGAAGTGTGGCAGTGGGGGCTGAAGATGCAGGCTAGCAGGGACAGATGAATCGTGGCAGTGGGAACTGAAGATGCAGGCTACTGGGGACAGATGAAGTGTGGCAGTGGGGGCTGAAGATGCAGGCTAGCAGGGACAGATGAATCGTGGCAGTGGGAACTGAAGATGCAGGCTACTGGGGACAGATGAAGTTTGGCAGTGGGGACTGATAGATGCAGGCTAGCGGGGACAGATGAAGCGTGGCAGTGGAGGCTGTAGATGCAGGCTAGCAGGAACAGATGAATCGTGGCAGTGGAGGCTGAAGCTGTGGGCTAGCAGGGACAGATGAATTGTGGCAGTGGGGGCTGAAGATGCAGGTTAGCGGGGACAGATGACGTTTGGCAGTGGGGGCTGAATAATAATAATAATAATAATAATAAAGCTTTATTTATATAGCGCCAACATATTCCGCAGCGCTTTACAATGTAGGGTTAGAGTACAGAAAATATACAGTAAGCAATTAGAGTAGAGAACAAATAAAGTACAATAATTGGATACAAAACAATAGGCATATAATCAATGTAAAAAAGAAAATATAATAAATAAAGCAAGAAATGAAGGTGACCCTGCTCAAAAGAGCTTACAATCTACAACGGGATAGGGGTTGCACAAGGTACAGGGGCTTATTGCACTGATGGTCCAGGCATCTTGAAGAAATGGGGCATAGGACTAAGCTTACATGGATGGTCATTATACAGTCTGTGTAGACCTTTTTGGTTTGGTGGAGTTTGTAGAAGAGTAATGTCCAGAGGGATAGCCCATTCACTGTCTACAGTACAGTGGACTTCTATTAGGGAGTATGATAGGCGGTCTTAAAAAGATGCATTTTTAGGGATCGCCTGAAGCCATGCAAGTTGTGGATAGTCCTGATTTCTTGGGGTAAAGCATTCCAGAGGTTTGGTGCAGCTCTGGAGAAGTCTTGGAGCCGGGAGTGGGAGGATCGGATTAGTACGGATGTTAGTTGAAGGTCATTTGAGGAACGTAGAGAGCGGGTGGGGTGATAGACAGAGATGAGGGAGGAGAGGTAGCGGGGTGCTGCACTGTGAAGAGCTTTGTGGGTGAGAACAAGCAATTTGAATTTGATCCTGTAGTATACGGGCAGCCAGTGCAATGACTGGCACAGAGCAGAGGCATCTGAGTAACGATTGGCCAGGTGGGTGATCCTGGCTGCTGCATTAAGGATGGACTGGAGAGGAGAAAGTCTGGTGAGGGGGAGGCCGCTTAATAGAGAATTGCAATAGTCAAGGCGGGAATGGATTAGGGCCACGGTGAGAGTTTTTGTTGTTTCCAGGGTGAGAAAGGGGCGGACTCTAGAGATATTCTTCAGGTGTAAGCGACAGGAGCAGACGGAGACATTGTGTGTGGGAGGAGAAGGAGAGATCGGTGTCAAACATAACACCCAGACAACGAGCCTGCTATCTAGGCGTTATCGTGGTGCCGCAAACTGAGAGAGATGTCCGATTTAGGGAGGTTAGTGGATGGGGGGAGCAGAAGAAGTTCAGTTTTGGAAAGGTTTAGTTTCAAATATGACTCACCGAAGCCGGGGGTACACGTAGCGGGCGCTGCTTCTCCTCCAGTCACGGAACCGCGCCTGCGGTAGTGTAGGCCCCGAGGTCCAGATCAATAGGGGAATGGCGGAACAGTGGGGGGTGATTTGTCTTCGTGACGCCACCTGCGGGTGTTATGGTAACCTTACCAGCGCTGTTCGGGTCTCCGGGGGATGTTATACAGCGAGATAGAACGCTCCCCACAGGATGAGCGGGAATCCCCGGAGCCGGGAGCTGCGCAAGATGTTGTGCGGCAGCTGCGGTATGCTGCGCGCTGAATCCAGGAATAATGTACAACCACACAAAGTCTCTTTTAGGTACCTTTACTGGATGGTAGTCAGGTACACTCGGACCGGGATAGTGAAGTTGGCACTTCTGGAGTTTCACAGCAAGCAGTGTTAGGCTTCCTTTCTCTACTTCTGGTGCTAAGGTCGGGTGGATGTGGAATCCAGCCGGACCGGGCAGTGTTTCCAATGGAACTTGCTTCACCTGGTTAACAGCACTGAGGGCACTGTAAAAGGGTCTGAGCAGGATCAATACTCTTCCCTGGGCTCTCGTGGTTGGGTGCATCAGGTGGAACAGGTGGCTAAACCTCCTGTTGATGGTGCTGGTTCTCTGTGGTGGCTGGGCAGCTCTCACAGCTTCGGTTCCAGTAACCGGTTAATTTGGAAAGAGTCAGGTTAACTCTGTGTTCCTGAGAGGTGCTCTCCTTCTTCCTATTATCCCAATTGCAGGGATCTCCACTGGCTAGTGTGCTGGTTCTGGCCTGGTGTGGCTCCAGAACTGGCAGATGCACACACAGTCTTCACAGTTCTAAAGTGACTGCACACTCTGAAGTTTCTCCCTCCAAGACTCTATTTATAGGGGGAACTGGTTCAAAGTCACCAGTGGAGCTCCCCCTAGAGGCTCGGGGTGAAACCAGGTGTTGTAAGTGTTGTTGTGTTGTTTGGTGTTTGTGGGTTTTGCTGTGCTGTTACTTACTCCATTTGTGCTCTAAGGATTTCTGTGGTGCCCAACAGGTGCCAGGGTGCCACAAATAGAGAGTGGACATGATATTGGAAA
The DNA here is from genome assembly GCA_033576535.1 of Allobates femoralis. Classification (NCBI taxonomy): domain Eukaryota; kingdom Metazoa; phylum Chordata; class Amphibia; order Anura; family Aromobatidae; genus Allobates; species Allobates femoralis. The sequence continues at coordinate 92,220,263 of JARQOC010000004.1, read as the reverse complement.
CTGCAGCTAGAGAGTCATTGGTGTTCTTTAATACCGCAGGGGTAAGGTCAGGGGCTGAAGTGTATAGTTGTGTGTGTCATCAGCATAAAGATGGTACTGAAAGCCAAATCTGCTGATGGTCTGTCCAATCGGGGCCGTGTAGAGAGAGATGCAGAGATGAAGATGCAGGCTAGCAGGGACAGATGAATCGTGGCAGTGGGGACTGAAGATACAGGCTACCGGGGACAGATGAAGTTTGTCAGTGGGGACTGAAGATGCAGGCTAGCGGGGACAGATGAAGCGTGGCAGTGGGGACCGTAGATGCAGGCTAGCAGGGACAGATGAAGTGTGGCAGTGGGTGCTAAAGCTGTGGGCTAGCGAGAACAGATGAAGTGTGGCAGTGGGGACTGATGCTCTGGGCTAGCAGGAACAGATGAAGTGTGGCAGTGGAGGCTGAAGCTGTGGGCTAGCAGGGATAGATGAAGCATGGCAGTGGGGACTAAAGATGCAGGCTAGCAGGGACAGATGAAGTGTGGCAGTGGGGGCTGAAGGTGTGGGCTAGCAGGGACAGATAAAGTGTGGCAGTGGGGACTGAAGATGCAGGCTAGTGGGGACAGATGAAGTGTGGCAGTGGGGGCTGAAGATGCGGGCTAGCAGGGACAGTTGAAGTATGGCAGTGGGGGCTGAAGCTGTGGGCTAGCAGGGACAGATGAAATGTGGCAGTGGGGGCTGAAGATGCAGGCTAGTGGTGACAGATGAAGTGTGGCAGTGGGGACTGAAGATGCGGGCTAGCAGGGACAGATGAAGTGTGGCAGTAGGGGCTGAAGATACAGCTAGCAGGTACAGATGAAGTATGGCAGTGGGGGCTGAAGCTGTGGGCTAGCAGGGACAGATGAAATGTGGCAATGGGGGTTGAAGATGCAGGCTAGTAGGGACAGCTGTAATGTGGCAGTGACGGCTGAAGCTGTGGGTTAGCAGGGACAGATGAAGTGTGGCAGTGGGGGCTGAAGCTATGGGCTTGCAGGGAAAGATGAAGTGTGGCAGTGGGGGCTGAAGATGCAGGCTAGCAGGGAGTGTAGAAATGTGGCAGTCTGGATTGAATTAGCAGGTCTTCAGGGACATAAATGTGGTAGTGGGGAATGAAGATGTGGGGTGGGTGGTCATAAATGTTGTGGCAGTATAAGAAGGTGAGGTCATTTATCCCTGCCTCCAACACAAGGATTGACTATGGATGTCATCAAGGCATAGTCTGCGAAAAAAGCTGTGGTAAGTGACCTTGGCGCCACCCCCTGGTGATGTCTTGTTTCAGGGGTAGGGTGTGTGATAGAACCTGTATAAAAGTGACTGCGGAGCCTTCCTCATGTGACATTCCTCAAATTAAACATCACAAGAAGTAAAGTAGGTAAAAAAAAAAAAAGCATACATAGGAATTAGCTTTATAAGGCCCCTTTCACACTGGCGTTTTTGAAAAAATTCGGCAGATGCGGAAGATTTACCGAATCTGCCACATCTGCCGCCTAACGGCCCACTTGCTACACCCTTGCGGCTAGCCCCATGCATTGTCTATGGGGATTGCGGTCAGGTGCAGCAAGTGAGTTTATGGCAGATGCGGCAGTTGCAGCCATGAAAAAAACGCTGCTAACCGCGTTTTTGTTCTCAGCCATAAGTGCCGCATCTGCCGCAACCGGCAAAACCGCACTTGCCGCACCTGACCGTAAGCCCCATAGACATTGCATGGGGCTAGCCGCAAGGGTGCAGCAAGTGCAGCCGGTAAATCTGCCGCATTTTTTCAAAAACGACAGTGTGTAAGTCACTTAAGAAGTGTAGGAAATTTAAAAATAAAGCAAATTACAAACACAAGGACGTGCAAAAGTTTTTTTTACGTTTGATGTTTTTACCCTACTGTTGCCCAGCTCTGACAATGGTCCGGGGGTGCAATGAGGTGTACCTTATGCCACAAACTTTCCTCCAGTACCTTGTGACGAGGACACGTATAAACCTCTTAATGAATCAGCCACCTTGTTCTCCACCCCTTTCCCTCATTAAGAAAGGCATGAAAGACACTGGTCTTGATGAATCAGGACCTATGCTTCTAAACCATAATTAACCAGTAGTGAGTTGTATTCAAATCATTAGTCAGTATTCTTGATGAGATCCAGGGTGTTGTGTAAAGGCTTATTCTGTGCCAGGTGACATCGCTATACCATGTGACATTTCTGTAACTCAATATAAATAGTTAATATAGAATAATTTACTTAAAATTAAAAGAAGCCGGATACTTTTGCTAATTCTTTAAAAATATTTCAAACTTCAAAGACTTCCATATTACAGGTTTTTGCTACCTCATCTAAGGGCAGCATAATGTAAGAAAAGAGCCCCTGATTCCAGCAATGTATCACTTAATTTACTGGGTGCAGCAATTGTGACCCATTCAGAATTCTTAGATGTAGAATTAAGCAGAGCTCAGAAAACTGCACCCACCCGCCCACACCACAGCACTATGTGCACATTGCCTATTGACATTAAACCAGGATGAGGCATGGTCAGATGATTTGGTATGAGACAGCTAGTCCCAGCAGTGATACTGTCCTAGTGATAAAACCTTCACTGTAAGTAAACAACAACACACAGCTTAATAAGTGACCTATCGCTATAATTTGTGTCTCAGCCCCTGTCTTCAGATTACATAGCGAGCATCTGATGACCGATTCATATTAATATTTCCAAGAAGATGTTGACACTTTGCAACATTGTCTTGGAAACCAGAATATACATTATATTTTGAAATAGGGTCTAGCATTGTAAGAAGATGATCTAGTGGTCGGAACATGAAAACACTACATTACCAATGGATTTACCTTAGAAGCAGTAATGCCTTCCAGGTATCTGACTATGGTGTTCCTAGGCAATGTGGAAGAACAAAGGTGACAATGAGAAGACAGCCCATTTGTGCCCTTTTCTACAAGGACAATGCAGCAGAGTATTCTTTGTAAGATCTCTTATCCTCAGCAATATGGAAGCTAGAAAGATAAAATAAATATGCTCCAACATCATCCTCTTGTCCATTCTCCCGGATACTATAAAATAGTTTTTATTGTCCTGATTTTTACAATTTAAGTATAGATTTTATCTAGTATTTTTATATTTTCATATATGGGATAATGTAATGCCCTTTAAAAGGTGCAAGGTGAAGAGTCAGATGAAAAGGACATGTCATCCCCGGACACGCAGAAGACTATTCGGATCACCAGGAGGTTCATAGTGGATGGAAAGGAAATGCAGGTATCATCATGTAAACGCAAGGCTCAACCAAACAATAAAGATATGAAAGAACGTACAATCAGGTAAGAATGGCCTTACAAGTGCGTGGCTTCTTATGTTTGATTTGGGCTATTCTCTAGAAATATGCTATCCAGTGTGGGGAGGAGAGGGGTTCAGCTTACAGCAGAAAGACAAGCCCACAGGGGAGGAAGAAAAAAGAAAAAAACAAATAGTGATGTCCTGCTGCACACGTCAATCACCTGCTGCACATGTCAATCACCTGCTGCACACATCAATCACCTGTACACACGTCAATCACCTGCTGCACACGTCAATCACTTGCTGCACACGTCAATCACCTGCTGCACACATCAATCACCTGTACACACGTCAATCACCTGCTGCACACGTCAATCACTTGCTGCACACGTCAATCACCTGCTGAACACATCAATCACCTGCTGCACATGTCAATCACCTGCTGAACACATCAATCACCTGCTGCACACATCAATCACCTGCTGCACATGTCAATCACCTGCTGCACACGTCAATCACCTGCTGCACATGTCAATCACCTGCTGAGCACATCAATCACCTGCTACACACTTCAATCACCTGCTGCACACGTCAATCACCTGCTGCACACGTCAATCACCTGCTGAACACATCAATCACCTGCTGCACATGTCAATCACCTGCTGAACACATTAATCACCTGCTGCACACATCAATCACCTGCTGCACACGTCAATCACCTGCTGCACACGTCAATCACCTGCTGCACACGTCAATCACCTGCTGAACACATCAATCACCTGGCTGCACTGATTCACAGAGGGTTAAATCCTGGTGGTTGGTTCCCTTTAACAAAACCCAATTGCCAAAATGATCTTTAGCCAATAATACCTGTATATAAGTTAGAAAAATAAGCCACACTAAGGCATCCAAATGTGTTAAATAAAATTGATAGAACTACAAGACGTTAATACATCCTGTAGTACATTAACAACCTAAACATTAGAATATCAATATCATTATAAAGATGTGCCCACTAGGGCCCCTTCCATAACCTAGAGGGAAAAGCTATTGCTTTGGTAGTTTTGGCACGATCACTTTGATTAGGTGCCATATAACACCATATTTTTCCTGAAGTGGCTGCTTTAGGTTTTAATTATGGAAAGTACAGTGATCAATGAAGCATCAGTGATCCACATTTAGAAAAGTGGTTTTCTAAAATTACTTCCTGACCTCCGATGAAGAATAGCCTGGATCAATAATCAAATCAAAGGGATTGTTTTCCGTTAAAACCTTTATAACTTTCCATATAATCTTGATTAAAAATCGTTTGTGTCAGCAGCTGCTCATTTCAGACCCCTTGTAGTCATGTTTGTTTTACCTCCTCCTATCTGCCCCAACTACATTTCACTGATATTTATCCTGTATGAGAGCAAAAAGTCTGGAATAAATGGAGAGGACTATTATTATTATTTTTTATTATTATTATTCATTTATATAGCGCCATTATATTCCATGGCGCTTTACATGTTAAAAAGGGCAGACTAGGACAAGTAACATAGTAACAATACAAGTAACAATAAATGTTGACAATTCAGTTGTACAGAAACAAGAGGGGAGGAATCCTGTCCACAAAGGCTCACAGTCTACGAGGGGCGGGTGCGGATACAGTAGGAGGGGGAAATTCCAGTCATGAGGCGGTGTGGTGGACCGGGTCTTATTGCAGGTGGTAGGCTTGGCGGAACAGGTGGGTCTTCAGGCTTCTTTTGAAGGTTCCCAGGGTAGGAGAATGTCTGATGTGTTGGGGCATTGAGTTCCAGAGTCTGGGTGAAGCACGGGAGAAATCCTGTATGCGGTTGTGCGAAGAGGAGATGAGGGGGGAGTAGCGGAAAAGCTCTTGGGAGGATCGCAGGTTGCGTGAGGGTAGGTAACGGGAGACCATGTCAGAGATGTATGGAGAGGACAGGTTGTGAATGGCTTTGTATGTCATGGTTAATGTTTTAAACCAGGATCTCTGGGAAGCAGGGAGCCAATGAAGGGCTTGGCAGAGGGGGGAGACAGGGGAGTAGCAGGGAGACAGATGGATTAGGCGTGCAGCGGAGTTCAAGATAGATTGGAGAGGTGCAAGGGAGGTATTAGGGAGACCGGTGAGCAGGAGGTTGCAGTAATCGAGGCGGGAGATGAAGAGAGCATGAATAAGGGTTTTAGCAGTGTCGTGGTCAAGGGGAGTGCGAATCCTATAGATGTTTTTGAGCTGAAGTCGGCAGGAGGTGGCGAGGGCCTGGATGTGGGGCTTGAAGGAGAGGGAAGAGTCAAGGATAACCCCGAGGCACTTGGCATGGGGGACTGGAGAGAGAGAGCAGTCGTTGACGACGATGTATAGGTCAGGTAGTGAGGGGGAGCGTCTTGGGGGGAAGACTATGAACTCGGTTTTGTCCATGTTCAGCTTAAGGAAGCGAGCAGAGAAGAAGGATGAGATGGCGGACAGGCAGTGTGGAATTTTGTATAGAAGGGAGGCGATGTCAGGACCAGACAGGTACATTTGGGTGTCGTCGGCGTAGAGGTGATATTGGAGGCCATGGGAATCAATGAGTTGCCCTAGACCGAAAGTGTAGATTGAGAACAGTAATGGTCCAAGAACCGAGCCCTGGGGGACCCCGACAGATAGGGGGTAGGGCGAGGAGGATGTGTGGGAGTGGGTGACGCTGAAGGAGCGGTCCATTAAGTATGAGGAGATCCAAGAGAGGGCAAGGTCCGTGATGCCAAGAGATTCCAGGATCTGTAGTTACTATAGCTTCAGTATTCAACTAGCCAGGACTTCTTTATTGTCTGAAATCAAGGAGATGCATAGGTCTACATAGGAACTGTGAACAAAATAGTAGGTTTTAAATAAAACTTGTTGCTAAATGTATTTGGAATGTTGAAACATTAATAATTGCATGCAGAGTAATCTACCAGTCAAAGGTTTGTACATTATTGGTCATGCAATGGTTTTCCTTGTTCTTATTGGAATGTGCACGTTGTAGATTAACCTCCCTGGCGGTATGATTATGTCAGGAATTTTGTGCTAAAAGCGGTACCATTTTTTTTTTTTATTTCTTTTATGAGCAGAAATTTTATACATTTGTATTTCCCGCCCAGTTCCGCCTCCAACTCAGTTCCGCCTCCAATGAGCCGCTGCGGCTCACAGAGACTGAACCAGGAAGTCATATGGAGGCATCCGAAGGAGCTCTCACCGGCGATCACAGCGGGGACATCGCTGGATGTCCCTGTGACAGAGGAGAGGAGGGTAACTGAGGGAAGCATCCAGCTTTCCTTGGGTGTTCCCGCCCCTCTTCTCGTCTGCAGCCCAGGTTCTACCCTAACACTCTAGTCCTAACGGCCCCGTCACACGGGGCGACGGGGCTGGAGATGTCGGCGGTGAATGGCGGGGGCGCGCACGCTCTCGCCGCCCCCGCCACCAGCGCCGTCCCCCGTTTAGACGGGGTGACTCCTCCAGCCCCGTGTCGGCAACCTCTAGGGCGACAACCCCGGCGGCGATGCAGGACAATGGGAGCCTATGGCTCCCATCGCCTGACAGGTTACTGCCGCCCGGTTACATGGGGCGATGTGTGCACATCGCCCCATGATGGTCGCCAGGTTTCACAGCACTGCTGTGAAACCAGGCGACCGGCCGGGACCGGCAACATAGCCCCTTTACATGTGGTGACGTAGGGGCGATGACGCCGGTGATAGGCCACGCCCCCACATCTCCACATGAATGGGCAGCGATATCGCCCCCTTACCCTAATGGTGCTGTCACACCTGGCGACGTCGCTAGCGACATCGCCGAAAAAGTGACGTATCAGCGATGTCGCGCTGTGTAAACGAGCGGCGCGACCGCGTTTTATCGCTGGTGGCAGGTTGACAGGTTTACGGGAGGAACCGTAAACCTGTCAACCGGCGACCTGCGATAAGGCTGGATTGCGCCGTGTGACATCGCCAGAGCGATGTCGGCAGCGATCCAGCCTATACCGCAGCGTTGCTGCTGATCGCTCGCTGGGCTGAGCCCAGCCCAGCGAGCGATGTCACCGCCCGCATCGCTGGGGTGTCGCCGGCCGCAGCGATGCTGTGTGACAGCTGGCCAGCGATGTCGGAAGCGAGCGGGCACCCGCGCATCGCTTCCGACATCGCTGGCCAGATCGTGCTGTGTGACAGCACCATAACAATAACCCTAGCCCTAACCCTAGCCCTAACCCTAGCCCTAACCCTAGCCCTAGCCCTAACCCTAACCCTAGCCCTAGCCCTAGCCCTAACCCTAGCCCTAACCCTAGCCCTAACCCTAACCCTAGCCCTAACCCTAGCCCTAACCCTAACCCTAACCCTAGCCCTAACCCTAGTCCTAACCCTAACCCTAGCCCTAGCTCAGGAGAAGGGGGCGGTGCCATATCACTCACATGGCGCCGGCGGCAACTGGCAGGTAAGACCCGATGCCCCAGCCCCCTCCCCCCAGCTCTGACAGCACCCCGGTCCTCAGCAGCGGGAGCAGGGGCGGGCGGCGGTGCTTCTCGCCTCCACAGCAGCGGGAGCAGGGGCGGGCGGCGGTGCTCCCCGCCTCCACAGCACCGGGAGCAGGGGCGGGCAGCGGTGCTCCCCGCCTCCACAGCACTGGGAGCAGGGGCGGGCGGCGGTGCTCCCCGCCTCCACAGCACCGGGAGCAGAGGCGGGCGGCGGTGCTCCCCGCCGGTCCTCAGCAGCGGGAGCAGGGGCGAGCGGCGGTGCTCCCCGCCTCCACAGCACCGGGAGCAGAGGCGGGCGGCGGTGCTCCCCGCCGGTCCTCAGCAGCGGGAGCAGGGGCAAGCGGCGGTGCTCCCCGCCTCCACAGCACCGGGGGCAGCTACAGTAGGGAGCAGTGGCGGCGGTGCTGCTCTGACAGCACCAGCCGCGGGTAAACCCGAGTGTGACTCGGGGTTACCGCTTCTGGCAGTAAAAGTTAACCCCGAGTCACACTCGGGAATACCGCTAGGCAGGTTAAAGGGGTTGTCTGGGCTTTTTATAAAATCCGTGTGTGTATCTAGGCTGCAAAATGCTGACAGTTTGTAATTTACATCCTGTTGGGATTTTGTATGGTTATCTAGATGTCAGCATTCTCTGTGTGTAGAGGAGCTGCTCACCCCCGTCTAGAGGTTTGTTGTTTTGGAGCCTGGCTGTAACATCACAACTGGACATTACACCCAGTCACCAGCATGCCTGCCCCAGTCCCCAGCATGTCCGTCCCAATTTTCAATAGGACCACCCCCATTCACCTATGTAGATGCTGATTGAACCGCATTGCACTGAGTGAGCGGTCACCTCGTTCTTTATGCACCACTGCAGTGTGTGCACATTCATCTCCTTCACAGAGGCGATGCCTGCAGTAGTGATGCAGAGAGGATCGCTTCAGTGACAGTGCGGGCATGGAGAAGGACATGACCGCGTGCACACCACAGCACTGACACAGAGCGCTTCATCTCCTTCACAGAGGGGCGGCTTCAGCACAGTGATGCATAGGGAAAGAGATGACTACTCAGTCAGTGCAATTCAGTTTAATCAGCGTCTACATAAGTGAATGGGGGTGATCCTATTGGAGACTGGGGCTGGCATGCTGGAGACTGGGGCAAGCATGCTGGAGACTGGGGTGGACCTGTTGGAGTCTGGGGAGGGCTTGCTGGAGACTGGGTGTAAATTTCCAGTTGTGATGATACAACCAGGCTCCAAAACAAACACGCTTTGAGTCAGAGGGTGAGCTCCTCCACACATGCTGAATCGTGATATCTAGGTAGTCATGCAAAATACTAACAGGGAGTAAATTACAAACTATTAGAATTTTGCAGCCTAGATAGATACACAGCATTTAGGAAGAGCCTAGACAACTACTCTAAGATTAGAGGCAGCAAAACCAAGGAAGAACACATATGGAAGCAAAGAAAATAAACACATGTGAAGGTTTCTCAAACCTTAGATTCATCAAAGTACCCCCCTTTTAGTCCGATGACAGCGTTGCACACTCTTGGCACATTCTCTCAAGCAGCTTCATCAGTCTCCTGGAATAGGTTCCAATTAACAGGTATTTCTCGTCAAATCCAAACAGTGCTAAGCCCAATTCCACAACTATTCTAAACCAGAATATGGCAAGAACCACTCAACTAAGTAAAAAAAACAACAATGCATCATTATTTTAAGACATGAAGGTTAGTCAATGAGGAAAATATCTAGAACCTTGAAGGTATACTCAAGTGCAGTCATGGAGACAATTAGTCACTTTGATGAAACTGACTACCACGAGAACCGCACTCGAAAATGAAGATTAAAAATTACCTCTGATAGAGTTTACAACCTCAGAAAACGAAAATTTACAGCAACTCAGATAATAGCCCTCAACATCAGCTGTCCAGAGGAAACTGCGAAAAGCAAACCTTTACGATAAAATTGCTACAAAGATGCCACTCCTGAGGACCACAAAGAATAAGAAGAAACTTGTTTGGGCAACAGAAGGACTGAAGATTAGATCAGTGACAAACTGTACAGTGGTCTAATTAGTCAAAATTTGAGATCTTTGGTAACAAATGCATTGTCTTTGTGACTTGCACAGAGGGAGAGCAGATGGTTTTGTTAAATGCGTTTTGCCCACTGTGAAGCATGGAGGGAGGGGTATTATGGTGTAGGGGTGCTCTACTGGAGACTTTGTTGGTTATTTATTCCAAATCAAGTCATAAATACCAAGCATGGCTACTACAGTACTCTGCTGCGATACCACATCCCATCTGGTTTTCACTTAGTGGGACCATCATTTGTTTTCCAACAGGACAATGAACCAAACACATCTGCAGGCTGTGTAAAAGGCTATATGACCAAGAAGGAGATTGTTACGATCCCTCCATGCAGCGCATCTAGGATTGTTACGATCTCTCCATGCAGCGCATCTAGGACACTATAAAGATTATGTTGTGACTGGGTGTGCTTTACTGTCAATGTGCTGATTTTCAGCACAGTCCTCTATTCTGGTTCTGGGAGGTGCTGGATTGCTCAGGTATTCCATCTTTCCATTGATTGCTGAGCTACTTTATTGAGCAGCCGCTCCCAGAACTCTGTCAGTCGTACATTCTATGTGAGTAGTGCTGTTGGCCTGCATATCTGTGTCTCTTTAGTTCTGATCATTGTTTGCTGACCCTGTAGTGTTAATTGATTACCCCTCTGCTTGCTCCTTGTCCTTGATGTGTTCTCCTGGTATTTTGACCCCGGATCATTACCTGACCATGTCTCAGTTGACTCCCTTTATTCACTAGTGTTTTCCTTCATCCCCCTCACTAGACTCTCCCCTTTCCACTCCATCTTTAATGTAGCAGCCAAGGTCATCTATCTAGCTAACCATTACTTGGATGCTTCCGCTCTGTGCTAGTCATTGCTCTGGCTGCCATACACCATAGATTCCAGTTCAAATTGCTTGTTTGCACCCACAAAGCTCTTCACAACGCAGCACCTCCCTCCTCCCACCCTCATCTCTGTATATCATTCCACCCGTCCTCTTCGCTCTGGAAGTGAAATTAGACTAGCATCTGCATTAATCCAAACCTCCCACTCCCGGCTCCAAGACTTCTCCAGAGCTGCACCAATTCTCTGGAATGCCCTACCCCAAGAAATTAGGACTATCACACAACTATTTCAATTTACACAGTTTTAGACGCTCCCTAAAAACACATCTTTTTAGGCCGGCCTATCATTCTCCCTAATCAAAGTTATTTAGACATAGTGTTTTCACTATTTCTCTGAACATAACTCTCTGTCAAATGCCACCAGACCCAAAAGCTCTACACAGATTGGCTGGTGGCCACTTATGTCACTCTTATCTACTCCCCATTTCCTCAAGATGGCTGGCCCATTGTAAATAAACACCTGTAATTTATGTCACCCCCCCACCTCATTGTTAGATTGCAAGCTCTTACAAGCAGGATGTCATTATTTTTGCTTTAGTATGATTTTTTATTTGTTTCTTATGACTGTTATACAGTATATGAATCTCTGAATTGTAAAGCGCTGCTGAATATGTTGGTGCTATATAAATAAAGATTATTATTATATTATTATTCCTGTTAATTTGACTCCGGATTGTTACTAGTTGGGTCACCTGAGTCTTTGTGGCTTCCTGGCAACCTTTCCCCGAACTGTTACCTGACTATGCCTGTGTAAACTCCTGGAATCCACGAGTCCTCCAGGTACCTGACCTCGGCTTATCTGACAATCCTGCCTTCTGAATGACCCGTTAGAAGTGACTATCCAGAGATGGATGAAGTGCTGTGTCAGATGACATGGACCACAATCACCCAACATCAACCCAATTCAGGTAGTCAGTGATGACTTGGATGCAGTGAAGGTAAAGCAACCAAAAACTGCTCAGCGCCCTGGGACTTCCTTTGAGCTGTTCCAGGGACTACCTGATGAAGCCAATGGAGAGAATGACAAGGATGTGTAAAGCTGTCATCAGATTATAAGAGGGTACTTTTAAGAATCTAAGGTGTACCACATATTCTGATTTCTCAACTCTTTGTATCCATATCTCTTCCTTTGTTGCTTCGCTAACTTCAGTCTGAATCTATAATTTGCACTTTCCAATAAAAAACCATTGAATGAACAAGTGTGTCCAAACTTTTGACCAGTAGTCAACATAAAATACATTTTATATTGTAATGTTGCCCATCGTAACCAATCACAATTTATCTTCCATTTTCTGCATTAATTATAAGAGAAAAGCTGCGCAGTGATTGGTTGCTATGGGCAGATCTTTATGTTCCTTTTCGTTACCCAAATCTTCTTTGATGAGATTCCCGCTGTTCCTGCTAAAACCATTTTCCCCCAAAAAATAAAGACTCTTTTACAATGTGACAGTTTCGTTTGAGAATGTACTTTTATATCCCCACTGGATGAGGTCAAGGAGCAGATGGCGGGGTGCGTCTACTGCTTTTAAGGAGAGAGGGTTATGTAGAACTTAAAGGGAGCATTTGTTCCCTTCATCTAGCGAATGGGTCATGGATATAAAGGCGATGCTTATGTCCTTCCTCTCTTACACCAGAGCTGAAATCCTCACGACTGACAGTTACACTAACGAGCTGTGTTTCGTAATGATTTGACGTTTAGATTTTTTTATATGTATGTATATAGTGTTCCGGACCATAAAATGGCTGACTTCATTGTGTGTAAGCGACAGGTGCTCTTTATTTTAACGTACTCGCCAATTAAATACTGTCGACCACATGAATATTCATGAGATTGCAGTCTATAAATTCTTTAGAAACTAATGACATCACAGATGCTTCCTTTAATGGTAACGTTTCCAAGGGATTTATTAAGCTGCATGGTCGGGGAAACTTGGTTTAGCCCAGAAAATGGCTGCTTCCACTGTGTGTGGGCAAGGGGTACACATTCATCACGATTAGAAGCGTCGACCTGTAGCTCTTTAGGTATGGCATGATTGCAGCTCTGCACATGCTCTGCCCGCCCGTGGCATCTCTCCAATGCTTGGCAATGGAATCGTGAGCAGGACATAATATATTCCGTTTGATGCTTTTCTGCAGGCGCCAGGAGCTACAGCAGCTGAGAGTGCTGCAGAAAGAAGAGATGAAAGCACAGAGCCAGCTGGAGCAGCGAATGCAAAGGGAGAGGGAGATCATGTTCCGACACATTGAACAGGAGATTATAGTAAGTGGGGTCACACGACAAAGGTGTCCTGGGAGCTGTAGACAATGGGTGGGCCGGGGCACTCGGGAGGGCAACCTCAAACTGTTGACAGGCGTCTTAGAGGAGACTGAGTACCAACTGCTCCCAGGCATCCCCTCAATTACTTATTGATAACAGGAGGGATCTAATATGGATGGCAGGGGATGCATCATTGCAACGTTAATGGCTAATGCTCGTCTCGACACAGTGATTGTTAGGACGTTCAGAATTGCAGATTTTCTTCCATCAAGCCTGCGCTACTTGGTCTGCATGTATTCACATAGAGGTTTGTACATTTACAGAGTAAAAAACAGTATTATGAGCGAGAGATCGAGGCCTTGGAGAGACAGATGGATCAGGCACGAGTACGAAGAGAGCAGGAGCACACCAACCGCCTGCAGCAAGATGCCCTACGAATCAAGTCTCAGCACCAGAAAGAGAGGAACAAGAGGAAATTGGAGTTCAAGGACAAAAGGCAAGAGGTAACAAGCTTGAGTCACTGATTTAGCTGTAGCTAAAGCGAAATATGCATTACTCATACAAGCACTGACCAGAAACAGTAGGATCACGAACAAGTCCTGCGGCTCGTGCCAAAGAGCTGAACAATAAAATCAAGGATACAATATGCAGGTGGATCTGGAGCATCAAAAGGAACCTGTTAGCAAAAAGAAGGGGTAGGTACAGGGTTGTCCTTGGGACAAATGTCTGCAGTCACTTATGTGACTGCAAATTCAAAGAACTAGGCTCTCATATAGATACGAGATAGTAGGAAATGTATCTGCAATCCAAAAGTGAGTACATATCAAGCTGTGATAAAGTGCTATGGAGAAACGCAGAATGCCTGCAGTGGTGAGAGCAGTCACAACACTGCAGACATCCAATGTCTCTCCTGTAGCACTTTATCACAGCTTGATCCATGTCTCCTATGTCTCTGCAAAAACTGTATGTCTGATGAAGGTCAGAGTCAATGACTCAATTTCTACACTTACTTTGGATTGCAGATACATTTCCTGCTATCTCATATCCATATGAGTGCCTAGTTCTTTGGATATTCAGTATAGAAGGATTGGGTTTCTACTTCTGCTCTATCTCCTCTGAAATGCAATGGTATAAATGGAAACGTATGTGTCTACACACTACTGAATTGTGACAGCAATCGGTGTGCACACTGTCATGATTCGTCATGCAAGTTGTAAGTCACGTGACCTCGTGCATGTGATTTGTAAACTTGCAGTCTCGCACTGACTAGACTCATCTGGCACATATCCAAAGACAGCTCTCGACATAGCCCATATAAGCATCCTTATTCCACCATCTTCAGTGCAACGTTTCGATCTTTCTCGAGATGTATCTCAACTATAGAGATTGAAACGTTGCACTGAAGATGGTGGAATAACGATTCATATATAGATACACTGGCTGAGAGGTGTCTTTGATTGGATACATGTACTACGTTCCAAGATGGCTCATTGGAGTGACGTGCGCCATAAAAATGTGAGATCTAACCATTACATTTCGTTGGGGTGCTGCAAATTATTATCGATTTATAGACTCATCTGGCTGTCTCAAATCACTTCTATTAAGAAAAGCCAAGTGTGCAAATCACCCTCATGTGATCACTTGACTGTAAACTCGCACGGGGAATACAGGGGAATCGTGACAGTGTGCTTATCACACGCTGTCACAAGCAGTCTACAATCACAAAAATGATTGCAAGTAAGAATAACTTGGCACTCTTGCAAAGTGTTATGGCCGCTTTACACGTCCCGATATCGTGTCCAACTTCGATAAAAAGTCACGTGGATCGTGCGTTGGCGCCGATATCGTTCGTGCGTTGTGTGGTATGAATGTGCAATTGATGCAACAACGATGCCAAAACAATATCGGGGGAGAATGTCAGCTCTCCAACTGCCCGATATTGGATGGACGATCTGGCAGGATCGTGCTGGGTGACAGCCCAACAACGACCTGGAGAACAATGTCCCCTATTCACTCCCATGTTAAATGGTCAATCCCTGGTTCGCGTGTATAAGGGGCTATGCATCGCAGTTGTGTTGCCTGCCGATATCTCCCTGTGTAACATCTCCTATGCGATCTTGGATTTCAGCCAAAAAAGTGTGCGCTCCCGTGCCGTTGTATACAATATCGAAAGATGTTGGGACGTGTAAAGCGGCCATTAATAGGTTTTATTAGAAAGCAGGCAGAAACGTTTTAGTCTTATAGACCTTGATCAGCGGACGGTTTCATAATATATAATGTTTATAATGGAAAGATTCAGGATAGCCAAGTGCAGTGTGGCAGGTTGCGGTGTCCACCACTGGTAGATCAAGCACACCTTCTGCCAGTTATGGACACCGCAGTCTGCCATCTAGCACTCAGCTATCCTGATCTGTCCATTACAAACACAGCGCACACTGATGAAGGTCTGCATGGTTGAAACGTTGGTGCCTGCTTTTTAATAAGAACCTTCAAACTTTACAAAAGTGCCAAGTTATCTACTTACTTATATGGGATTGGATACGCTCTGGCAACTTTAGATTCGGAAGTGCAGTGTCCTCTTCTCCCGTTCACAAAATTGATATCAGACTTTTGTCCCAAGTCCGGACAACCCCTTTAATCCTGCACCATTGTGGTAATCTGCAGGTAAATATTGCATTAAACATATGTGGCTTTCTAATTGGAAATGGTCAGTAAAACGTCATTTTTTTTCCCATGCAGTCATCACGCCTTGTTAGAAAGCCACATACACTTTAAACGTTGTTTACCTGCAGAGAACTGCTATGGTTGCCAGTAAATACATGTTTTTGGTTGACAGGTTCCCTTTAAAATGAAAAATAAGCAGTGATTTTCACAAGTGAAATGTGAAAATTGCTGCTTATCTTTCTCTTAATGTTCCAAGTCCCCCTGTATATTGTAAAACTAAATATAATAAAATATATTATACGTATGTAGAGCTTAAAATCACGAGGCTTTGACACCCGTCATCTGTCAAATCACGTCAGTCAACTGTTCTAAGAGTATAATACAAACTGACTGTTGGAAAGAGGTGTGGGTGGAGAATATCAACTTCCCAGAAGGCACCATATGGAGAGAAGAAGAAAATGTGTCAATGTATTAGAATAAAATATCTGAATTTTATTTGACATGTTTCAGGCTTTGCCTTCGAGCTCTTACACGATTTTTTGGAAATGGGGTTGCACTATATATACATCAATGTATAAAGCTCCTATGCTATATTTTTGTTGCTACCTGTAAAAATAGTCTGAGCTGCTTAGGCAAGGAAGTCCATAACTCTTTTAAAAAGGACAGGAAGGTTTGTTTGGCTGGAAAAAAAAACTTACATTCTCATTCATTCAATGAACTATTGATTAGAGAAACAAGACGCTGAATAAGGTTCTCATAACTTAAGGCCGGCTTCACACCACGGCAGCATCAGGTCCGGGACTGTTTGGTGTAAACCTGACAGCCCCGACCCGATTTTGCTATTATGCAGCCCTATGAAGCCAGATGGAACCGGGTGGCAGCTATCTGCCATCCGATTTCCATCTGTCCGGGAGGATGCGGGTGAATTTGGATTTTCCTCCCGGACACAAAAACGTTGCTTGCAATGTTTTTGTGTCCAAATCGGATCCGGCGCTCCCTAACATGGGAGTCTATGGCGCCGGATCGCCCCAGACCCAAAAAAACCATCAGATCCGGGAACCGAACACCGGCGGCTGAAGTTTAGCAGCAAGCGCTGCTAAACTTCAGCAGCACCAGCTGTCCCCTACTGAGCTTTCAGGACCGCAGCTAGCTCCCTGCTAGCCGCGATGTTGAAAAATCAGCAGCTGTGAACTTTGGAAGCTGGCTGCAAACCGGACCGGAGGGCATCGGATTCTGTTTGCAAATTGTGTCCAGGGCTGTCCGATTCACATCGGACAGCCCTGGACCTGATCACACCGCGGTGTGAAGCCAGCCTTAAAGGTGCATTCACACTTCCATGTGTAATGTTTAATGTGTAATGTGTAAGTGTTGTGCAATTTTTTGATTGGACGGCACACAGACCCATAGAGAATCACTTGATCATTCACACATTGGTTAAAATTATGGATCTGAGAAAAAAATCAGAGCATGTCCTATACTGATCTGATGTTGGGGTCTCAAGATTTTCCTGTGGTTGTCAGCAGAAAGATGAATCCCCTACTTGGCAAAGATGACTCTACAGAGCAACAATTTTGGACTGGGGTTCCTCAGGCTCACTAGTGAATTCTGAGAGCTCATCCTGCCTCTATACAGAACATGAGCATGGTTGCTAGCATTGCTCATATAGGACCTATCACCAATCAGATCAAGTAGTTTATTTGTGAATCAATCTATTATATAATCACGAATGGGATTTTTGCCCCTTTTGAGTCCGCTCACGCTGCGAGTCAATGTCGTCATGTGGATACGACCGAAGCATTGGCCGCGCAGCGGCCATTGCGAGCAGTTCTAAGGCGACTCGCTATGCCCGCGCAGCGGGCATGGCGAGTCGCCTTAGCAGCGCGAAGCATTGGCCGCGAAGCGGCCATTGCGAGTCAGAGACTCGCTCTGCTAGAATCCCGATGCATCTGCATCGGGCACCCAGCTAGTTCATAAATAAAAGACTGTAGTAGAGTTGGTTTCAAAGTCACCATCAAGTAGGGTTGACCATTAGTGTCAGAGCCTGAGCCCATTGGAGGATTCTCTGGCATTATGTTGGTGCACTCAGGAACCAATTTACAAAGTCTTATAAATTCAGTTCATTTCTCCGTAAATTTGAGAAAATGATCCTTACTAAAGGGATCCAATGGTGTGTCAGTCATGAACAACAAGCTGGCTCCCATTGGGGAGTCACAAGTGATGTAAAATGCTTTAGTACCCCTGCCAAAGAGGCCAAAACTCCTCTTAATCAACAAACTGCTTCAAAATCGTGCAGCCACTGGTCATCCACAGGTAGACAGAGTTTAGACCACGCGGGGACCTTTGTGACTTCAACCTGAATACGGCATTTGTGTATGTGAAGTGATGTTGAACAGGTGTCTATCTTTTGTATTCTTAACATCTTTACCCTAACTTGTCCTGCAGACAGGAGGGGTCCAGGTCTTGAGACCACTCTCAGTTGCTCAAAAATCTCTTTGTAGAGATTTTCTTAACAGACAAAAACACTGAGATCCTGAATAACAGAGCACATAATCAATAGAAAGTATGAGGTCACATACACAGAGTGGTGTATTGTCAGGACCCAGACCCCCACTAATCTGCATGACAAGTTAGTCAGAGTAACAAAGCTTTACAGTGGGGAAAATAAGTATTTGGTACATTGCTGATTTTGCAAGTTCTCCAACCTACAAAGAATCGAGAGGTCTGTAATTTTTATCGTAGGTAACTTCAATTGTGAGAGACACAATCTAAGTAGGAAAGCTAGAAAATCACATTGTATGATTTTTACATAATTAAGTAGACTTTTATTGTATTAAATAAGTATTTGATACAATAGAAAACAGAACTTAATATTTGGTACAGAAACCTTTGTTTGCAATTACCGAGGTCAGACGTTTCCTGTAGTTCTTGACATACTGCAGCAGGGATTTTGGCCCACTTCTCCATACAGATCTTACCAGATCTTTCAGGTTTCAGGGCTGTGTCTGGGCAACATTGAGTTTCAACTCCCTCCAAAGATTTTCTATTGGGTTCAGGTCTGGGCGACAGGCTAGGCCACTCCAGGACCTTGAAATGCTTCTTACAGAGCCATGGCTTAGTTGCCCTGGCTGTGTGTTTTGGGTCATTGTCATGTTGGACGACCAAGCCACGACCCATCTTCAATGTTTTTATTGAGTCAAAGAGGTTATTGGCCAACAATACATTATTTTATAGCTTATAATCTTGCAATACGTAACCACATACATCCTCCATTCGATACAGCGCAGTCGTCCTGTCCCTTTGCAGAAAAGGATCCCCAAAGTATGATGTTTCCACCCCCATTTTTCATGGATGGGATGGTGTTCTTGGGGTTGTGCTCATCCTTCTTTTTCCTACAAACACTCCAGTGGGGTTAATACCAAAACATTCTACTTTGGTCTCATCTGACCACATGACCTTCTCCATAAGTCCTTTAGATCATCCAGATGGTCATTGACAGGGTTCAAATGGGCTTGGACATGTGTTGGCATGAAAAAAAGGGACCTTGCGTGCCCTACAGGATTTTAATCCATGGCAGTGTAGTGTGTCACTAACAGTAATCTTTGAGAATGTGGTCCCAGCTCTCTTCATGTCATTGAACAGGTCCTCCTGTGTAGTTCTTGGCTCATTCTTGACCTTTCTCAGAATCATCCTTACTCCACAAGGCAAGATCTTTCATGGAGCTCCAGACCAAGGAAGATTGACAGTTCATCTTGTGTTTCTTTCATTTTCTAATAATTGTGCCAACAGTTGTTGTTTTCTCACCAAGCTCCTTGCATATTGTCCTGTAGCCCATCCCAGCCTCGTGCAGGTCTACAATTGTGTCCCTGGTGTCTTTAGACAGCTCTTTGCTCTTGGCCATGGTCGGGAGGTTTGAGCGTGATTGCTTGAGCGTGTGGACATGTGTCTTTTACACAGCTAGCAAGTTTAAAGAGGGGCAAATAATACAGGTAATGACTGCAGAGTAGGAGGGAGAAAAACTAACAGGTCTGTGAGAGCCAGAATTCTTGCCGGCTGGTAGGTGATCAAGACCTTTTTTCATGCAATAAAATGCAATTCAATTGTTTAAAAATATATAATGTGATTTTCTGGATTTTGTAGATTCTGTCTCTCACAGTTGAAGTGTACCTATGATAAATCTCACAGAACTCTCAGTTCTTTGTAGGTGGGAAAACCTGCAAAATCGGCATTCTATCAAACACTTATTTCCCCCAATGTAGGTATATATACAACCCCTGGCGAAAATTATGGAATCACCTGGCTCGTATAATGTCCATTCAGTTGTTTAATTTTGTATAAAAAAAGCAGATCGCAGACATGGCTAAAACTAAAGTAATTTCAAATGGCAACTCTCTGCCTTGAAGAAACACTAAAAGAAATCTTGAAAAAAAATGCTAGCCAGTAACAGTTACTTTTGTAGACCAAGCAGAGGTAAAAATTATGGAATTACTCAATTCTGAGGAAAGATTATGGAAGCACCCTGCAAATTTCATTCCCAAAACAAACTAATACCTGCATCAAATTAGATCTGCTCGTTAGTCTGCATCTAAAAAGGAGTGATCACACCCTGGAGAACTGTTGCACCAATGGACTGACATGAATCATGGCTCCAACACGAGAGATGTCAATTGAAACAAAGTAGAGGATTATCAACTCTTAAAAGAGGGTAAATGAACACGCAATGTTGCAAAAGATGTTGGTTGTTCACGGTCAGCTGTATCTAAAATACAAACAACATGGGAAGGTTGTTAAAGGGAAACATACTGGTAGACCAAGGAAGACATCAAAGCATCAAGACCGGAAACTTAAAGCAATATGTCTCCAAAACAGGAAATGCACAACAAAGCAAATGAGGAACGAATGGGAAGAAACTGGAGTCAATGTCTGTGACCGAACTGTAAAGGTCCAGTCAAACAACGACGCTCCAGCGATCCCGACAGCGATAACGACTTGCCGGGATCGCTGAGCGTTGTTACCTGGTCGCTGGGGAGCTGTCAAACAGTCAGATCTCCCCAGCGATAAGGGACCTGTGAGCCACCTCCCACATTGCTGGAAGCAGGAGGAAGCTGTAACTATGATAAACACTAGATATCTAGCTCAGCCTGTAAGCAGGGAGGAAGCTGGTAACTATGATAAACACTAGATACTAGCAGCGAGCACTGCTTAGATACCTGCTGTTTATCATAGTTACCAGCTTTCTCCCTGCTTACAGCTGTGCTAAGCAGGGAGGACACTGGTAACTATGATAAACACACCAGGTATCTAGGCAGCGCGCGCTGCCTAGATACCCACTGTTTATCATAGTTAGCAGCGTCCTCCTGCTTAGTGCTGGTAACCATGATAAACACCGGTATCTAGGCAGCGCACACTGCCTAGATACCCGGTGTTTATAGTTAGCAGCGTCCTCCCTGCTTAGTGCTGGTAACCATGATAAACACCGGTATCTAGGCAGCGCACACTGCCTAGATACCCGTGTTTATCATAGTTACCAGGTCCTCCCTGCTTAGCGCTGGTAACCATGATAAACACCGGAATCTAGGCCTCACGCGTTGCCAAGATACTCGTGTTTACCATGGTTATCAGCCTTGATCGTTGGTCTCTCGCTGTCACACGCAGCGATGCGAGCTGACCAGGGGAGACCAACGACCAAAAAATGGTCCTGAGCCCTTTGCATCGATCAGCGACCTCACAACAGGGGCCTGATCGCTGCTAGATGTCACACATAGCAACATCGCTGGAGAGATTGTTGTAAAGTCAAGTTACAACGATCTCGCTAACCATCTTGTTATGTGTGACTGGGGCTTAAGAAACCACCTAATAGAAATGGGATTTACATACACAAAAGCTAAACAAAAGCCATCATTAACACCTAAACAGAAAAAAAAAGGTTACAATGGGCTAAGGAAAAGCCATCATGGACTGTGGATGACTGGATGAAAGTTATATTCAGTGACGAATCGCAAATCTGCATTGGGCAAAGTGATGATGCTGGAACTTCTGTTTGGTGTTGTTCCAATGACATTTATAAAGATGACTGCCTGAAGACAACATGCAAATTTCCACAATCATTGATGATATGGGGCTGCATGTTAGGTAAAGGCACTGGGGAGATGGCTGTCATTACATCTTCAATAAATACCCAAGTTTACATTGATATTTTGGATACTTTTCTTATCCCATTAATTGAAAGGATGTTTGGGGATGATGAAATAATTTTTCAAGATGATAATGCATCCTGCCATAGAGCAAAAACTGTGAAAACATTCCTTGAAAGAAGACACATAAGGTCAATGTCACGGCCTGCAAATAGTCCGGATCTCAATCCAATTGAAAATCTTTGGTGGAAGTTGAAGAAAGTGGTCCATGACAAGGCTCCAACCTGCAAAGCTGGTCTGGCAACAGCAATCAGAGAAAGTTGGAGCCAGATTGATGATGAGTACTGTTTGTCACTTATTAATTCCCAGCCACAGAGACTGCAAGCTGTTATAAAAACCAGAGGTGGTGCAACAAAATACTAGTAATGTATTTGAGTGTTGTTTTGTTTCTTTGTTTGTCATGATTCCATAATTTTTTCCACAGAATTGAGTGATTCCATAATTTTTCCCCCTGCTTGGTCTACAAAAGTAACCATTACTGGCTAGCAAATTTTTTTTTTCTTTTAATGTTTCTTAAAGCCATAAAGTTGCCATTCGAAATGACTTTAGTTTTGTGCCATGTCTGTGATCTGCTTTTTTTATGCAAAATTAAACATCTGAATTGACATCCTCCGAGGCAGGTGATTCCATAATTCTTGCCAGGGGTTGTAGATATAGATATTTGAAAGTGTCTTTAATGAAAAGCAGGCTGGTAGACAATAGGACTGGGGCTGCTAAAAAAAAAGAGTCAGAAACGCTGTGACTATGATAGCCTATCTCATTTTTGGCAGCATGTTTTTTGGAAGAAACTGTTAAACTGTGCAGAAAGCCAACTGGTGTAGGGAGTCTTACAGGCGATGTTCCCTTGGAAAAACATGCAGAACAGAAATATATGCAGAATAGCTCCCAGGAGAGAAAAGCGGTCTCTCTCTCTCTCTAGTATAGGAAAAACAGAAAGGGCACGGAAACAATCACCGTAATAGATGCACAATCAGCAACACTACGCTCCGTCCCCCACTGATCCCGTCATTCAGAGATACATTGCACTACACAAAGGTTTCTCTCGTTACAGGAAAAATTTCTTGTAGAGCAACAACAGGAGCTGAATTTGGCTTTGCAGAAAGTAGTAAATGAACATAAGAAGAAGGTCGTAAGCATAGAAAGAGAAAACCTTAGTAAAATCCACAGCCTCAAGAGAGGTAAGTACCCACCATTGAGACTGTGTGTCTGACAGCTTTTTTTTCCCCTAGTGGATACAAAGAGGATCAAAGAGGTAAACAACGATTGTCAAAAAGATCCTGAGCGCAAGACTACAAATAACCGAGCGCTATTGCCTCTCCCATACACATTAGATTATCAGAGCCCGGGACACATTATTGTTGGGTGAAATATCGATCTAGTTTCTGACTGGCAATTATATTGACTCTTAAGGTACTGTCACACGCCGTCATATGGCTTCCATATCGCCGGCGATTTGACGTGAGTGCGCATGTTTCGGGCACTTTTTTCACATCGCTGTGGAACTGTCACACGTAGCGATCTAACGTGCGATCTTCAGCGATCCTGCGTCCCGGAAATCGCCTGCAGAAGACCGGAAACGATCTTCCCTTCACACATCGCTGGGTCACACGCTATAATCGTAGCAGCGATGTGGCCATACTGTTTCGATAGGGGCGTGCTAGAGTGTGTTTCACCGCGCCCTTATCACTGCGATTGGTGAACGGAACTGCGTTCCCATTGGTCAGCCTTGCATGACCGTACGGGTCATCAAATAAGGCGCCTCGGACACGGCCAGCCAATCGGAACGCACTATCACCCACCAATCGCCGCAGATGCGGCGCAAAAAAACACCATCCAAGCACACCTACGGGATTGATTTCAGGATCGATGTTTACTCCGATATCGTCCTGTCACACGCCACGATGCGCTGAAATCGCCTGGTGGATATTATCTGATTTCACTGCAGTGCAGGGAAATCAGGCGACGCTCCACCAGCGACTTCTCGACATAGAATCGCTAAGTCACACGCCACTACGCACATGCGATGTGGTTTCCACATCGCCGAATTCGGGAATTGCCAGCGTTCTCGCCGGCGATATGGCGGCATGTGACGGTACCTTTAGAGATTTGCCACCACCTGAATGCCAACATGAAGGAACGAATCTAAGGTGTATGGTGGCCTTAAATCCAGCTGTCCCATATCTAATAAATTGGGACGTCTGTGAAGTTCTTCATTAATATATGGCACTTCAGAACCCCAATTTTGGGGTAGAGTCCTAGCAGTGATTCCACCAGCAGTGCACAAGTCATTCTGTCGATAAGTGATAACTTGCTAAGTTGAGACAACTCTGTTTGGTCTCCAACAGCAGATCAGGAGGAATGTGCTTATGGGTTTCGGATTAGAGCTCACTTAAGCTGAGCACACATGTCCAGTAATCAGCCAATAGAAAGGATTCTGCAGAGATCTGTTGGTAAAAACGTTATGCAGTCACAAATTTAACATCCGTTTTAAAATGGAGGATAAATGTCAAGTTAACGAATCCATTTTCCGTAGACTCCTGTATCAAAAAATATAAAAGAATCCTGCAAAAATCAATTTTTGGAAAATGGACAACAGAAGTTGTGTTTTCGCAACGTTTTTGCCAATGGATTGATTCTAGATGCATTATAATGAATGATTACTGGACATGAGAACTCAGCCTGAGATGTTTCCTTGGGGACTACATTTTATGATCTTATATTATAACTAGATGGGGACCCGATTCTATCACATCGCGCGATCCTGGAACATGTGTTATTATATATTAGTCTAACTACTCCCACTACTAATCGCAGCACCACCAAGGAGGGTGGGGGAGCCTGCTGCTGTACAGGGTGGCCGTGACTTGACAGGCGCTGCTGCTTGCCATGCTCTTGTGTGCTCTCTCCCCTAGTATTGTCTCTCACCCCTGTGTGCTCTCTCTCCCCTTGTGCTGATGCAATGGTCACTAGGCTGGGTACTCAGTAGCCGGGCCATCAGTCTTTTGGGGAGTTACAGTGGTGGTCGCTCATCTCCGTGACCATGACCAAGCAAATTAAGGGTGAATATTTACAGGGAATTTGTAGATGATCATGACGCCACATGTGGTATCTGGTCAGGGACGACCAGCGCTGTTTGTGTAGGTTCCCAGGGAATAGATGGATAAGCAGCTTGTATGGAACACGCCCCACAGGCGGAGCAGGCCCCTGGGATTTAGTATGAGAGTCTATGAGGATGATAGTAATCATAGTTGTGTAGGAAGGCACAGAAGGACTGGACAGACACAGGGGATGCAGTTCTTACCAGGTTCTTTACTTGTACTTCGTTCCATGCAGACTCAGCCTGGTACTGTGCTCTTCCAGATGGCAGCTTGGCCAGCCCTCAGGTAGTCCAGGAACACTCTGCTGAGACACCCTTTTATAAGCTTGTCTTTGCTGCCCTCTCTGCGCTGATCTTCCTCCTTCCCTTGTTTGCGCCTTTGTGCTACTACTAGTCCAAGGCAGGCGATTGCGAGCCCTGTTGAGAGACGGCTAGCAAGTCATCTTGCCCCTCTTTAGTCACTGTGCCAGGGAGTGTACAGGGGTTAGGCTACTACTCATGCAGACCAGTAGCCTCCAGTTTCCTGGCTTGAACAGGCAGTTTTCACACCAGATTGGGTGCCGGCCCCCTCATGCAGTCAGTTCGTCCACCATGACCTGGAAGTCGGCTGTGGATTCAGGGTTCACCTTGGATTGTATTCCGTGTCGACCTACCCACTGGTACCACTCCTCTCCAGCTCTAGTGACCCCCAGAACTCCATTCTGTTCAGATGTTGCTTCTCACTCCTCCTCTGTCTCCTAAAGACTAACTCAACTCTCTCACTAGGTCCCCACCCCCTAAACTACTCCTCCCTCCAGCCAGCAGATGGGGACTGCCCTCTAGAGGGGTCTCTTCCTCCCTGCACCTCCTGGCCTGGAGCTGGAAATGGTGTTGGATGTAGGGTGTGTGTCTTAGGTTTGTGCCCCTGTCTTACCTGGAGGCAATAGCACCACACCTGTGGGGTAGGTGCAGTACCACTGTGGTAACCAAGATGCAGTGGCGCCATACTGTCTCTTCCCCCTCTATTTTCTTTCCCCTTGTGCTGTCTCCTCCCCTGTGCGCTCTCTCTTGCCTTGTGCTGTCTCTCCGCCTGTGCGCTCTCTTCCACTTGAGTGTTCTCTCTCCCATGGTGCTGTCTCTCCACCTGAGCACTCTCTGTAACCCCATTGTACTCTGTTTCACTCACCCCAGTGTGATGTCTCTTTCCCCCTGTACGTTGAGGAGCAGCGGTGCCAGCCTGCATTCCAGAGTGGAATGCAAATGGTAGGAAGTGCAGGATGGATCTGCCCCAAGAACATGACAGAGCAGACCCAGGCACTGGCGATAATGAATGCCTGCGCTGCCGCCAGGTCCCAGATGGCGTGTGGGCCTCCCTGTCACAGATAATACCTAAAGGGGGCAGACAAGGGTGCAATAGGGTCTTATCTCTTTATTAAAAGTTACTTATCTTGCGATATACTGCTCACTTTGCCCAGTTGTGTGACCAATAACTTGTGTATATGCTTTATACACCTGCCGCTGGATTGGCCATTCCACATGGATGGCCGTGCAAACTACAGATCCAAAGGACAAAGCATTAAAACGATCCACGCTGCTGTATGAACAGAGATGGAACAGAATTTTTCAGGAAACAGTGTTTATTTCAACATGTTTCAAGGCTGTCCTAGCCTCTTCATCAGGAATGCACCACAAATAATCAAAATTTATGGGCTTCTTCACATTTCAGTTCAACTGTAATTTTCCAGTTTAAACTGTAATTTGCACAATGTCCTATAGGTGGCGCTGTTATCAGAACACACTGACAGAATGACTGACTGGATAGGGCTTTTATATAATAGACTAGATGGTGGCCCGATTCTAACGCATCGGATATTCTAGAATATGTATGTAGTTTATTTATGAAGATTTAAGAATAATGCAATGAGCGATCAGTAAGGTACCATCACACTTGGCGACGCTCCAGTGATCCTGACAACGATATGACCTGGTAGGGATCGCTAGAGCGTCACTACGTGGTCGCAGGTGAGATGTCAAACAGTCAGATCTCACCAGCGATGCAGTAACGATATAGCGGTCGATGGGACCCTGTCACTCTAGGGTGTAGTATTGAGGTTGCTGTCCCCGCGGCTTGGCTGGGGATTGGAATCCCGGCCGCCATATCGGAATACCGCCGCTGACCTTCGTGCGGCAGGAGATGACCCACGGCTACCGTCGGGAGATCAGAGGCTAGAGGGGTTCAAATCCCGCACCAATTCGTGACCAAATTGCGCCTGTCGCTGATTGGTCGCGGCCAGCCGGGCGTGACCAATCAGCGACGCGGGATTTCTGTTACAGACAGACAGATAGAATTAGACGATTATATAGTAGATATTTCACTATTTTGTCTCCTTTCTTTGTTCAACACTAGAAGATGAATGTATCTACACATATGTTCTTTCTGCAGCTCGTGAGTCTGTGATTCTCAGACTAGAAGAGCGACATCTACAGGAGAAATACCAACTTTTTCGACACCAGGTGATTGAACAGTATGCTCTGCAGAAGCATCAGCTGCGCAAAAGGCACGAAAAGGTAAGAGCCGGTTATTACTCATGGACCGATAAAAATAACTGCTGCTCCTAAATGTAATCCTGATGGCAGGCATGCATCATCTATCTGCTGCTGAGGGAGGGACTCCATTACAGTTTACATAATGATATATTGAAAAAATTATTCAAGCCTATATTTTATACGTTTCATGCGACTTGGAATTTTTTTTCTTTTTTTTAAATAATAAAATTGCAATAGCACTGCATTATGTCTGTCAGTTAGCACAGTCATGTAAGGCCCCATGCTGCCATGGCAACCAATAGCATTGGGCACTGATGGCAACCAAAGCGTTAAACTGCTAAGCTTAGCATTGTCTCCGATATCCAAGTGGGTTGTTACGTGATATCAGGAGTTTAATGATCCGGGACAACAAGGGCCCGCCGATCCCAGCGTCTGCTTCATCTGGATGTGCATTCTTGAGTTTGCATACAGGGGCGCACCTATCATGAGATGACCCGAGCTTTTGGGGTACAATATACTATATGGAGGACTATGGGGGTGCATTATTCTATATAGAGGACAGTGGAGGTACAATACACTATATGGAGAACTATGGGGGGTGTGGCACCCCTGAGGGTCCAGTCGCAACAGAGGTACTGCACCTCAGCCAGAGGTATGGTACCCCACTCTCGGGTACCCAGACACCCGCATCCAACACCACACCACTCCAGGCCAGGGGATCTGGGTGGACCCTATTTAGGGAGGGCCCCATTTCAGGCTGGTGGGAGGGAACTAGGTGGAGGGGTTGGGTGGAGGAAGTAGAGAAGGGTAGAACACCCAAAAGTAGAGGGAACATGAGGAAAACGTTAGGAGTCAGACAGAGAGACGTCCTGCGGACTGGAGCCACCGGGAGGCTTGTCTGAAGGCTGTGGAGAGAGGAGTCTGTTGGAGAGTGCAGAAGAGAAAGAAAGGGTCCCAGGGGCACAGGAAGTGGGTAATCCACCATGTGCGCCCAAATCCATGCCAAATGGAGTCAGGTGGAGGGACTGGGTCGCAGAGGGGACCGGCCCCAGACTAGTAGAGAGACTGTAAGATTCAACTAGCAAACCGGAGGCTGCAGCATCTTTATGTGCAGCAGCCACATCCACACACATTCACTAAATAGGCAGCCGCATAAGGTCAAGGGACAGGGAGGACATTGCGCGTCAGGGCCCGAGGCTGCTGGCTTGAGACACTGTGTGTGAGGCGCAGGGCAGGAGGGTGAGAGCCAGTACAGAGAGACAACTCAGGAAGATACACCAGAAGGGGGTCCCGTTAAAGTGCACCCAAGTTAACTGAGAGTTGGTTGGATCACCGACCCGGGAAGACACAGCACCCGGCTGGTGATTGTAACCTGGAGACTGAATAAAATGTGAGGACTGCACCTTGCTATGTCCTCAAATTATTTCTTGCATTCCCTGTCCTCTGCCTGCTACAACTAATACCATCATCAGTTTGACACTTTATCTGCCCTGGGGCCCCGCTCTACCTGTGGAGAGCTGTAACATCTTTGCTGCATCACCAGCCACCCCCAGTGAGACTGAACCACAGCGTCGGCCATCCAATTGCCAAACACCATGGGTGGCGTCACAACTTAATCCTTTATAAACTGTTCCCCATATTTTATGACATGGCCAGGGCCACGGAGACGGGTCACGCCACCGTGACCTCCCCAAGGAACTGTTCGGCCCAGTTCTGAGTCCCCCACAGCCCTGGTGGCAGGCGTGTCAGATGCATTAGTTTATATGGAGAATTTTGGGGGTGCAAAATTTTATATGAAGGACTTTTGGGTTGCAATCTACTATATGAAAGAAATTGGGGGTGTAATATACTATATGGAGGACTATGGGGTTGCATTATAATATATGGAGGACTATATGGAGCCTATTATAGTATATGAAAGGCATTATTAAATTTGGAGGGCTCTGTGGGGGCATGATAATACTTTGAGGGCTATGAGGGAGCCTTTATACTTTATGGAGGGCGATTTGAGGATTATTATATGGTGTGAAGAGATGTAGGGGCAGTACAGTATGTATGTAGGTCCATTATACTATGTGGCGGGCTGTGTGGGCGTAACAGTTTGGAATCATATTGTGCCAGGGCAATTAAGGGGGACACAGTAGGGTCATCATACTGTGCGTGTGGAAGAATTCAATAAGGGGGATCATACAGTGTTTGTGATGCACTCTTGTTGGCATTATACTCTATGGGGACAATGAAAGAGAAATCCTAGGGGCTTCAATAGTAGGAAAATTACTTTGTAAGAGGTGAAAAGTTGTAAGAAATGTACCTATGTGACCCAGCCAATTATTATTTTTCTTTTGGTGGGGGTGCAATCAGAATTTCTACTCTGGGGCCCCATAATTTCTATGTACGCCCCTGGTGCTGGATGCATTTTCCCTTTCACATACTCCTCTGCTGCAGGAATGATTGGCAATAACTTACACACCATGGCCAATTCAGCCCATCGGAACATACAGGCACTTCAGCCATGTTTATCCTAAGTAGTGATTGGTCGGTGGCGTCTCTCTTCCCACTCCCACATTCCTTACTCAATCTAGTTGGAGGTCCCCTGCTATTAACTCTGGACAGCCCCTTGTGCGGCGCTTTTGATTGGCTATGTGTTTTAGGAGAAGGAGGCAGTGCAGTGGCTGCTTGTTGATGCTCAGACTGCAGGTCGTTGCATGTGGTGTGGACAGTGCTTCATGGTGGACATGTGTGACTAGTTAGTACCAGGTAGTGGCCACATTGGAGCTACCCAGAGTTTTGTAAGCATGTGCCAGAGATATTAGGTTGGCAATCAGTGCTGCCTCCTGTGGTAGCTGATCAGAGGTGTATGATATAAGGATGCAGGACTGTGTCTGCCTACAGGACCACAGCTCTGTTAGCCATCATTGTGTGTTTGTATGCTTGTGCTAAGTCTGCCATTGCCATTAATGATCCTTGTTATGGATTCTTCTGTGTGGTCCTTGTATGTGCGTGTGATGGCGCAGCCATCCTTGTATTTGAACATTTTTTTTCTATTTTTGTAAATTAAAATGTCGACAATTGTACTCATTGTTAAAGGATAGATACAAATCTGTATGAACCAGATTTATTTCTACCAATTAAAAAATTTACTAGCGGAGGGGGGAGGGAGGCTCCGTTTTGCAGTTGGCATCAGGCAGCAGAGAGGCTAGGTTCACCCCTGGTCGCATATACAGGCTGTTATATTCCTAAACTTACAAAATAGTTGGTGAAAAATACAGCAAGTTCAGCAGTATAATAAAATATTTTCATCATTGAGTAAATAAACCCCTATATGAAACAAAATAAGCAAATATAAGACTGAGCAGTGGCAGACACGACTAAACGAGTTGTCCAGTCTGATTATACTGATGACCTATCCTTTGGAGAAATAATCAATACCTGTTCATTAACGGATCTGACACCACGACTTAGCAGCCATTATATGCCCCTGTGGTGCTGGATTTCGCTCACCGTCCCTATTGAGTAGAAGCTGTCCTGCAGTACCAGACAGTGACCACTACACATTCAATGGAGCTGTGCAGTCCAAATGCTGCAATGCCCTGTAATAACAGTTGATTGGTGGGGTTGTCGAATGCTGGTCCCCCACAAAGCAAATATTAGGCAATATTAAGCAAAAATTACCTAGGTGCATTATTTCCGAACTCTATTGATCCATAGGAAGTAATAAACTATGGGGCTGATTCACTAAAGGGGTTGGCCAGTACTGTACATGTCACATTCATGTGAACTATCTACCATAGATTTGGATTTCACTAAATCCTGCAGTGACCTGAGCTGCTCTTCTGGTCACATGATCTCTGGCTCAGAATCTTTTGCTTTGTATGATGTAAAAATCTCCCTCACCTCCAGGCTCTGGAAACTACCTGGGGTGGGTGGAGCTTACCGTACAAGTGGGTGTGGTTTGTCACACTTCTGGGCGAGGCTCCATTCAGCAGAGCTCACTCAATATCTGTGACTGCTGCCAGTTCACCCTGTAGACCCAGCTCTCCCTCCTAGTTGTATGTATACAGCATGGTGTATATACATGTATACATAGTGCTGTATAATGTATATACATTACAATATGAATAGGCTCAGATCTCTTACTAATATATATAGTGAATTCACCAGTGTGACCAACGAACTCAAGATGCAAGGCTGACACACTACGACCTGTTAGGGATTATTATGGTTCTGTACACCTTGTCATAGTTTAACAATGACCAGTATAAAACATGCAAAGAATCTCTGCGTTATTAGTATAATGAAGACAACGGCTTAACAAGCAATGCCATAAACCAAAAACTGATAGAATATCCACAGGACAACTATTACGGATCTTTCAGAATACGGACACACACAGAGCTTTTATGTCACACATAGTGAGAGCAATTTACTTACTCTCTCACCTTAGTATCCTATTTATTTGTCCTATATAGCAACCTTATTTTTATTATTTAACTTGGATACAGCCACCAAGATGCTTTTTCAAAAAATGTTTTATAGTAATTTAATCAGGTTGCAGCTTTTAAACAGTTACAGTTGTCTTTGATGTATGGCATTGCCTTTTAAGCAGTTGTCTTCATTGTACTAATAGTGAAGAGTTTCTTTACATCCAGATATCAATGTATCCATTGATCCATTCCATCGTCCATGTCAGGGGGACTAGGGGATAATCTCTATTGTCATGGCTGGTGTTCTGGTGCTTTGTGCATTACTTCTATTCCCGGCAGTGCCCTGTACAGGAGATGGTGCTGGACCTGTGTGTGACTCTGGTGGAGGAGCAGGAGGGCTGTAGGTGGAGTTACAGGTCTGTGCTCACTGCTGACTTGCAGTTTAGTACAAGGAATGATGGGAAATGTAGTAAAAAGGGAGCAGAGGATTTGGAACTGGAAGTGATTGCTATGTCCAGAGAGTTTGTGCCAGGACATAGGGAGCGAAGCAGAAAGGAATAAAACAGCATGAAACTTGGCAGAAAAGGTGGATGGGAGATCTTTAGGAGCATTACATTTAAGGAATTATGGCAAAGCTTGTAACTGAGTTAAGGTAGTGCGTGGACAACCACTTTAAGAGTGCTGGTGAGCATGACAATCTTAACGAGGGTCTCGCTGGAGTCAGTGGCGTAACGTTAGGCCCAGGGGCCCCGATGCGAAAGCTCCAACGGGGCCCCCAATTATTGCAAATCTTTAATAGTATTAGTCTTTTTCTATAGGCCAAAGGGACTTTTGGGGCCCCCTAGGCTTCAGGGCCAGGGTGCGATTGCAACCCCTGCACCTATTGTAGTTACGCCCCTGGCTGGAGTATTTGGTGCATCTTCTCATCGGTGAGCACCTTGCCAGAAATGCTACAGGGACAGGAGTACAAACATAGCAAAAAGGCAATGGTATTTACCAGCCAAGGTCATAGAAACAAATGCAGAGACAGGACGCAGCAGCCTCCCTCTTAATAAAAGGAGGTAAAACAGGTGCAAAATACTGACAAAACAACCACTGTCAGTCATCCAGTTCATGGTGGGGATGATTGCCCAGTATTAGAATTTCACACAGATAAAGCCTGCAATAAGGTGCAAGTGAAACACATGACACACAGTGCCCAGCCAACTGCCTATTACACGCCCTAGTGTTCGATGAGGTGGGTTGCCTAACACTCTACCAGCGCACCACCGAGGTACAGGCCCATTGTTTATAAGGTCAAGATTGATGGGCCTGGCTGCTCCCAGTACAAAATATATAAAATTGCAAATGGAGAAGAGAATACCGGGCACCTACCGGATTTGGGCTGGAATGTCTTCCGTGGCTGCAGATTGCAGTTCCAGGTCAGGGTACCCTTCGGAGCACGGTGTTGCTCGCCTGTGTTGTGGGAATCCAAGAAGAAAAAGCCATGCAGCACTCACCGGTTTTCTATGATCCTTTTTATTTGTCCAGTGTCATACAAGACTTAAACCATCGGGGAGAGGCAGTGGGGAGCACGGAGGACGGCTACCGTTTCGCGGAGCAGTGCAGCTTCAACGGGTCCAGTTCAAAATATATAAAATGTGCAGAAAAATAAATATGTCGGATTGGTTTATATTTTGGCCAAAATATGCAAACTCGCAACCCAACGTCAACGGTCCCCACACTACAGTCCCTACACTACAGTAAAATAAAAAACATTGTCAAAGAAAAAAGGAAACTGAATCCAAAATTATTCAGTTATGAACATAGCAAAACAACAATTGTATTTGCTAGTCAAGGTCATTGAATCAAATGCACAGACAGAATGCAGCAGTCCCCAGACACAGGAGTATAATTTCTGGCATAAGAAATGGCAGCATTTGTTATGCATTTAACGCGCAGGCCTAGATATGCCGTATCACAGCTCTGACTATTTTAGACAGGGCTGCTTCAATCTGGTAGAAAACTACAAACATAGCAACCTTTTTGTGCAGCTCCGCAGTGCGCATAATATTACAATTCTTCAAAGCTTCTACACCAGTTTTCTCGTGCAAAAGCTTTGATGAATCGGCCCCTATGTGTACGTTGCCAATTTCTTCATAATACAGGGACACATTCTCTGGTTGACTACCTATTGTGCATGTAGGCATTCGATACTTCCAACATCATCAACATATAACGATTGGGCATGTTGAATTCAGCGTCTGATCTTTTGTTTTATACCGGAGGTGATAAGTCCCACCCAGAGGTGTTTGGCGACTTACTCCCCTCCCCTCAATGGCCTCACAATCCACCTGCCTTATGTGTTATGAGATTCACATAGAAGAAGCAGTGTAATAATTGCATTTTTATCCAACCTCAGGAAATGGAGCGACTCAAACACTATCAGGGAATCTTGTTGGACGAGTTGAAGAATCAGCAGCTGCAAGAGAAAGTGCGGAGTCAAAAGGCCCAACGCATGGAAGCTAGGAATCGACAGACAATGTTCAAAGAGCGACTGAAAAACCAAGGCCTGAGCGCTTCTGTCCAGAAAGAGCGGAACAAGCAGGTAAGTGGCGCAAAATAATTCTTTAGTCAAGTTTTCAAAACTTCTATTCAGAATTTCTTTATGACTAAAGCAGGGTCAGCTCCGGAGGCACAGTCATCCCAATTACCCAGAATCTATTCATTGGATATCCAGAGTTTGGGTAAACAAAGGGACAACCCATGAGGAGCTGACCCAGCTTTACTACAGATAGAAATCACTCTCATGCTGCCATCTTCAATACTTAGCTCTTCAGACCTATAGGAAAGCATAATGGTAGCAATATTGTCTACCGATTGTTTTATTTTCCACATATATGCATAAATATAAAAACTATTGAATAGTACGTCCAAGAATGAGCATTTGGTGTTTCTTTATAATATAAAGCAATAACTATCAGGTGAATGTTCAGAAGTCATCACGTGTGTTCTTGAGTAAGATCCATGTTCCAGAACATGATAATAATAATCATTTTATTCATATAATGGCCTGGACCATTAGTGCAATAAGCCCCTGTACCATTGTGCAACCCCTATCCCGTTGTAGATTGTAAGCTCTTTTGAGCAGGGTCACCTTATTTCTTGCTTTATTTATTGTATTTTCTTTTTTACATTGATTCTATGCCCATTGTTTTGTATCCAATTATTGTACTGTATTCGTTCTCTACTGTAATTACTTACTGTATTATATTTTCTGTACTTTAACCACTTATTGTAAAGCGCTGCGGAATATGTTGGCAGCTATATAAATAAAGATTACTATTATTATTATATATAGCTCCAAACATATTCCGCAGCACTTTACAATTCAGAATGTGACATGCACAGACAATATGAGACAATACTGAGTAACACAAATCGACAGGTACCAGAAGGTTTGAGGGCCCTGCTCACAAGCTACAATCTATGAGGAGATAGGGGAGACAAAAGGTAAATGGTAAAAAGTGCCATCATATATGGTCCGGCCATCACTATAATAGAGGATTCACATAACGCTGCATGACCCAGTCACCAGCAGGATCTGTACAAGTGCAGATAAAGTGCATAAGGCATGGGAAATGTAAACAGATGATGCCATTGGCCAGATTTGGAATAGGGCAGAATAGGAATAGTTAGATAAGTAAGGGGAGGTGATAGGACTAGTCTAAAGAGATGCGTTTTTAGGGTTCTTGCTTCAAACTATGGGTATTGGGAATTAATTGAATTGATCTTGGTAGTACATTGCAGAGGATTGGCGCAGCTCGTGAGAAGTCTTGGAGACAGGAGTGGGAGGTTCGATTGTAGATGATGTCAGTCTTAAGGCACCCAGGATTCGTTAACGATATCTTTGAAAGTCACGGATTTGTGATCATTCAAACATATAATTTGTGCGTTGTTGCGTGTAAACGAACGATGTAGAAAGGAAAAATCGTTGGAAAGTTCATCCAAAATTTGAGATCCGGACCTCAAATCTATCGTTCGTCGTCCAATTAACGTCCTGGGAAGAAGCTACATCGTAGCTGGAGCGTTGCCAAATTTAGGATCGTTAACGATATCCTGGCATGTGACAATGCACTAACGATGTCGGAAGGATCGCGGTTACATGACATAGCTAACGATATCGTTCACCTATATCCTAGCATGTGAAGCGG
The DNA here is from genome assembly GCA_033576535.1 of Allobates femoralis. Taxonomy (NCBI): domain Eukaryota; kingdom Metazoa; phylum Chordata; class Amphibia; order Anura; family Aromobatidae; genus Allobates; species Allobates femoralis. The sequence continues at coordinate 92,184,202 of JARQOC010000004.1, read as the reverse complement.
CCCTTAGGTCATTTGCAGAACTTAGGGAACGAGTAGAAAGAGATGAGAGATGAGGGAGATGTAGGGCGGTGCAGAACTGTGCAGGAGTTTGTGGATGAGAGTGATCATTTTATATTCTACTCTCTACACAATGTCAATCATGATGCATTTCATCTGCACTTTACCACTCTGCACGCTTCAACTTATAACCAAGTTTTTCTCCTAGTAGGGAGATAAATCATAAAACAGCGGACTCAGATTCATTATTGTAGTGATGGGGCTGGAGAAGACAATTAGTAATTAGGAGATTAGCAGATGGCTCCTTATGGTCAACAACCTTTTAGGCAAAGAAGAAAGTCGTTAGGAACAGTTATCCATGACTGGAAATGAAGGCTGATATTTTTTAAGGGTTAAAACAGAGGATCAAATAACATTTCTAGCACTAGAGATAAATCCCATAAATAGGATGAATTGGACTTTCAGGTTGTGGAGCTTTTAGCCTATAATAAATCCATGCTTTTGTGATCTATAAACAGTAATGTCCAAAAAGATTGACACTAATTTTATTTTTCACAATTTGCTGCTTGACAGTTTTCAGATCTTGAAGTCAGATCATTTTATGGTTACTGAAGTGCAATTATCAGCATTTTATAAGTTTTTATACATCAATTGACAAATCAAGTTTAAAGAATGAATATTTAGCGTCCCTTATTTTTCCAAGACTTTTACAATTAGTCCAGATATACTGGATATCATTGAGTGAAATCCTGACTGATGACCCATTTTTGTCTAATCACTGATTGGACAATTTTTTTTGCCCACTTGCTTTCTGAGGATTGACTACACATTGAAATTGGAATTGAGATCTGCAGAGTTTCCTGGCCATGGCCCAAAAATTTAATGTGTAACTGTCGTTTACAATCTTCTATTATATAATTGCCGTAGCGACTTCCGTCGCGACCGGCGCTACTTCCTGTGGCTTTGTTCGCGTAGCTCGGAACTTTCTCCAGGACTCTGTCCGTGGGCGCGTAGCGGCCACGCGACTCGCGAAGCAATGCCCGCAAAGCGGGCATTGCGAGCAGTAAACGTAAACCACCACCACCACCGCAACCCAGTGAGTCAATCAGCACATCTTCACTCACACACAGACCTGAGATGTGATTAACCCCCTGTGCACCATTCAGGTTTAACCCAGCAAAGCACTCATCCCCACAGGTTCAGCCGCTCATTAGGCTCATGAATGTATCGGATCTTCAGCACTCACACTCAGCTGTTTTACTCAGCTCATGAAAACCCTTCAGCTGTTAACCCCCTGTACATCGGACAGGTTTCACACACCACACACAATCAGGAAAACCGGCCCATGTGAACACAGACCTGCATTGATAACCCGTGTGATGCACCCGGCCAGGGGCCACATCACCACACCTCACTTTCTCCGCACTTCACTCACTTTGTCCGCACACATACACACACACACACACATACTCCGCTATACTTACCACCGGCCCTGCATCACCGACATGTCGCCGCCCCCGAACTACTCGATCAAATATCGCGTCCAAAAAGTCTCGCCAAACTTCCCGGACGCCATATTCGATCCAGTCGTCCGCGGGCGCCGACATGTCAACTCAGGATCCAGCCGGCAGGGAAGACGCAGGGTCGGTGCTAACTATAGCGAAGTGTCTGTGTGTGTGTGTGTGTGTGTGTATGTATGTATGTGTGTGCTGACCACTCTGCCCACAGCCCTGCACTCAGCACTCTGCCCACGCCACTGTGCTCACCAATCTCACCGCACTCACTGCTAACCACTGAGCCACCGCACTCACTGCTAACCACTGAGCCACTGCACTCGCTGCTAACCACTGAGCCACCGCACTCACTGCTAACCACTGAGCCACCACACTCACTGCTAACCACTGAGCCACCTGTATACACACAATTCATTTCACCCCACTCCCCTAACTATTAGTAAATATACTATATATGGATTCTAGGCTACCCGATTCTTTCGAATCGGCCTGCCATCTATATATATATATGTGATTATATAGGAATTATCAGTATTATGAATGTGATTATGTATAAATTAGTGAGTCGCGCCTATTCTGCAAGGACTCGCAACGGCCGCTTGGCGGCCATTGCGAGTGAGGCTTTGCGAATCAGTGGCGCCGGCAATGCTTCACAGGTCGCGTGGGCGCTGCGCCCACGCCCACAATGACGGAAACAGCGCCGAAACTTACGGAAGTGAGTTAGGGAAATTATATATTACATACTGATAATCTATTATATAATTGCTGTAGCGACTTCCCTCGCACACGCCGCTACCTCCGTGGCTTTGTTCGTGGACGCGCATCGCCCACGCGACTCACTCGCAATGCCCGCGAAGGGGGCGTTGCGAGTCGTTGCAGCAGCCCGAGCAATGCCCTATACACAGATTCTAGAATCCCGATGCAATACTGATAATCTATTATATAATTGCCGTAGCGACTTCCCTCGCACACGCCGCTACCTCCGTGGCTTTGTTCGTGGGCGCGCATCGCCCACGCGACTCACTCGCAATGCCCGCCAAGGGGGCGTTGGGAGTCGTTGCAGCAGCCCGAGCAATGCCCTATACACAGATTCTAGAATCCCGATGCAATCGCATCGGGCTTACAGCTAGTATTTAATAATAATGTAGACCAAGAGATTATAATAAGCTTTCAAATACTCTTCACTAGATGTGGGCCCTATACTATCACATCAGGAGGGCGGTGACATCACGATGAGGGCAGGCTCTGACAGGGGGCCCCTGTGTGCTGTCGGCCCCCCCCCCATCCTCCCCGACAGAGCACCAAAGTGCGCTTTGTTTCGTTTCTTTCTAACCCTGTGTGGGCTGTTTCTCTTTCCCCATGTGCACTCTCCCCTACAGAGGTAGGTTGCTATGGTGTGGGGATGTGTGAGCTACAAAGACACATAAAACTTGGTCAAAGTTGAAGGTAAGATGAATGCAACACGTTATCAGTAAATACTGGAGGCAAATTTGCACTCATCAGCCCGGAAGCTGCACAAGGAACGTACTTGGACAACATGACAACGATCCAGAACACAATGCCAAGTTGACTTGTCGTCATTGGCTACAACAGAACAAAGTAAAGGTTCTGGAGTGGCCATTTCAGTCTCCTGACCTCAATATCATTGAGCCACTCTGGGGAGAACTCGAGCAGTTCATGTCAGAAAGCCCAATAATTTACAGGAACTGGAGGAGTCCTAAAGCAGTCCCTGCTTGGGTAAGGAACATGCAACCCGAGGGATGAGACGATACTGTATATCTAGAGTCACCTACGTGGAAAGGTGTGCCACCGCCGCCTGCAGTACACGACTACCAAGGCTTGCGTCCGCAGAGGCCTGATTATGGACCTTATAGTGTTTCGCGAAGGTATGCAGGCTGGACCATGTTGCTGCCTTACACACCTGTTCTGTGGATGTCTGGTGCCTAATAGCGCGCTGTCCAGGACAGGAGAAAACCACTTTCCAGGACAGGAGAGTGAGAGAGGCTGCTTTCAGAGGTTCAAAAGGCGGTCTCTGATGTGTGTCCAGTAGCAAGTTAAGGACCTATGGTTCTAGTGGTCTTCGGTAACGGGGAACCAACCGAGACACACCTTGGATGAAGGTCCTAACTTGAGGACATGTTGCAAGCTTGCACTTGTAAAGGACCGAAAGAGCAGAGATCTGACCTTTTGGGAGCTCAGGGCCAAGCCCGAATCTAGTCCTGACTGGAGAAAACTCAGGACCACCGGAGCCTCAGTCCTTGTACTAGGAAAGAAATGTTTGCCACGTACGATTATAGATACCTGCAGAAGCTGGTTTTCAGGCTCTAATCATGGTACCAATGATGTCCAGTGAAAAACCAGCCCGAGTCAGAGCCCAGGTCTCAACGACCACCCCGTCAAATTCAGGGCCCTCGAACCCTGGTGGCAGATCCGACCTTGAGTTAGAAGATCCGGGTGATCCAGTAAGCGCCAGGGGACGTCGGCGACCAGCTGATCGAGATCGGTGTACCAGGCGCGCCTGTGCCAGTCCGGAGCAATGAGGATGACCGGAACTCCTTCTGATTTGATTTTCCTCACCACCTTCGGAATTAATGGTAGTGCAGGAAAAATGTATGGAAGATGGAACTGGCACCATGAATGTACCAGCGTGTCCGCTCCGACGGAGGTTGGGTCACGTGATCTTGCCATGTACGCCATGAAGGCGGGGACGGTGGCATTTAGTCGAGATGCCATGAGGTCCATGTCCGATGTCCCCAGCAGCAGCAAATTTATTGGAACACTTCTGGGTGCAGAAACCATTCCCCTGCTGTGAGTCCTTGGTATCTGAGAAAGTCCACCACCTAATTGTCTACACCCGGAATGTGCACTGCCAAGATGACAGACCCAGTCGAGTCGGCCCAGTTGAGAATGTGTTTTACCTCAAAGAGAGCCGCCCTGCAGAAGTTGCCGCCCTGACGATTGATGTAGGCCACTGCCGTCCATTGTCCGATTGGACATAGATGTGGTCGCCCACCAGAAATTTGTGTAAAAGCCGTAGGGACAGGGCTATGGCCCGTATCTCTAGCAGGTTGATTGGAAGAGCAGATTCCTGTGTGGACCAGCGACCTTGGGCAGTATGGTGACGATAGATTGCCCCAAACTGAGGAGACTGGCATCGGTGGTGAGGACTGCCATTATACCTCCTGGTGGGAGAAACACCGCGTCGGATCGGTCTACTAGATCATGATGAGTATAACAATTTTTATGCTTGTTGATCACAAAGGGTAATTGTACCTCCTGTCTAATCAATTGTCCAACTGGTCTGATACTTTGAGAATGGTGCACATGTATATGTATTTATAAAGTGGTGACTGCCTGGATGGTCACACTGATGGTCATGTGGGTTATCTATAAGTGTATGGTGTGAGACCTACTGGAGGGGTTTTGGGAGGCTTGCTTATTACCTTCTGCACTGGACACAATAGCTGTGTGAGGACCCCATAGCCATACAGCAGCAAAAAGGTATTGATATTATGCTTCAGTCCCCTCCAGAACTAGAATACATACCATCAGGTAATTATTACCATATTTTAGAAAAAACAGTGACTCCGTTCGTGGCAATTTTTTCGCCACATGTGTCTAAGGGATAGACCCGGACATCCAGGAGACCTACACTTACTGGTACCTTTAGATATATTGTGGATAGGGGGAACCCAGTAATAATTACACCTTCTTTGAGAGAGGACCAGAAGGGTTAGCCGCCGTGGAGCAGGGACACCATTGGGGGTTTTTAGGTGAAAACTCCGCTGTTAGGCAGGGGTAGATAGGGAGAGAACAGGGTGACCCTTCCCCCTCATCCCCTCTTTCACAAGTTCACACTATGTATGGGATCTAAAGTTGGATCCGTGTTTTAATTAAAACAATAAAGGTTGTTCATTTTAGAAGGTAGCACCCGTACTTAAGAAGACTGCCAAATCGACCGGAAGGACCAGCCCATGGATAGATGCCGCAGGGGCGGACCCAGGCTGTAGTGGGCCCTGGTGCAAGAAATTTTTCGGGGCCCCCCCCCCTCAAATAATGTTTGTGTGCAGTGCTGTGTTCACAGACAGACTGTTTCCTTCCCCACCAGACCAAAGACCTGCTCCAACCGGGACTCTTACCTGGAGCCCTGTATCCTCAGCTTGCTCACCGCCTCTGGAGAGGGTGTGATTCCTGCCTCCACAGAAGAGCCGGAAATGAATGCTGCTGCACCAACAGCAACCCACCCACCCCCCTTCTTACTGATAGGATACAGCGCTGCCCACAGCTTTCTGGCTATCAGCACTTCCCCCCGGGACTCAATGCCAGAAAAGCAGAAAAGTGCCGCGGGTTTGCGGCGCAGCTGGCACCCAGGCCCCCCGGGACTCAATGCTGCCAGAATAGTGCCGTGGGTGTGCAGCGCAGCCGGCACCCGGCAGCACAAGGGGACTCAATGCTAGAATAGTGCCGCAGGTGAGCGGCGCAGCTGCCACAGCACAAGGGGACTCAATGCTAGAATAGTGCCGCGGGTGAGCGGCGCCAGGCAGCTGACACCCGACAGCTCCCCCCCACCCCGGGGCCTCACATTGAATGCTGCAGGGTACTACTGCCAGGGCCACTACCTACCACCCAGGGGCTGGCTGGCACATTTCAGCCTGGGGGGCAATCACAAGGCAGTGGCCCTCCAGTTGCGGCAGTGGCCCATCTTTGGCCTGTTTATCTCTGGCCACTACATTAAAGCAGCAGAGTAAAAGGCTTCAAAAACACGCTGGTACATTTACAGGGTGGGCCATATATAGGGTGGGAAATTTATATGGATACACCTTAATAAAATGGGAATAGTTGGTGATATCAACTTCCTGTTTGTGGCACATTAGAATATGTGAGGGAGAAAACTTTGCCACAAATAGGAAGATGATATCACCAACCTTTTAACATTTTATTTAGGTGTATTTATATAAATTTCCCACCCTATGTATGGCCCACCCTGTAGTAGACATGAGAGCAGAACCAAGCTTACTACAGAGATATGGTAAACACATCTGAGCAGTACCATAAGTTATAATGGGTACATCTGGTAACCATGAAAAAAATGAATACAACACATACCAGATACTTGGACATGTGAAGGAGGAGGCTCCATCGTGACAGTTGCCTGCAGGAAGGGGTTAATTTCAATTTTCTTTTCCTAAACATGGAAAGGTAAATTAAATTCCCCAATACATATGTGATCGAGCCCTTAGGGCCCGGACCCACGATCAGGATTAGCTGGGTTTTGAACACAGTATAGGGTATTTTCGCTGTGTTCTGCAGTATTAGCATAGTGGATGGATTTATAGAAATCTCAGCCCTCTGTGCTTCATTTTTCCACTACATAAACTGACCAGCAGCGCAGCTTTGCAAGCAGCAGGAGCATGGCAATTTATTCTTGTGGACACGCAAGTGTTCTCAGTGGGAGAATACAGCCAAAATACACTGCGCCCAGAATCCTGAGCACGATCTTCTGCAGAGAACACTGGCGTCTCTACAAGAAAAACGACGCTGTGTCCAGAATGCTGGCACTCCTGATCGTGGGCACTGTAACTTATACATTTAGGGTTGTGCCCTAAATATACAAAAGCTTTACATATAATCACAATACACTATTACATACACATATCTAACAAACATACATACAACTCCAGACACACGAACATGTAAACATACAGGACGAAGATGTGTACACATACATATACAGACACGAACATGGATATACTCACATTAAAGCATATATATGCATATGAACACATATTAACATATAAATAAACATGCATACACACTTGTGTGTATATGATTGTGTATATCTGTATCTGTATATGATTGTATGACTGTAAATGATTGTGTATATGATTCTCTGTGTGTGTACATGATAGTGTATGTGTATGATTGTGTGTATATGATCATGTATGTGTGCATATGATCATTTATGTGTGTATATGACTGTGTATGATTGTATGTATTTATCATTGTGTATATGATTGTGCATATATAATTGTGTGTATATGACTGCATGATTGTGTATGGCCTGTTTCACATCTATGCGTCCTGTGTTTTTGGCTGCCCAGCCTGCCCCGCGCTATTGCAAATGCAAGCACAGGGGCATTTAGGGGCTTGAGCAGCCTAGTGCAGGGACGCATAGATGCCCTGCATTTGCGCTCAGGTGCGCTTGGTGCCTCCATTATATCCTATGGCCGATCACAGCCGAACGCGTGCTCTGGAAACTCTGAATCACAAGTGAAACTGGCAGACGCCACGGCGCATGCGCTTGGTCAGACGCACCCGCAAAACATCACATTATGCGTTTCCGGGTGCTACGTCACAGGCACATGCACTGTGGCGTCTGCCAGTTTCACTTGTGATTCAGAGTTTCAAGAGCGCACGCTTGGCCATAGGATATAATGGGGGTACCAAGTGCACCTGAGCGCAAATGCAGGACATCTATGCATTTGCGATAGCGCGGGGCAGGCTGGGCAGCCAAAAACACAGGACGCATAGATGTGAAACGGGCCTATGTGTATATATGATGGTATGTGTGTATGATTGTGTATGAGTGAGTATATGATTGTGTGTACAGTATATGAGTGTATAATTGTGTGCATCTGTATACTGTATATGACAGAATCATACACACATACACAATTGTATACCCACATGCAAATCATATACCTACACACACAATCATGTACACAGACGTATACAATCATATGCAGACATTTACAATTATATACACACATGCACTGTCATATACACACTTACACAATCAATCATATACACAGACATATACAATCATATATACTCACAATCAATTATACACACACATACAATCATATCATATACACACATACACAATCACTTACAGACATACACACATTGGGGTTCTTTTTACTCTTGATGATTCTGGCAGATCTTCTATCTCCTGTCCCTCACACACAGGTCACCGTCTTCAGCAGGAAGGAGGTCGGGTGACCTCCTATCACACATGGCCGCACACAGCAACTGCTCTCGGCCCTCTGTTGCTCTCTGCTGTACTGTGATGCAGGGGAGGGGGAGGACCTTCACTGCACAAGTAATGTGTCAGTGTGGCCGGCCAGATCACAGTCTCTACAGCAGAGAGAAGGGCTGCAAGCAGTTTGTTGTGTGCGGCATTAGCGGCTACATGCAGCATACGGCCCGCCCTGCACAGCCCTGAGTCATCACATACTGGCCACCGACCCACCGGAAGACGCGATGGCGCACAGCATGTGCGCTTTGTATGTTAATCACTGCCGCTGCCCTGCAGCTGCCTGGGAACCAGCCTGGGGGGGCAAATGCCTCCCTGCACCCCAGCACAGTCTGCCCCTGCTATCACCCTCCTGTCTGACAGGGGAACGGACCTGCCGCTGGAGCCTCAGGGGCCCCCTAGCTGGTCGGGGCCCTGGTGCAGTTGCACCAGCTGCACCACGGTAGTTCCGCCCCTGGATGCCGGCCGGGTCCACCAGTGTAGTGCCCTCTTGATCGAAGGGGTCAGGAAGAAAGACCATGTTCAGTGAGAATGGACTCCTGTCCCAGGTCATTAGCAGAGGCATCTGTAGCGGGTGAAGGTGAAACTGAGCGAATGGGACTGCTTCTATTGCTGCCACCATGCTGTCCAGAACCCTCATCCCAAAACGGATGGAGCGCGGGGAGGGTTGGAGCAGGGTGCGTATTACCCACGAAGGGCTTGAGCTTTGTCTTGAAGGAGAGTGACTAGCCCTCGAGATGTGTTGAAAACCATGCCCAGGAAGGTGATAGACTGGGCAGGGATTGGAGAGGATTTTTGCAGATTGAACAGCCAACCTGGTCGTGAAAGAGTGTCTATGTTATCTATACACTCTATACACTATACAATCTATACACTCTCCTCGCAAGCTGGGAAGGAGGGGAAGGAGGGGGCTTTGACGAGGAGGTTTGTTGTGAATTCATTGGAGCTCCCTCCGGTGGTTGTTGCTGGTGATGCAGCTGACTGTGTGGGCTTCACAGGTGATGGTGATGATTGCCAATCTGGTTCTTGGAGCATATAATGGTTTGAAGTGGATCAATCCTTGCCAGTTGTCTTTTGTTCCTGAAGGAGTTCACATCTCTCTGGTTTCTTCTGCTATGTGGAATTCTTTACAAGCTAAGTGGATGGTTTTTTGATATTTTGTGGCACACTTTTGTGTGCTTAAGGTTCTGCTTATGTTTTGTCTTATTTTGAGCTGTGGGTTTGCAATTACGTCTGTATATTTGTTTATTTGCTCTCAGATATGAAGTTTTCTTCCTAGGAATTTTACCATTCACTATTATCTGTTATTTCAGTTCTGCTGGCATTTGATTTATAGAAGTCTGCAGATATAGAGGGTGCCAAATCTTAGTGACTCAGGGTAATTTTTGTTCTATGTGCTGTTGGTGTTTTTTTGATAGTGTTTTATACTGACCGCAATAGTATTCTATCCTGTCTTTCCTATATAGCTAGTTTGGCCTCTTTTGCTAAACCTTTTACTCTGCCTCTGTTTGTTTTTCTTTCTCTGGTTTCCCAGTTAATATCTGTGGGGGCTTGCTATTCTTTTGGGGTTCTGCTCTGAGGCAAGATATCTTTTCCTACATCCATCTTTAGGAGCAGTTAGTTCTTCGACTGTGCAGAGGTGTCTAGGTCTGGTTAGTTACATCCCACGGCTACTTCTAGATGCGGTGTGTAGTCAGGGATTGCGGTCAGTACAGTTACCAACGACTTCTATGGAATCTGAATGTCACTCCTGAGTCATCGGTTCATAACAGAGGTTGTCTAGATTTGGGCAGAACGACTATTCCTCTGGAGTGAAGGATGGTCATGGTGACTGTGAGACCGAAGGGTAATGCAATGAATTGGAAGTTCTCTCGTAGACTGCGAAGCGCAGAAATTGTTGATACACCTGAGTTATGGGGATGTGAAGGTATGCATCCCTTATGTCTACGGAGGGAAGAAACTCTCCTTCCTCCATAGACGTGGTGATGGAACGTAGGGACTCCATCCTGAAATGATGGACACGAACATATCTGTTTAGATGTTTTAGGTCCAGGATGGGGTGTACCGACCCGTCCTTCCTGGGAACCAAAAGAGGTTTGAATAAAAACCTCTGAAACGTTCGGAGTCCGGTACAGGAACGATTACCCCCGCAAGTCGGAGCAATGATATTGTGTGGAAAAAGGCGCAAGCTCGTTTTGCTGACTTCGGAGGGTTGGAGGGGAAGAAACGGTTTGGAGGGCGAGTCGTGAATTCTATGCAATAGCTGGAAGACATGAGATCTTTGATCCATCTGTCGTCGGTGGCGGACTGTCAGACGCGACAGAATAAGCGTAGATGACGGCAGACAATGGGAGTGCCTTCCGGGGATGAGTGCGAGTCATGAAGAGGAAAAATGATGGGATCTGGATCCATTGGATGTAGACTGTTTTGGCCTGAATTGCCAGGTCTGATTCATCTAGTATGACTACTGAGTGCCCCTCTCCATACGTGGAGAGCGCGCCGTGGATGTAGACGTTCGAGAGGACGTCCAGCCGAAAGAAGAACGAAAGGGACGGAAGCATGGTTGTTGTCTTTTGAAAGAAGGCCGTCTTGGTTTGTGCTGGGGGAGCGAGGTACTTTTCCCTCTGGTCATGTCCGAGATGAGTTTATCTAACCTTTTGCCAAAAAGTCGCCTACTTTGATAAGGGAGGCTGGTTAGGGACTTCTTTGATGCCGAGTCCGCCCACCACTGTCTGAGTCAAAGGGCTCTGTGAATGGTGATCGCATTAGAAGCTGCAAGAGCAGCACAAGAGGCCAAGTCCAGAGAACCGTGAATTAGGTATTCTCCGGCCATAGAGATTTGAGAGGTCAGATCTGCCAGCTCCGGGAGAAGGTCTGTATTTTTTAATAATAATAATAATAATAATAATAGTAATAATAATAATAAATCTTTATTTATATAGCGCCAACATATTCCGCATTGCTTTACAATACAGTGGTTAATAAATGAAAATACACAATATAATACAGTAAGAAATTCCAGTAGAGAAAGAATACAGTACAATAATAGGAAACAATACAATAAGCATAGCATCAATGTAAAAAAAACAATACAATAGATAAAGCAAAAATAAAGGTGACCCTGCTCAAAAGAGCTTACAATCTTCAACGGGATAGGGGTTACACAAAGTGCAGGGGCTTATTACACTGATGGTCCAGGCATCTTGAAGAAATGGGGGATAGAAATAAAGTTATATGAATTTTCACCAGACAATCTGTGTAGACCTTTTGGGTTTGGTGGAGTTTGAAGAAGAGTTATGTCCAGAGAGATAGTGAATGGGCTATGTAAGTACAAAGGAATATTGTTAGAGAGTATGATAGGCCACCTTCAAAAGGTGTGTTTTTAGGGAGCGTCTGAAGCCATGCAAGTTGTGGATGGTCCTGATTTCTTGGGGTACAGCATTCCAGAGAATTGTTGCAGCACAGGAGAAGTCTTGGAGCCAGGAGTGGGAGGATCAGATTAGTGCAGATGTTAGTAGAAGGTCATTTGTAGAACGTAGAGAACGGGTGGGGTGATAGACAAAGATGAAGGAGGAGATGTATGGGGGTGCTGCATTGTGAAGAGCTTTGTGGGTGAGAACAAGCAATTTGAACTTGATCCTGTAGTGTATAGGCAGTCAGTGCAATGATTGGCACAGAGCGGAGGCGTCTGAGTAACTATTGGCGAGGTAGGTGATCCTGGCTGCTGCATTATGGATGGACTATTGAGGGGAAAGTTTAGAGAGGGGGAGGCCAATTAATAGAGAATTGCAATAATCAAGGCGTGAGTGGATTAGGGCCACGGTAAGGGTTTTAGTTGTTTCCATGGTGAGAAAGGGGCGGACTCTAGAGATCTTCTTCAGGTGTAAACAATAAGAGCAGACGAGAGATTGTATATAGGAGGTGAAGGAGAGATCGGTGTCAATCGTGACACCCAGACAGTGAGCCTGCTGCCTAGGTTTTATCATGGTACCGTACACTGAGAGAGAGATGTCAGATTTAGGGAGGTTAGTGGAGGGTGGGAGCAAAAGAAGTTCAGTTTTGGAAAGGTTGAGTTTTAAATAGAGAGCAGACATGATGTTGGAGACTGCAGCTAGACAGTCATTGGTGTTCCTTAAAACCGCAGGGGTAAGGTCAGGGGCTGAAGTGTATAATTGTGTGTTGTCAGCATAGAGATGGTACTGGAAGCCAAATCTGCTGATGGTGTTTCCAATCGGGGCCGTGTAGAGAGAGAAGAGAAAAGGTCCAAAGACTGAACCCTAATGGTACCTTTACACGCCGCGACGGCAGGCTGGATACATCGCGCTACTTCACGTGCACGAGCACGCTCAAACGGCTACAAACGGTCAACGCACCCTCTTTACACGCCGCGACTAGGTGCGCTACGCCACGCTACAACTATAGCTAGCTACATCGCCGGGTGTGTCAAGTAGCCAGCTGTAGCTTAGCGTACCACGTTTACACAGCGCTACAATAAGCTACTATGGGCGGACCTGGTACAGCAGGGACAGCACATAGGCGTGCCACAATCTTGGATTACGAGCCGTCCGTACGCTGATAGGACAGCGCAATATCATCCTGATTGGCCAGGCATCGCAGGAGGCTGAGAAATACAGCACGCTCGAGCGATTGTGTAGTGTGACTGGTCAGCTCCTTAAATATGCCGCCCTAGGCAGCGACTACCAATCGTCATGCAGGAGCTTCCTCCAATGATCGGTGATGGGGCGCGGTATCCCAGAGCCTGGGACACGCCTTAGCTACATTGCAGCTACAGCCCCGGGTGTCCAGAGTTCCCTTCCGTTGCCTCTTTACACGCCGATACAGCTCGCTACCATCGGCGATATAGCCATCTGTTTTCGAGCAGAGCCCATAAACAGATGTATCTGTCGCCGGCTGTAGCGTCGCGTCTTCAGACGCCGCTACGACGGGCTACATTGACGCTACAAGCTACATTTGTAGCCTGTAGCGCGATGTATCCAGCCTGCCGTCGCGGCGTGTAAAGGTACCATAAGGGACCCAAATAGTGAGAGGAAGAGGACAGGAAGTGGAGCCAGCAAATTATACACTGAAAGAGTGGTCAGAAAGATAGGAAGAGAGCCAGGAGAGAGCGGTGTTCTTTATACCAATGGAGTGCAACATAGAGAGTAGGAGATGGTGGTCAACAGTGTCAAAAGCTGCAGAGAGATCAAGAAGAATAAGCAGAGAGTGATCACCATTACGTTTTGCTGTCAGTTGTTCATTGGTCACTTTGATGAGGGCAGTTTCTGTAGAGTGAAGGGGGCGGAAGCCAGACTGTAATGGATCTAGAAGAGAGTGAGTGGAGAGGTAACGGGTGAGGTGGGAGTAGACCAAGCGCTCCAGGAGTTTAGAGATGATGGGGAGATTGGAGACTGGTCTGTAGTTATTTGTGCAGGAGGGGGTCGAGAACTTTCTTTAATAATGTAGTAATGATTGAGTGTTTGAAGGAGGAGGGGAAGATGCCAGAAGAGAGGGAGAGGTTGAAGATTTTGGTTAGGTGAGTGGTGACGACCGGACAGAGAGACTGGAGTAGTTGTGAGGGAATGGGGTCAGTGGTGCATGTAGTGGGACGAGAAGAAGAGAGGAGCCTGGCAACTTCTTCTTCTGTAACTGGGTCAAATGTGGAGAGTGAGTCGGAGGAGATGTGGGGAAGAATGGGAGTGGCAGCAATTGGAGGCTGAGAGCTGATTTCCTGGCGGATGTTGTCTATTTTTTTAGGATTTCTGTTAAGTTTCCGCCCATACCATAATTGCTTTGGACACCCAGACCGAGACGAATAAGGGCGACAGAGCTGAACCCACTGCCTCAAAGGCAGAGTGGGCTAGATGCTCAACCTGCCTGTCGGTTAGATCTTTAATAGAGGACACGTCCGGCAAGGATAATATCATCTTTGCCGCTAGGCGGGAGACTAGGGGGTCGACTGGCGGTGAATTGGCCCAATCTTTGGTTAGAGGTGGGGGAAAAGGGTAGCGAGCCTCAATGGGTTTGCGACTCCCGAACCATTTTATCCGGTCTTTCCCATTGTTTGGACAAAATGTCCTGGAACTCAGGATCATCGGCAAAAAATTTATGCGGACGCTTCACTCTCTTAAATGAGACAGTATGGTCTGGAGTCGTAGTCGTAAGGTCGTCCACTTTAAGTGTTTGGTTAACTGCTGATACCAAGTCATCAATCGTGGCTTGAGTCTCAGAGGATTCTACATCAAAAAGGTCATCCGAGTTGAAATCATGAGGCTCGGCCAGTGTAGGGGAGCCTGGTCTTGAGTCCCATGAGGGGGAGAGCTTTGGGAAGAAAAGGGTGAAACATTTCTGTGAGACCTTTTCTTAGGAGCCCCTGTCGTGGCCTGCCCCCGTCTGATGAGGGCTCCAGTGTAAGATCAATTTGTCTGTGCACTGTGCTGGTAAGGTGTACTGCCTGGGGAACGGTGCTGCATAGCCAGGACCAGGGAATTTGACAGTTTTTCGATAGATTGGGAGAGGAATAGTGCCCAGTCTGGCAGGCTCGGAGCACTAGTTGCTCTGGTATCGGCGGAGGACTCCTGGGCTTCTGCAGGGACACAGGCCTGGCAGTGTGTGGTGGTGTGACTACGCAGAAGGGCTAGGTGGCAGGTGACACAGGAGGTATAAAATACCGTATGGGACTAAGTAGATTTCTTTGAGGTTTTGGAGGTCTGCATCTTAAGAAAGTAAAAAAGGGGGCACTCCAGCTGTGAATAAAGCTATTAAGGATGAGCTGAACTGCTAGTGTAGTGAGGGTCTGATCTGGATGGATGGGCTCTAGTGCCCTGGAGCCTGGGGGTTCCGTTCTTACCAGAAAAGGGAGAGTCCCTTTAGCAGCCCAATGGTCCTGTGCCCCGAAGTATGGGGAGAAGAAAGCAGCCCAGATGGAAACCCGATGGTCCAGTGCTGTTGTGTACTGATGCAGGAGTAAAAAGCACGGTTTCTGTGGTCCTTTGGTGCAGGAGATGCAGGAAAACAGTGCGTGCCCGGACACTGGAGATCGGGTTCACTCCCAATGTGACGTCACTGCAGGGGCGTATGTGGGAATACCGCGTAATCGGAGGAGCGGGCCAGAGGCGGGCACTGTGAGTAGGCTGAAGCCGTGGGCTAAATTTATGCCCACAGCAGGGGAGTGCCAGGGACATGGGCGGATCAATGGTGCCGGTCGGCGGGTGAGGAGAGGGATCGAAGCCTGCTGGGACACTGTGCCAGGTAGGATCATGAGCCAGGGAGCTCTCCACCGCCCTGCCTGTTAGTGGCTGGGAAAGCGGCACCCTTAGAGGGGCCGTCGCCCGTCTAACATCTTCATGTGTACAAAAATAAATAAAAGAAAAATTTTAAAAAAAGGATGTGGGTCTGTAGTCCGCATCTGCCTCCTACAGACACTAAGCTTAAACTGGTCAGGGCCTGGCCCAGACAGGGGGTGAAAACTGCAAAGGAGGAGCTGATCTGTTTTTTATATTCACTGTCAGCCTCCTAGAGATAGCAGCATAACCATGGTCCTGTGACCCCCAATGAGGCGAATGAGAAAAATGTTTTTGTGTTATCATTCATATTCTCTGGAAAAAAGGCCAAGAAAGCAAAAAATCTGCCGGGGTATGTAAACGTTTGAGCACAACTGTATGTCTCATCAACTTTTCTAGAACTGGAATACAGTGCATTTGTTTGCACATGAATATATGCAGCAAAAAGTACCAATTTTTCTCCATGGGAACTTTGCCTAAATCAGTGATTAAAAATAATTGATTTATGAATACTTGCTCCCATAAAAGTGGCATACTGCTCATGTCTTCCTCAGGGCAGCATGACAGATTTATGACCAGATTGCACGCCTATTGATGAATCCATCATGTAGAAATGAAACTTCAGCTCTGAAAAGTACTCTGTATAGCCTGAAAGCTGGGCCTGTCAATATGTCCATTGAAAAAAACCTGCCTTCTGTCCACTAGTGTGTGTGTGTGCGCGCTTTCTTGGAAAATCTCCTGCATATGTGAGGACACAGGATACCGCTGCATGTATAGAAGTCACAAAATTCATACACTGCACACTCAAAATTGAATGCACTTAACAAGTCTTTAATATTGTTTATAAATCAACACTGATAAAGTGGCGCCCATTCGACGTCTCGACCCATAGGTCTTGATTACAAGAGTCGCTTCCTATGAATATTAATAAATGGAGTGAATTTATTTGTGAGGAATAGTGCTTAAAGGAAAGAAGTCCTTACTATACATAGGGAGGTCCCAAATCAGCATGGAAAGAAATTTGTAGTCAAGTGGTTTAAGGAAAGCCCAGTAATGACTCCTAAGGAGGGGATCGTCCTATAACAAACTTCTAATTGCAGTGATAGTCTTGCACTGGATGAGTCTATGATCATCCATATTAAAATGGCCAGCCATCCGGCATAGGCTTTGAAAATCTCCTGCGTATGTGAGGACACAAGCTGCATATGCATTATATATACAGTTGTGGCCAAAAGTATTTACACCCCTGCAATTCTGTCAGATAATCCTCAGTTTCTTCCTGAAAATGATTGCAATCATAAATTCTTTGGTATTATTATCTTCATTTAATTTGTCTTCAATGAAAAAACACAAAAGAGAATGAAGCAAAAAGCAAAACATTGATCATTTCACACAGAACTCCAAAAATGGCCAGACAAAAGTATTGGCACCCTCAGCCTAATACTTGGTTGCACAACCTTTAGACAAAATAACTGCGATCAACCGCTTCCGGTAACCATCAATGAGTTTCTTACAATGCTCTGCTGGAATTTTAGACCATTCTTCTTTGGCAAACTGCTCCAGGTCCCTGATATTTGAAGGGTGCCTTCTCCAAACTTTTTTCCACAGGTGTTCTATGGGATTCAGGTCTGGACTCATTGCTGGCCACCTTAGAAGACTCCAGTGCTTTCTCTCAAACGATTTTCTAGTGCTTTTTGAAGTGTGTTTAGGGTCATTGTCCTGCTGGAAGACCCATAACCTCTGAGGGAGACCCAGCTTTCTCACACTGGGCCCTACATTATGCTGCAAAATTTGTTGAATTTGTTGGTAGTGTTCAGACTTCATAATGCCATGCACACGGTCAAGCAGTCCAGTGCCAGCAAAGCAACCTCAAAACATCAGGGAACCTCCGCCATGTTTGACTGTAGGGACTGTGTTCTTTTCTTTGAATGCCTCTTTTTTTCTCCTGTAAACTCTATGTTGATGCCTTTGCCCAAAAAGCTCTACTTTTGTCTCATCTGACCAGAGAACATTCTTCCAAAACGTTTTAGGATTTCTCAGGTAAGTTTTGGCACACTCCAGCCTGGCTTTTTTATGTCTCGGGTAAGAAGTGGGGTCTTCCTGGGTATCCTACCATACAGTCCCTTTTCATTCAGATGCCGACAGATAGTATGGGTTGACACTGTTGTACCCTCGGACTGCAGGGCAGCTTGAACTTGTTTGGATGTTAGTCGAGGTTCTTTATCCACCGTCCGCACAATCTTGCGTTGAAATCTCTCAATTTTTCTTTTCCGTCCACATCTAGGGAGGTTAGCCACAGTGCCATGGGCTTTAAACTTCTTGATGACACTGCGCACGGTAGACACAGGGACATTCAGGTCTTTGGAGATGGACTTGTAGCCTTCAGATTGCTCATGCTTCTTCACAATTTGGTTTCTCAAGGCCTCAGACAGTTCTTTGGTCTTCTTTCTTTTCTCCATGCTCAATGTGGTACACACAAGGACACAGGACAGAGGTTGAGTCAACTTTAATCCATGTCAACTGGCTGCAAGTGTGATTTAGTTATTGCCAACACCTGTTAGGTGCCACAGGTAAGTTACAGGTGCTGTTAATTACATAAATTAGAGAAGCATCATATGATTTTTCTAACAGTGCCAATACTTTTGTCCACCCCCTTTTTGATGTTTGGTGTGGAATTATATCCAATTTGGCTTTAGGACAATTCTTTGTGTGTTTTTTCATTGAAGACAAATTAAATGAAGATAATAATACCAAAGAATTTGTGATTGCAATCATTTTCAGGAAGAAACTGAGTATTATCTGACAGAATTGCAGGGGTGACAATACTTTTGCCCACAACTGTGTGTATATATATATACATATACACACGCTGCTCGAAAAATAAAGGGAACACTAAAATAGCACATCCTAGATCTCAATTAATAAAATATTCCAACTGCAAATTTTTATTCATTACATAGTAGATTGTGTTGAGAACAATAAAACATAAAAATGATAACTGTATATCAAAATTAATATCCCATTGAGGTCTGGATTTGGAATGATACTCAAAATCAAAGTGGAAAATCAAATTACAGCTGATCCAACTTTAAAGGGATTCTGTCACCTCCAGAACGCCTCCTAAGCTACCAAAACACGTCCCTGCAGCATCCTATCACTAATCTCACACTTCTTTTGTCTCCTAAAAGCATCCTGTGAAAGTGCATAAAAACGTTTTAATACTTACTCATTAGTGATTATAATTAGCAGGGGCTATATTCTTTAGCCCTTAGGGAGTGTTGTTTTGCAGCTCCAGGATCCACCCTCTCTCTGTCTGTGTTCCTCTGCTTGTGCAGGCTTTGCCTTCCCCCCTGTTTATCACTCACAGAATGCAAATCATTAGTCCTGCCTTCAGCTCCACATCACAGCAGCACAGAGAGGGTGGATCATTCGGGGCGTGAAAATGAGCACCTAGGGAGGGCTTAGAGTCTCACATGGGACTCAACTGGATTCAGGTTTGGGGAACGGGCAGGCTAGTCCAATCAGCATCAATGACTTCATCATGTGAGAACTGCTGATACACTTCTGCCACGAGGCCTAGCATTGTCATGCATCAGAAGGAACCCAGAGCCCACTGCACCTGCATATGGCCTCATAATGGGTCTAAGGATGCCAATGTCAAATCTGCCAAACTTTGTGTTCTCTGCAAATGTCAATCACCCTACACAGCGTTGGGCTGAAAGTTCAACACCCACTTGCGGACGTCAGGCCCTCATACCACCCTCATGGAGTCTGTTTCTGACAGTTTGAGCTGACACATGGATATTAGGGCCTGCTGGAGGACATTTTGCATGGCTCTAACACTGATCCTCCTTGCACAAAGGAGGAGGTAGCGGTCCTGTTGCTGGGTTGCTGCTCTCCTACAGCCACCTCCACATCTCCTGGTATCTGCTCCATGCTATGGACATAGTACTGACAAACACAGCTAACCTTCTTGCCACACCTCTCACTGATGTGCCATTCTGGATGAATTGCACTACCTGAGCAACGGCTGTGGGTTGTAGACACCAACTCATGCTTTTTCTAGGGGTGAGAGCAATAAAAAAATCCAAAAGTGATCAAAACCAACAGACAAAAAGTATAAGAAAAGAGAAATGGTCTGTGCTCACCATCCACTCCCTGTATAGGGGGCGTCTTGCCAATTGCCGATTATGTCTACCTTTTGTCTGCTCCATTTGCACAACAGTAGGATAAATTGATACACAATTAGTGTTGTATTATAACTGGACAGGTTGATTTCAATGAAGTGTAACTGATGGAGTTACATTGTGTTGGTTAACTGTTTCCTATTTTTTTTGTGCAGTGTGTAGAAATATATAGTGGGGGGTAAAAAAGTATTTAGTCAGCCAACAATTTTGCAAGCTCTCCCTCTTAAAAGAAGAGAGAGGTCTGTAACTGGCATCATAGGTAGACCTGAACTATGAGACACAAAATGAGAAAACAAATCCTGAAAATCACATTGTTGGATTTGGAAACAATTTTTTTTTCATATCTTGATGGAAAATAAGTATTTGGTCAATAACAAAAGTTCATCTCAATACTTTTTAATATATCCTTTGTTGGCAATGAGAGGTCAAATGTTTTCTGTAAGTCTTCACAAGATAGGCACCCTTTGCAGAGAAACAGCCCCAAAGCATGATTTTGCCACCTCCATACTGCACAGTAGTTATGGTGTTCTTTGGATAAAACTCAGCATTCTTTCTCCTCCAAACACAATGTTTTGTTTCTACCGAATAGTTCTACTTTGGTTTGGTAGAACATTCTCCCAATACTCTTCTGGATCATTCAAATGCACTCTAGCAAACTTCAGAGGGGCCCGTACATGTAATGGCTTAAGCAGGGGGACACGTCTGGCACTGCAGGATCTGCATCCCTGGCGGTGTAGTGGGTTACTGATGATAGCACGTGTAATGTTGGTCCCAGCTCTCTGCAGGTCACTCACTATGTCCCCCCCATATGGTTCTGGGATTTTTGCTCACTGTTCTTGAGATCATTTTGATCTTGCGTGGAGCCCCAGATCGAGGGCGATTATCAGTGGTCTTGTATATCTTCCATTTTCTAATTGCTCTCACAGTTGATTTCTTCACACCCAGCTGATTGAATCTTCAATAGGCAGTCTTCCCATGCTGGTGTAGGGCTACAATTTTGTTTGTGGTGTCCTTCGACAGCTCTTTGGTCTTCCCCATAGTGGAGTTTGGAGTGTGACTGTTTGAGGTTGCAGACAGATGTCTTTTATACTGATAACAAGTTCAAACAGGTGCCACTACTACAGGTAATGAGTGGAGGACAGTGGAGCCTCAAGTTACCGGTCTATGAGAGCCAGAAATCTTGCTTGTTTCAACCACTTATTTTCCATCAAAATTTGAAAAAAAAAAAAATTCTTTCCAAATCAGACTGTGATTTTCAGGATTTGTTTTCTCATTTTGTCTCTCATAGTTGAGGTCACCTATGATGTCAGTTACAGGCTGACCTCATCTTTTTAAGTGGGAAAACTTGCACAATTGGTGGCTGACTAAATACTTTTTTACCCCCACTGTATACTGATATACAGTATATATTTTTGTATTGATTGCTACCTATCCAGAGTGCACACAATATTTCTTTCATCCAATTTGCACTGCTTTTTTGAAAAGGAAATAATTAAGATATTTAATAGAAGCAAGAGAATGGTCCAGACACTTCCACATGCTCATTTTGAGCTTCAATCAATCATCATTAATTACATTAGAAAAATTAAAATACGTTTCTAGTGCACATATACAGTGCCTACAAGTAGTCTTCAACCCCCTGCAGATTTAGCTGGTTGACACATGCAGAATTAACTTGGCATTGTGACATTTGGACTGTAGATCAGCCTAGAAGTGGGAAATGCACTGCAGCCAAAAAGATTTAAATTTTTTTTTTTTTTTTAAAGCGTTAAAAGTTAATTCAGAGGGTCATTTATTATTCAACCCCTCAAACCACCAGCATTCTGTTTGGTCCCCCTAAAGTATTAAGTAGTAGTTCAGGCACAAAGAACAATGAGCTTCACATGTGTGGATTAATTATCTCTTTTGCCAGCCTTTTCTGACTATTTAAGACCCTCCCCAAACTTGTGAACAGCACTCATACATGGTCAACATGGGAAAGACAAAGGAGCATTCCAAGGCCATCAGAGACAAGATCGTGGAGGGTCACAAGGCTGGCAAGGGGTACAAAACCCTTTCCAAGGAGTTGGGCCAACCTGTCTCCACTGTTGGGAGCATCATCCGGAAGTGGAAGGCTTATGGAACTACTGTTAGCCTTCCACGGCCTGGACAGCCTTTGAAAGTTTCCTCCCGTGCCGAGGCCAGGCTTGTCCGAAGAGTCAAGGCTAACCCAAGGACAACAAGGAAGGAGCACCGGGAAGATCTCATGGCAGTGGGGACATTGGTTTCAGTCAATACCATAAGTAACGTACTCCACCGCAATGGTCTTCGTTCCAGACGAGCCCGTAAGGTACCTTTACTTTCAAAGCGTCATGTCAAGGCTCGTCTACAGTTTGCTCATGATCACTTGGAGGACTCTGAGACAGACTGGTTCAAGGTTCTATGGTCTGATGAGACCAAGATCGAGATCTTTGGTGCCAACCACACACGTGACGTTTGGAGACTGGATGGCACTGCATACGACCCCAAGAATACCATCCCTACTGTCAAGCATGGTGGTGGCAGCATCATGCTGTGGGGATGTTTCTCAGCCAAGGGGCCTGGCCATCTGCTCCGCATCCATGGGAAGATGGATAGCACGGCCTACCTGGAGATTTTGGCCAAGAACCTCCGCTCCTCCATCAAGGATCTTAAGATGGGTCGTAATTTCATCTTCCAACAAGACAACGACCCAAAGCACACAGCCAAGAAAACCAAGGCCTGGTTCAAGAGGGAAAAAATCAAGGTGATGGAGTGGCCTAGTCAGTCTCCTGACCTTAACCCAATTGAAAACTTGTGGAAGGAGCTCAAGATTAAAGTCCACATGAGACACCCAAAGAACCTAGATAACTTGGAGAAGATCTGCATGGAGGAGTGGGCCAAGATAACTCCAGAGACCTGTGCCGGCCTGGTCAGGTCTTATAAAAGATGATTATTAGCTGTAATTGCAAACAAGGGTTATTCCACAAAATATTAAACCTAGGGTTGAATAATAATTGACCCACACTTTTATGTTTAAAATTTATTAAAATTCAACTGAGCAACATAACTTTTTGGTTTGTAAGATTTATGCTTCTGTTAATAAATCCTACTCTCGTTTGCAGTTTGAAGGCTCTAACTTATTGGCATCTTATCAAACCACCTAAATCTGCAGGGGTTGAAGACTACTTGTAGGCAACTGTATATGAAGACAAAATAAAGAGATGGTTTAAATATTACCATTGGAAGAGTCTGTGTTTCATACATGAATAGAGAATGTCCGGTATATTTTCCAAGTTTTTTTTTATTATTCCAAACATAATTTTTTTCCTTTCAGTTCTTGCAACAAGAAACAATCCGACAAAAAGAAGAGTCTCAGAAGTTGCAGCATAAGCAAGAACAAGAGCTGCAGAAGTTCAAGGAACATCTAGAAGAAACGTGCAGAGAGCTGGTGCAGATACAGGTAAAGCCAGAAGATTATCACAATTGGACATTTCCTTAAACGTCTGTGCACTTTAAAGATTATAGGTTTATTTTATAGGCAGCACCTAGAATTGGTTTAAAGAGGACATTAGGACATGCTGTGTGAAGAACATCTGTGAGACAGACGGCCTTCCTGCACATCACTAAAACTGTCAGACTGACATGGATGCTCATTCTCACTCAGCAAATGAAGGGTGTTTATCTTCTCTTGAAGTCCACTCCGCTCAGTGTCCTATCAGTTGGATTGAACAGAGGAATGGAAGTTCTTGATGTCTGAGAGGTTGCTGCTCTGACCTGACTTATGAGCAGATGTTCTTCACACAGCCCGCCCTACCGCGTGCCCTCTAGAATCTAGGATGGGAGCACACTGATAGATGGCAGTTGCCATCTTTAAAATGATGAGAGAATACACTAGATAAAGCATCTTTTTGCTAAAAATAAATGTATTTAGAAAATAATAACATTCAAACATGCAATATTTTACTTCAATTCTCGGAGAACATCTGTTAATGATTGGCTTTTTTATTTATTTAGCCTCTCCATTTTCATACCCGATATTTTTCTTTTTTTACTGATGAGGCTGTGATCTGCAGAACAAATGTATTTTTTAGTGTTGTTCTGGGACACAAATTGATTTAAATTTGCGCAAAAAAAAAAACCAGACATCCAAAAAACAACTTTTGGTTTAGTTTTTTTTTGTTTACATTACTTTACTTTCCACGCATCACACCAAATAGCCTGTTGAATGAATTTTCTGGGTTTTTGCAGTCCTGTTTTTTTTTCTCTTTATATGTAATAAAACAAACTCTTAATTGGAAAGACAATCTTTTTTTTACAGTGACTTTTTTGTCAGTTACTATATAAAATACATACTTTACATGTACTAGATGCGGGCCTGATGCTATTGCATCAGAAGGGCTGTCTCTCCACCCGTGCCTCTTTCTCCCCCGTGTATTGTCTCTTCCCCCTGTGCGTTCCATCTTCACTCCCCCTCCTACCCTGTGCGGTGCTGAGCAGAATTAAGGCCCCGTTATACGGTACGAGATCATGAACAATATTGCTCAAACGTCACTGGTTTGGAGTCGTTGAAACATCGTTAGGATGTCGTTGCGTGTTATACCGAGATATGGCTACGATAAATTGTTGGATCGTTGATCGCAGATTTGAGAGCATGTTCTCAAATCAAATGATTCTCGATTAGCCAACCTGCTGCATCATTCTGTGTGACACCGTGATAACGATGTCGTTAACAACTTCCCCTATTCACAACAGTGAACAAGTATCGTCGCTTGGTTGTGCAAAAGATAGCTGCTCGCTACATCGTTGGTGCGTCGTCCACGATATCTAGACGTGCGACATCTCACCAACGATGTCAAAACGATGTCCCAATGACCGCGCGCCCATGAGATTGTTAGTCAAGTTAAAAGGGGGTTTCTGGTTGCAATCAGCTGCTTGAAGGCACTGAAGCACTTTTTGTGAGTGATGCATTTCCTTCATTGCTTATCAAGCACCGCTCCACACAAGTGAATGGGATGGAGCTGGAACACCAGTCATTACCAAAACTAGAACTCTGGAGCTGTGCTGTAGAGAACAGTATAAACGGGTTTGGAGATGCAGATCCTGTGTAAGCCTCAGACCCTTTTAACAGCTGATCAACACGGATACTGAGAAATTTATAGGCTATATTATAAATAAGGCATAATCATAAATAAAACTAAAAACTCCTCTTACACTTTGTACAAACTAGCAGCCCAAGACAAAAATCCTATTCAATTTCAGGACTTGTCAATTATGCAATTTCCTAATAAACTTGCAAAAATAGGTTCTGAAAATCAACCCAGGTTCATACTTTCAGCTATATATAAATAGTGTGGAGTTAAGGCTTTTCTCATTCATAAATGTGTTTCCTTCATGAACAGGAAGAGAAAATGAGAACTTTGCATGAGCAAGAAGCTAAAAAATTACAACGGTTGGACGCCGAGCATCGGATGGAATCTGAACAATGGCAGGAACGTCTGAGGCTCAGTAAAGAGGTAAGTACTACAGAGACCTAGATTTGGGTAACTTCATCCAGTATTGCTATGACCCTGCTGATGACACTTCTTTCTGTGCTTCCCTTTCAGAACCTGGACACAGAATTTGCCTCCAGACAGCAGCAGATCGCAGGGACTGGAAAGCAGAAGTATAAATGCTCGGACCGGTGCACATCCTGGTTCTCTCCTTCCTGACAGCCATCGAACCAAAACCACCAGACAAACGCTCCAGTTCAGTTCCCTCTTGTAAATGTTTCTGTTGGTGTCAGATATTAAACACTGTTTGGATTTTGGCTGACAAATGTTTTATTTTCTCTTTATTTTTTTGCTATTATATTTAGAGGAAAGGAATAAAAATGTAAAAATGTCACATAAATACATTATTTACAGATGTCTCTGCCCTGGACTGTTCATATGCAGAGGATGGGACGATCCCAAGACATTTCATTTTCGTAGTCGCTCGGGTAGGAATTCTATTATGATGTCGGTCAGAGTACATGGGGTCAATCTCCTTGCATTATTATCACATCTGACAAATCGTCCACTTCTTGAAGCTTTAAGTTCTACAGGAGGAGAAGAAAACAAAAGAATGAGGCTCATTGATTATTTCCAGCAACTCATTAACATACGATTTTAGAGGGGTGCGGGCATAACATAAATTTCTGCAATCACCGAGAAAAGTCTCAGTGTCGCCTCTTTGCTGGTGCCCTCTTTTATTTTGGAACAACTAGTGTTATATTGCGCTGCAGCCAATCACTGAGGTCAATCAAGACCGGGGGGCAGCAGAGGAGTTACATTGCTGGAGCAGGAGGTTGTGACAGCTAAGCTTATGGTGGAAGCCCATAGGCCTAACACCTTATACACGTAAACCCCTTCTAAAGAACCAGGCAGCCGATTTTTGCTACATCATATGACAGCAACATAAAGAGAATTTTGTTTACATACCGTAAATTCTTTTTTCTTTAATCATCAATGGGAGACCCAGACAATGGGGTTTAGGGCACTGCCCTCCGGAGGTCACACTAGGTACTACAAGTTTGTAGACACCGCCTCCTCCGCTTATAAACCCCTACCGCAGGGAACATCCTCAGTTTGGTCTACAAGCTGCGAGGAGGAAATAAACCACACCCGAAACATCGGGAAGAATGCCGTACACAAAACGGTTCAACAACCCGGCAAACACTGTCTCAACAGAGAACAGAGCAAATGCAAAACATGCAAAGGAACAACTGGGTGGGTGCTGGGTCTCCCATTGATGATTAAAGAAAAAAGAATTTACGGTATGTAAACAAAATTCTCTTTTTTCTGGTCATCATAATGGGAGACCCAGACAATGGGGATGTCCTAAAGCAATACCCCAGGGCGGGAAGAGTTCCTCAACAAGACGGATAACACATGATTCCCTTTTAAAGGTGGGCAACCGCCGCCTGGAGAACCCGCCTGCCCAAACTTGCATCCACAGAGGCATGGGCATGCACCATATAGTGCTTAGAGAAAGTGTGCAGGCTGGACCAAGTGGCCGCCTGACACACCTGTAGAGCAGACGCTCTATGTCGCAAGGCCCAGGAGGCACCTACAGCTCTAGTAGAGTGTGCCTTCAAACCCACCGGGAGAGGCAAACCAGAAGACCGGTAAGCCTCCTGAATGGGAGCCTTGATCCATCTGGCCAAGGTCGACTTCGAAGCCGCGGACCCCTTACAGCGACCCATCGTGAGGACAAATAAGGAATCCGAACTCCTAAAGGAGGCGGTCCTGGACACATAAATGCGTACAGCCCTCACGAGATCCAGAGTATGGAGGTCGCGCTCAACCTGATGAACGGGAGCGGGACAAAATGATGGGAGAACAATCTCCTGGTTTAGGTGAAACGTTGAAACCACCTTCGGCAAGAATTCTGGCCGTGGGCGCAACACCACCTTGTCTTGGTGAACCACCAGAAAGGGTGACTTGCACGAAAGTGCAGCCAATTCTGAGACCCTTCTCAGGGACGTAATTGCCACCAGAAAGACCACTTTCTGGGACAGACGAGAGAGAGAGATGTCTCTCAGTGGCTCAAACGGCGGTTTCTGCAGAGTCGCCAGGACCATGTTGAGGTCCCAAGGGTCCAGAGGTCGCCTGTAAGGCGGAACCACCCGAGCTACCCCCTGCAGAAATTGGCGGACCTTCGGCAGGAGCGCCAAGCGCCTGTCAAACAGCACTGAAAGTGCTGACACTTGACCTTTCAGAGAGCCAAGGGATAACCCCAACTCCAACCCCGACTGTAGGAAAGCCAACAATGTCGGAATGGACAATGGCCACGGTGAGCGTCCACCAGAGGCACACCAGGAGAAAAAGATTTTCCACGTTCTGTGGTATATCTTCCTGGAGACAGGTTTCCTAGCCCTATTCATAGTGGCAACCACTGTAGGAGAGAATCCTCTGGACGTCAGCAGCCAGGCCTCAAGAGCCATGCAGTCAATCTGAGGGCCCTGGAATTGAGGTGGAAGAATGGGCCTTGCGCGAGTAGATCTGCGCGTTCTGGAAGAGCCCACCGGTGTCCGCCTGACAGTTGCCACAGGTCCGGGTACCAGGACCTCCTGGGCCAATCTGGAGCCACTAGAATGGCTACTCTGCATTCCATCCTGATTTTCCACAGGACCCTGGGAATCAGAGCCAGAGGCGGGAACACATATGGCAGCTGGAAGCTGGACCAACTCAGGATCAGGGCATCCGCCCCCAGAGACTGAGGATCCCACGATCTTGCCATGTATTGGGGCACCTGATGATTCAGCCGTGAGGCCATCAGATCCACGTCCGGAGTGCCCCATCTGCCGCAGATGTCCCGGAAGACGTCTGGATGAAGAGACCACTCTCCGGCGTCCATGCCCTGTCGGCTCAGGTAGTCGGCCTCCCAGTTCTCGACCCCTGGGATGTGAACTGCGGAGATCAGGCAGCCGTTTTCCTCCACCCAGGCTAGAATGCGGTGGACTTCGGCGAGGGCCTGAGCACTTCTGGTCCCTCCCTGATGATTTATGTAGGCGACGGCCGTCGCATTGTCGGACTGCACCCGAATGGGGTGTCCTGACAGGAATTTCTGAAACGCCAGGAGCGCCAGATAGACCGCCTTGATCTCCAGCACGTTGATCTGCAATGCCGACTCCGACTGAGTCCAGAGGCCTTGAGCCCTGTGGTGCAAGAACACCGCACCCCAGCCCTTCAGACTGGCGTCTGTGGTCACCACTAACCATGACGGTTTTAGGAAGGACCGGCCTCGTGACAGGTGACGTGGCTGGAGCCACCACTGTAGGGAGTCCCTGGTCGGTTGGGACAGTGTCACCAGCCGATTCAGCGAGATCGTCCTCTTGTCCCATCTGTGAAGAATCTCCAGCTGGAGAGGACGGAGGCGAAACTGTGCGAACGGCACCGCCTCTATCGCCGCTACCATGCGTCCCACTAGTCTCATCAATACCCGTAGGGATGAGTGTGGTGACAGGAGGACTGCTTGTACTCCTGATTGGATCGCCATCTGTTTGACTCGTGGCAGAGACACCAGGGCTGAGGCTGTGTTGAAGTCCATGCCCAGATATGTCAAAGACTGGGTCGGAACTAGCGTTGACTTCTGAATATTGAGTAGCCAACCGAACTGTTCCAGAGACCGCATGGTCACATCCAGGCTCTCTTGACAGAGGTGTTCTGATGGCGCCCTGACCAGCAGGTCGTCTAAATAGGGAATGACGGCATGTCCCTGCATGTGCAGGAGAGCCATCATGGAAGCCATCACTTTTGTGAACACCCGCGGTGCCGAAGCTAGCCCGAATGGCAGTGCCACAAAGTGGAAGTGTTCTTCCCCCACTGCGAATCGCAACCAGCGCTGATGAGCCGGTGCAATGGGTACGTGAAGGTAAGCGTCTCTGATATCTATGGACGCTAGGAAGTCCCCCTGTGACACAGCTGCGATCACGGAGCGCAGTGATTCCATACGGAACTTCCGAACCAACACGTGATGGTTGAACAACTTCAGGTCCAGTACTGGGCGGAAGGATCCGTCCTTCTTCGGGACGATAAAGAGATTGGAGTAAAAACCCCTGAACCTCTCTCCGGAAGGTACCGGGACCACCACTCCGTCTCTGCGGAGACCCTCCAACACCTGGTAAAAAGCCTGAGCTTTTTCTGGTGACGGGACCGACCGATGGAATCGGGATATCGGTTTTGACGTCAGCTCTATCCTGTACCCTCGCGAGATCACGTCTCGAACCCACTGATCTTGAACGTGAAGCAGCCACTTGTCCTGAAAGCGAGACAAGCGGCCCCCCACCTGTGGGGAGGCAGGATGAGAGAGCGAGTCATGTAGAGGCGGGTTTGGGGGTGGCAGCTGCCGCCCCCGCCGGCTTCTTTGGACGACTCTTAGAGCGCCACTGGGAAGCGGGCTTTCCCCCTCGGTCCGTGCGAGCGGACGGTGCTGATGACTGCGAGCTGGAACGAAAGGACCACTGTTTAGGGTTCCTTTTAACGGTATACCGTGGCTTAGGCTTATTCTGCGGTATCTTAGACTCAGCAGAATCCTTAATTAGCTTGTCCAGTTCGGTGCCAAAAAGCCTGTCACCAGCAAACGGAAGATTCTGCAAAATCTTCTTGGATGTGGCATCTGAGTCCCAAAGACGCAGCCACAACAACCTGCGGATCGCTATAGCATTGGCCGAAGCCACAGCTGAGCGAGTGGCAGTTTCCAGAGTCGCCGTCCTGGCGTAGTCCGCATAGGCCCTTGCCCTTTCGGTAAGTGCTAGGACCTCTGGACTGGATCTTGCCATGTCAGAGATACCATCCAAGCAGGTAGTAATCGCTTGTAAGGTCCAGACCGTGGCAAAATTAGGGGCAAATGAAGACCCCACAGCCTCATAGGAAGACTTGGCGAGCTGCTCGACCTGTCTATCAGTAGCATCCTTCAGTGAGGAGCTATCAGAGGCAGAGAAAAGGGAGCGTGCAGCAATCCTGGTCATGGAAGCGTCCACCTTCGGGGACTGCGACCACTCCTGTAGCACCTCCTGGGGGAAGGGGAAGCGATTGTCCTTGGTTTTACGGACAAAACGCCGCCCAGGATGCAACCTGGGAGCTCTAACCACCCTTCCAAAATTAGTGTGGTCCATGAAGGAGCCACTTGGTCTAGCCTCCGGCCGCAGCCATTGATAGACCTCCTTCGGGTGCACCGTCACCTCCTCAGGGGGTGTCACGAGACGTAAAGTCTCGTTGATAGAGGACACCAGATCCTCCACCCCGTCTGGTGGTTCAGATACAGACACAGACCCGAAATTTGAACCCCCATCATCTTCCTCACCATCAGAGGAACGCTCCTCCTCAGAGAGAGTATGGAGCTCGGGTGAATCCTCACGACGAGCCCGCTTAAGGGGTCTCGCAGCAGAAGAGGGGGACACCCGGGGGTAACTGGATGGAGTAGCTGGGCTATCCAGTCTCCTATTAAGTGCCTCCAGGGATTGCGACATGGAGGACAGCTGAGACAGCAGAGATTCATTGATCTTATTCTGAGTCTCCCATGGCCCTGAGATCACCTGAACCTCAGGGTATAGCACCGGAGCTGCTGACTCAACAGTGCCAGCCCGGGCCTCTGGGCGTCCGCAGTTATTGCAGGACCCCTCCACCAGTGTACCATTGCATGTAGCACAGGTAATGGTGGTTACTGCCGCCTTAGCAGCACGCTTCCCGGCTGAGGACATCGCCACAGTAGGGGAAAATAAGCCAAATCGCCGACAACAAAACCGGGAATCCCGGTGGCTTACCGACCGCAGTAAAGCGGTATGAGGAAGCGGTGTGTGTGTGACCTCCGCGACGGTTTCCGGTCTCCCCTCTGGAGTGCAGACGCACGCTGCATAAGAATCCCAACCGGGAAGTGAGGGTAAAGATGGCCGCCGACAGTGAAACTGTGGGCGGCGCCGAAGAGACGCGGGAAACACACACACACGCCCAGCGATGACGTCACCGCACGGGCTGCTTCCCATCCTCCAAGCATCCACAGCATGAGGGAGCCGGAGCCCGCAGCGCGGGAAAGAGTGTAAAAACATTATACACAGACTGCATGTACACCATCCACAGCATGAGGGGACAAACATCCGCAGCCTACGGCCTCAGCCCCTGTGACACACAGGGCGGTCAGCCAGGGTGACCCCAGCACAGGGTACACCCGCAGAACCGCGGACCCGAGGTAACGCGCGGTCTGAGTGTCCTGAAACACAAAAAGTGCCAGACACTACCCCCAGGCACGCAGGAGACACAGAGTGCCTCAGTGCCGGTCCGGTCTGTAAGCACCATTTAGGGAGGCCTCGGACGGGGGTGCAGCACCAGTCTGGTCTGTAAGCACCATTTAGGGAGGCCTCAGACTGGGCCGCTCAGCACCAGTCCGGAGTGTAAGCACCATTTAGGGAGGCCTCGGACTGGGCTGGCTCCAGTCCGGTCTGTAAGCACCATTTAGGGAGGCCTCGGACGGAGCGGAGCTGTGCAAGGCTCCCATCTCCCACTCTCCAGAGCCCCCCAGAGAGGGATGGAGAGGAGCGTAACAGCGTACCGGGAGAACACGAAGTGTCCAGGCTCTAGGCCCTCCGGTACCTCCACCAGCGTGTGCCACTAAGGGTGAGCGGGGAGGCTGTCACCGGTCCCGATAGGACCGTATTACCTTGTCTTCAGACGCCATCACGTAAGTAGTGAGAATGCAGTGAAGTGCAAGCAAAGCGTGATCCTCCGAGCACACTAAGTTTAAAACTGAGGATGTTCCCTGCGGTAGGGGTTTATAAGCGGAGGAGGCGGTGTCTACAAACTTGTAGTACCTAGTGTGACCTCCGGAGGGCAGTGCCCTAAACCCCATTGTCTGGGTCTCCCATTATGATGACCAGAAAAATGCAGGATAAGAAACCCTGAATCCAACGATGTATCACATAGAATAATGGCTGGAGCCATTATGATAATTTAAAGCATTTCCTATTAGGAATACAGCAGAGCCGAGAGAGCTGCCCCCACCCACACCAGGCTCTCTACATAGATTGTGTGTTCACTGTGAGGTGTCAATCACAACAGGGGCGTGTCGGACTGCGTGCAAATATATTATTTATATAAAAGAGATGCCAAGTATTATCTGTCTCTTTGGCCTGCTCTGACATAATGGCGATTATATTGCATAGTATTATTAAGAATTGTAATAAACTACTGGTTTTATGCGCTCACTTGTCTTCTGCCTACTCACCTTTTCATTAGCAAGATGCAAAAGGCAAGCAAAGGCCAAGGGAACGGAGAGGTTCTGTGCCATAGTTGTGGGCAACCTATGGATCACAAGAAAGAAAAAAAGTGTCAAAGATCACACAAAGGTATAAGATACCTAATAAAAGTTTGTTTTGTTCCTACCTCTTCTGAAGATCACTTGTGATATTGCTGAAAACCTTCTCATCCTTCACAACAGCAGCGTTTGCTTCATTCTTAGGTGCTGGCTAAAATCGTAGAAAAAGATAAAAGTCATCTAAACAATGGTAACCTCATTGGTAAGCATATCCTCAAATATCTCTTCAGTATAAGCTGTTGTGTGTGTACATGAAAAATAACACTTCTGGCCATTATATGACTTGTAAGCTGCACCTTTTGCAAGTTTTCCTCTGTAGCCTCTCGGATTGTCAGTTGTCTTTGAGCTAGTGAGTAGAGAGTAGCTGCTGTGATGTCTCCTATACACAAAACAATGACATGAAGGAGCCCTCTCTTCTTTCTCTGTGTGGCACAGTAGCAGTAGGAGTATAGAAGACATTGCACAGCAGTGCGGAGCTGTGTGGCTGTGAATCCAGCTCTGTAGTTGGCGAAAATAGATGCTTTAAGCTATATGTGACTCGTTTCTGCTGGTCTCTTACACATAAGAAAGTCCCGAGCTCTGAAAGCGATGTCTGCTTGGACATCATGGCACTGTTACAGCGGTTAGGCGACTAGAATGGGACCTCATCAAATGTTTCTCTGCTGACACATAAGGGTATGTGCTCACAGGACGTTTTTTGAGCAGTCCTGAACGCAGGAAAACCTGAGGATCCTACAGTCCTTGACAGGAGAAGTGCTATGATCTTGTCTGCGTTTTTTGTGCGTTTTTGATGCTGCGTTTTTCCAGCGTTTTTCCCATTGACTGCACCAAAAATGCAAAAAGAATTGACATGTCCATTCTTTGCTATCCGCACCAAAAACGCAGGTATTTCACAGTTCTTGACACTTGCAAAACTAATGTGTGTGCACAGCGTTTCTGTGAAACACATTGGTTTTGCTGGGAATCCAAACCGCAGGAACAAATTAGCATACATTACCATAAAACCAATGGTTTTCTGCAAGCAGAAACCGCAGCAAAACCGCAGGAAAAATGCCCTGTGGGCACATACCCTTACTTTTAGACACCTGACTGCTGCTGTGGCTTCTGAATTCAGCAGACACCACTGCCGTGTAAACCCCTGAAGCAGGCTGCCTTGGGTCCACGAGGACGCTGAAAGGTGAAAATGCCTTTTATTTGTCATTATTGTAGGGGATTTTAACACGATACAATTTTTAAATTGCTGATTACCCCTGGACCTGAGGCAAGTACATGAGCCACAGCTGACTAGGTGTCCTAGGACCCAGCAGCTCTTGCTCTCTCCCAACACTGGCAATCACATGAGCACTGGGTCTGGTGGAGGAAGCACTGTTAGGGTACTGTCACACCTGGAGACATCGCCGGCGATAACACAGGGGCGTGGCCTATCATCGGTGAGTCGCCCCGTGTAAAGTGGTGCTTTTGCTTTGAAAAATCGGCTGAAAGTGGTCACCTGGTTTGACAGCGCTGCTCTGAAACCAGGCAACCACTCTCAGGCGATGTGTAAGCATCACCCCGTGTAACATCGCGATTGGCGATGTTACAGGCGATGGGAGCCATAGGCTCCCATGTTACAGGATCGCTGCTGGGGTTTGTAGACACCCCAACAGCAATGTCGCCTGAAATATCGCCACACAGCGTCGCCGATGATATCGCTGCGTGTAAACACGCAACGGCGACGCTGGCGGGGTGCCAAAAACGTGCGCGCTCCCGTGCGTCGCCTGCGAAATTGCCGGCGATGTCTCCAGGTGTGACGGTACCCTTAGTGCTTTCTATACTGTATACGTAGTAGTAAACAATCTCTGCTTTCTCTATGTGAAATCTGGCAGTGTCTGCCATGCAGTTCCCCGTTCCTGCTTATTGGAGTGCAAGCCTTGACATATTAGGTCATTGCACAGTAAAGTGCAGACCGCTTAGATGTTTGCAGTTTATGGGTGGCCTAGAAGTGGTTAAAGGGAACCTGTCACCAGGTTTTTGCCATCCCATCTGAGAGCAGCATAATGTAGAAATAGAGACCCCGATTCCAGCGATGTGTCATTTACTGAGCTGCTTACTGTCGCTTTGATAAAATTAGTGTTTTCTCTGTTGCAGATTTAGCAGTCTGTGAATATGCCACACTTCCTGGCAGCAGGACAAGTAGACTGCTAATTATAATCTCCAGCTGATTAAACAGTGATTTTATCAAAACTACACTGAGCAGCCCAGTAAGTGACACATCGCTAGAATCAGGATCTCGGGTCCTGTATTATGCTATTCTCAGATTAGGTTAGATTAGGTTGCCGAAACCTTGTGATAGGTTCCCTTTAACATCACATCAGAAATTTGTGTAATTTCTTTCACTCTCATGACTCAGTAGTGTGTTTATAGTCACACAATTCAAGAAACCACTTACTCAAGAATAAAAAAGCAAACATCTGCTCAATCACTATTATAAAACATGTGCAAGTGTAAGTACACAAAAGTCTTTAATAGCCCCCGCTTTGATACGAACCACTAAGAGCATATAAACATATCACAGCAAGGGAAATTGAAGATGTGTATATACACTCGCATATTTTTAGAAAAGGGGATTTTTGGTACTCACAGTAAAATATTTTAGAACCTTCATCGGTGGACACAGGAGACCATGAGTGTATGCTGCGCCACTAGGAAGCTGCCTCTTTGCAAGAAAGGTGGCATACTTGTAGTATAGGGGACCGGAAGATAGTTGGCGTGACCTGCTTAAGTTATAGGAGTGGCCCAGCTTTCCTGAGGGGATACACATACATTTTTATATCCACGTGGTCTTAAAGTTGTTTATAACAGAAGTGGGGGATCTGGGAAACATATAAAGAAATGCTGCCACGCCCACCAATGAAGTCAGTCGTGCCCACTAGTTTGCTTTAATTATGCAGTGGGGGGAGGTCTTACCCCCAGACTCCTCCTCTTATTATAAACAAACTCATGACCATGTGGACCTAAAAATCTATGTGTATTAATTCTGCTGCGCCACAAAAGGAAGCACCAGGCCATGCCCACGGCCTAAACTGATCACGCCCATTAATTTCTAGTCCCTGATACTACAAGTATGGCAAAAAATGAAGAACAAAGGGAGCACAATGTCCTCATTAAGATAAAACAAGGAAAGCACAGCAGGAAGAAAGGATGCAACCAAATGCAAGACCACCTTTTGTTGGTGGGGCCCCAGGTAGGGAGAGCAGCAGAAGAGGGCCGTAAGCACCAACACTCATCTGATTGAGGTAATGACTACCAGCAAGGAAACCTTTGGAGAAGAGGAAGAATAGAGAGTTCTTGGAGAGGTTTGAATGGGGACCTCTTAAAGATGTCCAGAATCACGTTGAAGTCCCAAGGTTCTACCTGGGGCCGGTAATAGTTGCGCAGAATGTGCTACCCCCTGAAGGAAGGTTATAATCTGGGTGCAAGACGCCAGGTTTGGAGAGGGATGTTTGGGAAAACAAATCCCCCTTAGTAGGGGTGAGTACTTGACGTTCGGCAGGAAGACTATTGCGCATGTCAAACAGCATTCACAGGAAAAAAGTGTGCTGGATCAGGATCAGAGATGACTTCAGTCTGTTGATGATCCAGCCGAGAGAAGAAACAGATTCCAGACTGATCTCCAGGTTCTCGGGGCATGCTGATGGGGACGGCACCTTGATCAAAATGTCGTCCAGATAAGGAATGATGACAATGACCCTGGTCAGAAAAATGGCCCCGACACCCGCAATCAGCTGTGCTGTGGATAGGGCAAATAGCAGCTCTGTGAACTGAAAATGTGAATCCTAAACTGCAAAACGCAAACATTTCTAGTGAGATGGAAAGACTGGTATCCTGAATGTCCAATGAAGATAGGAACTCTATGGAGGCTATGACTGAACGAAGTGATGGATTTGGACACATCTGTTCAATTTGAAGGATGAGGCCAACTGAACCATTCTTCTTTGGGATCACAAACATGTTTGAATAGACACCCAAGAAACGCTCCTGAGGGGAAACTACAATGATGACGCCAGACCTCAGGAGAAAATTTGTGGCCTCAAAGAACCCAGGAATAAGTGAGGGATCCTTTGGAGAACGGGATTCAAAGAAGCAAGAGTTGGGGGGATGTCTCAAACCCAAGTGTCATCTACTATGGAAAGACTCTTGTCGAGAAACAGGAGGAGACAACTGCCCACCCTGAGGGGATTCCCAGGAGGAGACACCCTGTCAAACAGAGGAGAATCTGTTGGATCTAGATGGCACGTTCTGGTGACCTCCAGGGGAGGGCTGGCTTGAAGGAAGGCTTCCTTTCTTCCTATCAGATTGGAGACTTGTCATGCACATTAATGTTCTACTAGTACTGGAGGCCATGCACCATACGCTTTTATTGGAGTAAGACCGCACTCACTAGTCGGGTTCTGGCAGGGAACATGCATATCGCATAATTGCGGCCCGTTTCCAACTTAGAAACCTGGCAAATCCTTGTAGCGCAAGTGCAGGCGCTAAGAAGATTGATAAGTCTGCAGTCACATAGAGTGACACACAGATTGACTGCAGAATAATCCTTTTAAATGGGCCAAATGTCGAAATGAGAGCAACTCTCCGGAAAAAGAAAAAAAAATGTCTGTTTAGCGCCACCTATAGCTGACTAACTTGTAAGTCAATGTCTTAGCCTTTAACGGGTAAGTGTCATTTTTTTTTTTTTTTACACCAACAATTAAACTATGTAAAGTATTTATGTCCTTAAAAATATTATTTGTTAATCATAGAGTAAAATATGAAAAATATTTGTGGAAAAGTGATTTGATATTTCCAATTTAATACTAGGGGGGACAGCTACTGAAATATGCCATGAAAACCTTGTGTACTGCTAGATCACATTACGGCTGCAAGTAAATGTGAGCGGGATCTGCGACAAATGTCTGATGTCACCACTCCCCTCCTGGGTGTTGCAAATGGTTAGGGGATGAAGAACATAGTGTAAGCACAGCTCCTATAGAGGACAAAGTGGAGAGGTCAATAAACACTATTGCTCCCATAGAAGTGTACGGAGTAAGGGGGGGGGGTCACACATTACACTACTGCTTCCATAAAATTGGATGGATCAGTGTCATATTACAATATTGCTCCACAAGGTAGACTTAGTGGTGGTCACACATTACACCACTATTCCATGAAGTGGATGGAGTGGGGGTCAAATATTACACCATTCCTTCCTCAGAAATGTGTCACCCGCTCTTGGTACTTCTTTGGAGCAGTGGTGTATCATAATGCAAATGAGATACATTGCTCTGGAGGCTATCAACGTGGTCATACATGGAGATCATGGGGCCCCATGGCAGAGGATCTAATCCCCCAGCCCCAGCCCCCTCCCTTAATAAATAAAATAACTTTCAGTGGGGTCACAGAGGAGCATATTTCATAGCTTTGCAATCCTTACAAGGTTTTTTTGATCCATCAAACTCCCTAGATTCCCATTTAGTCCTCCATTAGTACAATTTGCCCCACATAGTTCACCATCAAGTATAATGGCCTCAAATGGTATTCCATCTATTATATAATTGTCTAAGGGTTTTTTGAGTGTGGTGTGTCGCCAAAATTGCGCTGCTACACAGAGGTATGGTGGCTCAGTGGTTAGCACTGTATATGATATCTCATTGTTTAGGTGACTCAGTGGTTAGCACTGTATATGATGTCTCATTCTTTAGGTGGCTCAGTGGTTAGCACTGTATATGGTGGCTCAGTGGTTAGCACTGTACGGTGGCTCAGTGGTTAGCACTGTATATGGTGGCTCAGTGGTTAGCACTGTATACGGTGGCTCAGTGGTTAGCACTGTATACGGTGGCTCAGTGGTTAGCACTGTATATGGTGGCTCAGTGGTTAGCACTAGTATATGGTGGCTCAGTGGTTAGCACTGTATGGGGGCTCAGTGGTTAGCACTGTACGGGGGCTCAGTGGTTAGCACTGTACGGGGGCTCAGTGGTTAGCACTGTACGGGGCTCAGTGGTTAGCAATGTATATGGTGGCTCAGTGGTTAGCACTGTATACGTGGCTCAGTGGTTAGCACTGTATATGGTGGCTCAGTGGTTAGCACTGTATATGGTGGCTCAGTGGTTAGCACTGTATATGGTGGCTCAGTGGTTAGCACTGTATATGGTGGCTCAGTGGTTAGCACGGTACATGATGGCTCAGTGGTTAGCACTGTATATGGTGGCTCAGTGGTTAGCACTGTATGGTGGCTCAGTGGTTAGCATTGTATAGTGGCTCAGTGGTTAGCACTGTACATGATGGCTCAGTGGTTAGCACTGTATACGGTGGCTCAGTGGTTAGCACTGTATACGGTGGCTCAGTGGTTAGCACTGTATATGGTGGCTCAGTGGTTAGCATTGTCTAGTGGCTCAGTGGTTAGCATTGTATGGTGGCTCAGTGGTTAGCACTGTACATGATGGCTCAGTGGTTAGCACTGTATATGGTGGCTCAGTGGTTAGCACTGTATATGGTGGCTCAGTGGTTAGCACTGTATATGGTGGCTCAGTGGTTAGCATTGTATATGGTGGCTCAGTGGTTAGCACTGTATATGGTGGCTCAGTGGTTAGCATTGTATAGTGGCTCAGTGGTTAGCATTGTATGGTGGCTTAGTGGTTAGCACTGTACATGATGGCTCAGTGGTTAGCACTGTATATGGTGGCTCAGTGGTTAGCACTGTATATGGTGGCTCAGTGGTTAGCACTGTATATGGTGGCTCAGTGGTTAGCATTGTCTAGTGGCTCAGTGGTTAGCATTGTATGGTGGCTCAGTGGTTAGCACTGTACATGATGGCTCAGTGGTTAGCACTGTATATGGTGGCTCAGTGGTTAGCACTGTATATGGTGGCTCAGTGGTTAGCACTGTATATGGTGGCTCAGTGGTTAGCATTGTATATGGTGGCTCAGTGGTTAGCACTGTATATGGTGGCTCAGTGGTTAGCATTGTATAGTGGCTCAGTGGTTAGCATTGTATGGTGGCTTAGTGGTTAGCACTGTATATGGTGGCTCAGTGGTTAGCACTGTATATGGTGGCTCAGTGGTTAGCACTGTATATGGTGGCTCAGTGGTTAGCACTGTATATGGTGGCTCAGTGGTTAGCACTGTATATGGTGGCTCAGTGGTTAGCACTGTATATGGTGGCTCAGTGGTTAGCACTGTATATGGTGGCTCAGTGGTTAGCACTGTATATGGTGGCTCAGTGGTTAGCACTGTACATGATGGCTCAGTGGTTAGCACTGTATATGGTGGCTCAGTGGTTAGCATTGTATATGGTGGCTCAGTGGTTAGCACTGTATATGGTGGCTCAGTGGTTAGCATTGTATGGTGGCTCAGTGGTTAGCACTGTATACAGTGGGTCAGTGGTTAGCACAGTATATAGTGGATCAGTGGTTAGCACAGTATACAGTGGCTCAGTAGTTAGCACAGTATATCGTGGC
The DNA here is from genome assembly GCA_033576535.1 of Allobates femoralis. NCBI lineage: Eukaryota > Metazoa > Chordata > Amphibia > Anura > Aromobatidae > Allobates > Allobates femoralis. Next base: position 92,143,886 of record JARQOC010000004.1, on the reverse strand, counting down.
TCAGTGGTTAGCACTGTATATGGTGGCTCAGTGGTTAGCATTGTATGGTGGCTCAGTGGTTAGCATTGTATGGTGGCTCAGTGGTTAGCACTGTATATGAGGTCTCATTGTTTAGGTGGCTCAGTGGTTAGCACTGTATATGGTGGCTCAGTGGTTAGCATTGTATGATGGCTCGGCTCAGTGGTTAACATTGTATGGTGGCTCAGTGGTTAGTACTGTATATGGTGGCTCAGTGGTTAGCACTGTATATGGTGGCTCATTGTTTAGGTGGCTCAGTTGTTAGCACTGTGTATGGTGGCTCAGTGGTAAGCACTGTATATGATGGCTCAGTGGTTAGCATTGTATGGTGGCTCAGTGGTTAGCATTGTATGGTGGCTCAGTGGTTAGCACTGTATATGGTGGGTCAGTGGTCAGCACTATATATGACGTCTCATTGTTTCTTTGATTTAAGTGAGTCCTCCCACTGAGAAATAGTAAAAATGGAGGCTTAGTTGAGCTCAAGGAAAGAGTGGCAAGGTAGGATAGGGACCCATCAGATCTAAAATCACCTTGAAGCTGGTTGATGGGCAAACAGGTATTGGCCAATATGTGTACCAAGAACCTTAGTTTATAAAGATAAATTATCCAAAAAATACATAGACAATAGACACATAGGTAGGTGATAGATAGATATCGTGTACTCCTTGCATTATTGTTAAATCTTCATAAATAAACTACATACATATTCTAGACTACCTGATGCGTTCGAATCGGGCCACCATCTAGTACAGTATAAAGAGCCCTGAATAATGCACCATACAGTATAACAGCTCCAGATAGTGTTCCAAAGTATAATGTGTCATACGCAGTGCTCCATGCCGTATGTGGCCTTCATAGTGCTTAATACAGTATAATATGCCCCATATAGCGCTCCATACAGTATAATGGCCCCACATAGTGCTCCATACAGTATAATGGCCCCACATAGTCCTCCATACAGTATAATGGCCCCACATAGTCCTCCATACAGTATAATGGCCCCACATAGTCCTCCATACAGTATAATGGCCCCACATAGTCCTCCATACAGTATAATGGCCCCACATAGTGCTCCATACAGTATAATGGCCCCACATAGTCCTCCATACAGTATAATGGCCCCACATAGTCCTCCATACAGTATAATGGCCCCACATAGTCCTCCATACAGTATAATGGCCCCACATAGTCCTCCATACAGTATAATGGCCCCACATAGTCCTCCATACAGTATAATGGCCCCACATAGTCCTCCATACAGTATAATGGCCCCACATAGTGCTCCATACAGTATAATGGCCCCACATAGTGCTCCATACAGTATAATGGCCCCACATAGTGCTCCATACAGTATAATGGCCCACATAGTGCTCCATACAGTATAATGGCCCCACATAGTCCTCCATACAGTATAAGGGCCCCACATAGTGCTCCATACAGTATAACGGCCCCACAGTGCTCCATACAGTATAACGGCCCCACATAGTGCTCCATACAGTATAATGGCCCCACATAGTGCTCCATACAGTATAACGGCCCCACATAGTGCTCCATACAGTATAACGGCCCCACATAGTGCTCCATACAGTATAATGGCCCCACATAGTGCTCCATACAGTATAAGGGCCCCACATAGTCCTCCATACAGTATAAGGGCCCCACATAGTGCTCCATACAGTATAACAGCCCCACATAGTGCTCCATACAGTATAACGGCCCCACATAGTGCTCCATACAATTGATTCAACAGAAAAAGAACCTTTTTCTATAGGAATGATTAAAATTAGTCTCCAAATGTAATTTCAAAATCTTTATTAATCCTTTCTACAAAAATTAAAATATTACATCAGAGCATTCCCTCATAAGGGATCCATATATTTCAGCAACTACAGTCAATATTACATAGTACATGTATATTACACTTGACAAATCATCATATAGCCACAGTATAACATATCATTCTACACTGCTGGCAGGATTCAATGGCTATAGATGTAGATAACAAAGACGGGGCAATCACCAAACACTCATGTATATAGTATGTTATTAGCCACTGACCTCACTCTCACTGAGGTTAAAGGCACTCCCTCCAGTCTCACTAATTAGTAATGAGCACCTTTGGCGCCACCTCCTTAATGAAGAAGCGAGGTTGCGAAACGGACGTAGGGGAGAAGGGACCATATTTACAGCATAGCGGTAATCAGGTACATGTCTTGACTATCTTTAAGGGTTCGGGATTATATATTACGGATTGATAATTAAGGAGGTGGCGCACATTCCACCACCGTCCCCCAAAAAAAACATTCATTAAAAGACAAATTGATTGTGAAGACTTAAAGGCATCCCCGTGAGCGCCGACCTCCGCACTACAAGTCCCAGCATGATCCGCGGAGTGGAGCCCTCTGCTCTGGGCTCTGCCGGTCCCTGCAGCGCCCTCTTGTGGTGGAACGATCAGTAACATTCAGGTGCAGAGCCCGTCTCCCTCCAGTGATCATAATGACATGCAAAAATAATATACATTCAGAATAAAATTACCTGACGATCGGGGCGAGGACCACGCCTGTGCAGACCCCAGAAGTCTCTGCAGCACAATCTGAACACCCCTCTAAATGCTCCATAAATGGGGGTGTCCTTACTTTTTTTTTTTTTTTTACTAATGTTGGAACCAGGAGCAAAAAGAATAAAATGTTTTTGATCTTCTGGGGTATAGTGGCGTCCCGGAGTCTGCGTCCTCACCGGCTGGTCACCCCCAGTCTGTGTCCTCACCGGCTGGTCACCCCCAGCATGCGCTTCATGTTCTCGTAGACCACATAGCTGATGCTGACCGCAGGGGCCATTATACTGTATGGAGCACTATGTGGGGCTGTTATACTGTATGGAGCACTATGTGGGGCCATTATACTGTATGGAGCACTATGTGGGGCCATTATACTGTATGGAGCACTGTGTGGGGCCGTTATACTGTATGGAGCACTATGTGGGGCCATTATACTGTATGGAGCACTATGTGGGGCCATTATACTGTATGGAGCACTGTGTGGGGCCATTATACTGTATGGAGCACTGTGTGTGGGCCATTATACTGTATGGAGGACTGTGTGGGGCCATTATACTGTATGGAGGACTGTGTGGGGCCATTATACTGTATGGAGGACTGTGTGGGGCCATTATACTGTATGGAGGACTGTGTGGGGCCATTATACTGTATGGAGGACTGTGTGGGGCCATTATACTGTATGGAGGACTGTGTGGGGCCATTATACTGTATGGAGCACTGTGTGGGGCCATTATACTGTATGGAGCACTGTGTGGGGCCATTATACTGTATGGAGGACTATGTGGGGCCATTATACTGTATGGAGGACTGTGTGGGGCCATTATACTGTATGGAGGACTGTGTGGGGCCATTATACTGTATGGAGGACTATGTGGGGCCATTATACTGTATGGATCACTATGTGGGGCCATTATACTGTATTGAGGACTATGTGGGGCCATTATACTGTATGGAGCACTATGTGGGGCCATTATACTGTATGGAGCACTATGTGGGGCCATTATACTGTATGGAGCCCTATGTGGGGCCATTATACTGTATGGAGCACTATGTGGGGCCATTATACTGTATGGAGCACTATGTGGGGCCATTATACTGTAGGGAGCACTATGTGGGGCCATTATACTGTATGGAGCACTATGTGGGGCCATTATACTGTATGGAGCACTATGTGGGGCCATTATACTGTAAAGTATAATGGCCCCACATAGTGCTCCATACAGTATAATGGCCCCACATAGTGCTCCATACAGTATAATAGCCCCATATAGTGCTCCATACAGTATAATGCTCTAAAATTGACGGCGACAATGATTAGCAATCTCCCGTCACCACTCACAGCCCGGCAGCTCCTATCATCACTTGGTCGGCTCCTGCTAAGCACTGACATGGGGAAAGTCTAACCTACAGCATATGCTGTAAGCTTCAAAAACAAGTCACCGCTCAGCTCCTACAGCTGTAACCTGGACAGCCAAAGGTCACAGCAGGAGGCAGCTACAGTGTAGGAGATGGGGTCAGACACCAACCACAGTCTCCTATGTACAGAGAAAGCCATAAGAGGTGTGCAAGTTTCCTTACACACCAGAAAATACCATAGGTTGCACAAAAAAAAATACCTGTGAATTTAATAATGGATTATATAATCAATTATTAACACAAATATACAAATCGCAGCACCTTCCCTTTAAGAGTTCCTCTTCAACATCCCTGCTAAACCTACTCACCTCATCACTTTGTGAGTCGTTGGTTAGTAGCCCCCACATACTTGACTTCAGGTGCTTCATGTCCATCTTTTTTGCAGTTTTTGCATAATTTATTTCTATTCTGTTTACCTGCAAGAAAATGTAGAAAATGACAGGATGCTCAAAAAGTGTTTCTTCCAACTCTGTCGATGTCAGTAACTCACCTTCTGTGGCTCTGCAATAAGGTTGTGTTCACCATCGAGACTTAACCTGTTCTCCTCTGTCCTATTGCACACGGTAAATTCTTCATTGGCGCCCATGAATGTACCATCATCATCAAAGTCGTCATCGACGACATACTGTGTAAGGAGGTATATTGACGATTACAATGATTTAGTGATAATTTTCCTGTAAACTCTAAAACTGATCATGAGATTCCTAAACCAAAAAAGATTAGCGGAGATGACGGATTATTTCAGCGAAGAGGTAAATGCAGTCAGAGGTTGGTGACTTCTATTCCTGGTAAAGAAAGGATCAAGCGAAAACAGTGGAATTGTGGAGCTGCTCCAACACACAGCTGGTTCCATTGAAATCAATAAGTTTAATTGACCAATTTTATGAGATAGCCCACAAAATACATTTATCACCTGTCCTGTGGATACATAATCAATACATTTTATGGGATAACCTTCTTAGGCCCGCTTCACACTGCGGCATGATCCGGTCCGGTTCTGTCCGAGAGGACCCAGACAGCTGCGGACCGGATCATCACACAGGACTGGGGGCTATTATGCCCTCGGTCCGGTGTGCAGCGCTCGCAGTTCTGCTGCTGATAAGTCAGGACCGTGGGCGCCGCGGTCCTGACCTGTCAGTGGCTGCAACTGCGCGCGCTGCACACCGGACCGGAGGGCATAATAGCCCCCCAGTCCTGTGTGATGATCCGGTCCGCAGCTGTCTGGGTCCTCCCGGACAGAACCAGTCGGGATCATGCCACAGTGTGAAGCGGCCCTCAAAGGGAGCTTTTCATATCGTTTTGTGATATTAAACTGCCCCCAATGTGTATTTAAATGATGGAATGACCATCACTAACATGGATTTCTAAAAACAAACGTCCCATGTATTTATCTTAGAAAAAAGACTTTATATGCCGAGATGACTGCACATACATGTCTTGGCTTCAATCGTAGGGGAGGCACTTTTCCTTTCTACAGTCATTGTCACTCAAATTCAGCCATGATATATAGGTCTGGGAACTTGCCATCAACCTTATGATATATATATTAATATATTATTTATTATATATATAAAGTAGAAAAAGAGCAGCACGGCTGAAAAGACTGGGTGCAGATCTCTCTAAGCATATCTCCCATCTGCTTACTTCAAATATCCAAAAAAAAGGGAACTCCAAATAGTATCCACACTGCCTTTATTCGGCCTTCAGGTGCATAGTGCGACGTTTCAGTATGATGCGCCTTTCTTCTAGCAACTAGACACAGCTAGTTCAGACTTTATATACAAACTCATTTACATAAATAATTACATCTCTCTAGGCACTCTATAGCTCCAGGCACAAATTGACATATATGTCAAGGCTCGGGTGACTGTGCATGGAGTGGCCCCTGAAGCTGTGCTCCCTCCATACGTAGTAGATGCAAACTATCGTTCATAGCATCGCTAGAGATGCGTGTAATGTAAGGGACAGATAACAGTATGTCTGGTAAACTTAATGAAGATTTGGCTACCAAGTACAGGACTGGAGGCAGGTCTCTTCAAGAAATGGGGATCGCAGTACTATGCTATAGGATTAATCCATAAAGTATGGCAGGAGATCAAGCAGACTGGGGAGGGGGGGGGGGGGGGTAACTCAATTTATGAGGTTTAACAAATACTTTCAGGAGTTCAGCAACATGACGGGGTTTGGTGAATGGAAAGATGTGGGGATTACCCTGTATTATCAGTTGATCTACAGAGGGAAGCTTAAATCATATGAAATGTTACAGAATGAATTCCACTTCCCAGGCTGGACCTTTTTCAATACAGACAGGTTCAGCACACATTTCAAACCCAAGGCAGAAGACAGCCTATAGAAGTACAAATAGATCTGACACTAGATTTTATATTAAAAGAAAGTGGAACGAGAGGTGCAATATCTGAGGTGTATAGGGACTTGCTGCATGTTTATCTGAGGGTGGGGGAGGGTGGGCCATGCTATAAAGGCTAGGAGGAAATAGGGAATTGACCTGGAGGGGTGACGGATGATAGGTGGGAGGCTATAATAGAATATATACCTAAGATATCCATGAGCGAGCCTGGGAGATTGTCACAGCTATATGTAATTCACAGGGTGTACAGAACCCCCGAGATGTTATTTAAGGCAGGACTACGGCCTAACTACGATTACCCACGATGCGCACAATCACAGGCGGATATATGGCAAATGCTTTGGCACTGTCCCAGATTGTCTTCCTTTTGGATAGTAGTACTGAATCGTATTGGGATGGTGTATGGATGTGCTATACCTAAACACCCATTGACATGTATATTAGGGTATGTTGAGGAAATACAAACAGACTATACAACCAAAATTGCTATTGCAAGATTGTTTTATTGCCAGAAAATTGATAGCAAAGTACTGGATTAGAAAAGAGCCCCCGTCCAGACGTGAATTCAATGCCTAAATGAATTATATAATTTAACTGGCAAAAAATATTTACACTAAGAGGAACAAACAGGAATATTTCAATAAATTGTGTCAGCCTTGGGTATATAGGGTTTAATTAGATTTGCACCAAAATGTTATAGTGCTGTGCAATGCAAGGAAACTGGTGTGATGATATGATGTTATTTGTAAACTATAGTGATAGGTAAATACTGTTTGATATTGCTGTAATAGCGAAAGTGTTGTTTGAACAGAGGAAAGTCTCCATGGGGTTACAGGAAGGGGGAAGGTAATGTAGTGATGTAGCATTCTAAAATAACCATCCATATTTCATCTCTGTTTTAAATTTGGGTATGTTTTATAAAAAAAATTTAGGCTGGCTTCACACCACGGCAGAGGCCGGTCCGGGGCTGTCAGGGTTGAACCTGACAGCCCCGGACCGGATCAGCACACAGAACCGGAGGGCCAAATGTGCCCTCCGGTCCTGTGTGCAGCCAAACGCCGCTGCAGCTGCTAATGAATCAGGACCGTGGCTCATGGAGAGCTAGCCGAGGTCCTGAAACAACAGCGGTATGCAGCCGCCGCTATCCGGTTCCCAGGTCCTCCCGGACCGGGGCAATTCGGCCCTATAGGCTCCCACGTTAGTAAGTGCTGGATTGCCCCGGATCTGAGAGAATCCGGGAATACGGCATTTTGGGAAGATTTTTCTCCCCGGACACAAAAACGTTGCAAGCAACGTCCTTGTGTAAGGTGAGAAAAATCCGATTTCTCCCGGATTCCACCGGAGAGATGGAAACTGGATGGCAGAGAGCTGCCATCCGGCTCCATAGGCTACTATGTGGCCAAAAACCGGCTCGGGGCTGTCTGGTTTACACCGGACAGGACTATGCCGTGGTGTGAAGCCAGCCTTATCTGATTTAAAAAAAAAAAAAAAAAATGATGTGTGTAATAAATTAAATAAAAAAAAATTCTAACTATCCTTCCTTTATAAATAACATTACAAAAGTCGGTATCGCTACATCTGTATCTCTACATCTTCAATCTATCAGAATATTAAATTACTCAACCCATTAAGGTAAATACTCTAAAAGAGAAGAAAAGAAAAAAATCAATATGCCAGGATTGCAATTTTTTTCAATCACATCTAGCTAAACAAAATGAAAACAGAAAAAAACAAAAAACAAAATGTCATGTATACCCCAATCTGGTAGCAAAAAAAAAACAAACATCAGCTCAGGCCATAAGAAAACCCTCACAGAGCTCCAGTAACAAAACAAAAAGACTACAGGTCTCAAAGTGGCAATAAAAAACATGGATGCAACTTTCTTTGATTTTGTTGTAGTATCTCAAGGCCTCGTGTTTCCAGTCATTTTTATAATACAATGTTTGCTATAAAAACTAAATCCAAAACTCAATGGCTGACCTCCATTCTTTTTACCATTTCATCCTATTTGTACTTTTCCCTTTTTTTTTCAGTGCATTATATGGTAAGATGAATGAGGTCATTTAAAATGACTACTATCGCAAAAAAGGAATCATACAGCGACGGCTATGGAGAAACTAAAGGCCGAGTTACACACACAGATAATTGTGCAGATATTGTTCACAGATCTCTGGTTGCAGTGAAATCATGGACACATTGCTCTATTTGTACACAGCAACAAAAAAGAACAATGTGTCCATGATTTCACTGCAACCAGCAAATTGCCAGTGAAATTGCATGCAATGTTGCGACGTGTAACGGTAGCCTTAAGAGTTATGGCTTTAGAAAATCGTAACTGTAAAAACGTAATTTCGCTGAAGAGGCGAAGGGTTAAGAACAAGCGCTCACCTGCACCGCTGGGCAGAAGTTGGAGGTGTCATTGGGATTGTTATAATCATATTCTTTAATACCATCTTCTTGGTCAGAAGTTGCGTTCCTAGGAGCCATCTTTTTGATCTGTGGTAAAGGGGTAAAATAAAATAAAAATGATATGTGTGTCCAATCATTCCTCTGGAAACGAGTCAGTGAGTGACGCCGTACCCTGTCTGTAGATCTTAAGTTCAGCTTTGCGATGTTGTCTGGGTCGTAGTGGAAGTCGGCTGGCAGGGTGGTGGACTTCTTATTTTGGTTCTCCAGTGTCGTCTTTGTCAGCGTTGTAGCTGCCTGTTTAGGAAATGAAAGTGATTAACAGAGTACCCTTAGCTCTCATTATCTAGAAACAGTCACACATTCTTCATGCACTTTCCTCATTAGAGATCAGGTATGAAACATAAATGAGATCACAGTACACCAGTTTTCCCCAAATGCTGCTGCACAACTACAACTCCCATCATGTCTGCAACATCACAAGTAGGGAAAAACCTCTGCAGTCATTGCTAAACATTGACCCTATTTCCAGCAGTTTTTCCTTAAACCTGTCAGTACTACTTAGGTATGAAAATAAGGTGTGTATCACCAAACTGCATGTTAATACAATGTATCAAATGCACACAGTTAGATTATAAGACGTGTCGGGCGAACCAGAACTGTAAATGTTTGGGGTTCATACCAGACACCTAGTGTGTGTGTGCATGGACCCGGATCACAGAGTTCTCAGGGTAGTCCGTGTTACTGCACGGGTTCCGCTGAGGGATATGCAAAAGGTAGCAAAGCTGTGATTAAAGAGGGCCCATCACCCCCCCCCCCCCCCATTTCAATTTAAGTGCAGCATGTCTGCGCATTCAGGCAAGGAGTCCCCCATGTGTCTGTGCACTTGGTACCCCGAGATATAGCCTTTGTAAAGCTCACAGTTAGACGCCATGAAGGCAGTCCCTGGTGCTTGGAGCCACCTCGATTCATGGGTGCATTTCAGTCCCCCTGCGTCTCTGTGTCGCCTTCTTTCCTTTTCCTTGCCGTCTCCCTCCTGTCTATCATGCCATCCTCGCCTGCTTGTGCTTGCTTGACGCAGAGCGAGGTGTTGCTTCTTGTGGTCCCGGGCGCCTTTCCCGCGTCCTGCTCTGACATCGGCTCCTTTGCCTGCCCTGCTTTGTGTTATGCACGAAGCAGGGTGGGCAAAGGAGTCGACATCAGAGCAGGAGGCGGGACAGGCGCCTAAAACCACAAGAAACAATACCTCGCATCAAGCAAGCACAAGCAGGTGCAGGCGAGGATGGCATGATAGACAGGAGGGAGGCAGCAAGGAAAAGGAAAGAAGGCGGCACAGAGATGCAGGGGGACTGAAATGCACTCATGAATCGAGGTAGCTCCAAGCACCAGGAACTGCCTTCATGGCTTCTTTGAGTTTTACAAAGGCTATATCTCGGGGTACCAAGTGCACAGACACATGGGGGACCCCTTGCCTGAATGCAGCAGACATGCTGCATTCAGTGTTGCACTTAGATTGAAATCCAGGGGGAGGGGGGCCTAACAGGTCCTCTTTAACCAGTTAAATCATATTTACTGCACTTCAATGACACTCTCACACTTGTTTCTGGGTCCACTCATCAAACTTCATACAGAATTGCTGCATCACCCCCGTGCAAACACACACGTAAAAATAAATTGGAAAAAAGAAAAAGAAAGTGTGGGGTCCCCTGTATTTTTGATTCTCTGCGCAGATAAAGCGGACTGCAGCCCCCAGCTGTGCACTTTATATCAAAATACAGGTGACCCCATGCAATTATATTATTATTTAAATAATTTTAAAAATGGTGTGGGGTCCCCCCCAATTTGATATTTAGCCAAAGATAAAGCCCACAGCTGTGGTTTGGTATTCTCAACCTGGGGAAGCTCATAAATATTGGGGGCCCCCCCAACCTCAACATACAAGCCTGCAACCACCCCAGAATTTGGCGCATTCATAAGATGCGCCAAATCCTGTCACTTAACCCAGCTTGGCCTGATTGCCCTGGTGTGGTGATCCACCATTTTTCTTCCTTTTGCGGCCCCCCGAGCCCTTACTGCTAGCATTTTTTAGCTTAAGTTCAGGTTCCCATAAACTTATACGGAGCTTGGGCTCAAGTACGGTTGCGAACTAGATTAATTTTTTTCTAAAATGTCCAGCTGGATCTACCATACCTGAGGATCTGTGGTGTCGCTAATGTCTAATAAGCCTTTGTAGAAGTTAAAAAAAAAAAAAAAAAAAGACTTTCAAAATTTACAGCAGCCGAAAGCTGATTGGGCATTTGTCCTTACTGCTGCCCTGCCCATGTTATTTATTATTAGGCTTTGCCTATATAGCACCGTCACTTGTCCGACAACTGGCACCCCAACAATCAGATGTCACCATCTCCAGCACAACTCCATACACTGCCTAGTGGCCGTTCTCTGGTACTGCAGCTCAGCCTCCTTTCACTTACCTGGAAACAAGCACTACACGGCTGTCCAGGCTCCATAACCTATATACTGCATATCAAGCCACTGTCAGAGCAGGCTATAGCTAATCAGTGAGGAATACCAGTTATCGGACCCCCATCAATCTGATATCAATGACTTATCCAAACCATTCAATATCCTGACAACCTTTTATCCAACCAGGTGATGTTTAGCACTGTATTACCATACAGTATTGCAGCATGTCCGTCCCTCGTTCCCCCTGCACAACCCTGACCGGATATTCCTGGAATGAATTTTTCAGCTTTAAATATTTGGAGATTGTAGAAACCATTCCAGGACGTGAGTCTGCAGTAAAGGTTGGAGAGAACATGGTATCTCCAGCATGTGTAACTGATTTCTTCCCTGAAATCTAAAACACATGCTTTATGCTCTGCATTTAGATCATCTGCAGTGTACAACAACCAGAGGAGCGTTACACATTTCATGTGGATCATCCCCAGCTATGTGTCTATACAGAAATTAAGATTTTTGGTACTCACTGAAAAATCTCCGTCTTGTACTATTCATTGGGGATAGAGAAACCATGTGTTAGCCTGCTGACACTATTATCACATCCTAAATCAAAATTGCCTCCTCCCCAGCAGACTATACATCATCTACCATCATCAGGATTTCGTTTAATGATAAAGCAATAGAAGGAGACAAAAGATTATAATCTTATCACACTTTGAGAGAAAACCAAAGTAAATGCATGCCTGACTGGGAAATAATGAAGGGTGGGAGCTGTGTCCCCAATGAAGGCTATGAGAATGAGATTTCACTACAAGTACCAAAAATCTAAATTTCTTGGTCACTTCATTGAGGGACACAAACAATGGGGCATCCTAAACAGGTCCATGGGGTGGAAATGAAGACCAAAAATACTGTTACCATAATAGATTCCCACTTCTGGACAATAGTCATCTGCAGTATATTCCTGAAGACTTGTGTCTGCAGAAGTGAAGGTGTGGACCCTGGAAAAGTTAGAAAGGTTTGCACCTATAAGTAGCTGCCCTATATAGCTGCAGAACTGAGGCCTGGTGAAGAACAGCCCAGGAAGCTCTTACAGCCCAAGCAGAGTGCTCCATAACCCAGAATGTGGGAGCACTGGCATCCACTCTATAAGGCTCACTAATGGATAAACTAATAAGTGAGTAATGGTCACCCTAGAGGGGACGGCACCTCCGCAGAGCGTACCAGGGTGACCCACAAGACATCCGAAGCTGGGAGAGAAAGGCAGAGATGCATAGCCAACTACATGAGACCATGTGAGAAGCTCCCAGGGAGAAGAGGCAAAGTACCTAAAAGAAGGAAAGACATCTCTTCATTAAAGTAATAAGATGGAGAACACTAAGGTGAAAGGAGAGAGACGGACACCAGAACGTATTATCCTGGAGGACAATCAAGACAAACCAATCTGAAAGGCCAAGATCCTGCCACTAAACTAAATTATCAAAAAACTGTCTAGAAGAAAACATTCCTAGGAGATGTATGACTGGATGTCATGGATGGCGCCTGGGGGCATCTGCTCAACAAAAGGAGTTCTGGAGTCAAACTGCAGAATATTAAACTAAACTGGCAATCAAAGTATCCAATCCAAGCTGGGAAAGGAGAATGCTGTACTAATAAGACAAAAACTCATCCGGAAGAGCCCAGACATCTGCCCTGCCCCATCACAATTACACGCTCTGGTTGGCAAAGGGTGGGTGCAGGCTAGCTCAATAGATTGGCCAGCGGGTGCACCCACCAACTGCGACAACTGGCAGGGAGAGTGTATGCAATCTGTCTGACTGGCAGCCGGACACACAGACACCTCTGATTAACCAGCAGGCAGGGCCCGGCCTCTACGCTATTTAGCTTGAGGTGTGAGCACATTGAATGAACTAATCTTAAAAAGTAATATCATAGTAATACTAAGTGTGAATAGCGGAAGGCTGCACACATTTAATTCAAGCGATTGAACACTAAATGTGACACACACCATCCCCATACTGGACATCTACCTGCACCCCAAGAGCCGCACGCATGCTAATTAGCATCTTGAACAAGCTTGATCCTGTGACTAGAGGTCGGTGAAGTCCAGACTCCATCTTCTGCTCCATACAAACATGTACGCTATGGAGGATGGGCAGGAGACCACAAGGCTAAAAGACCACCACCCTGATCACTGACTGCATCGAGGTACATGGCCTAGCTGTACAAGGATACAGACTGAAAAATTACAGCCTGTATTCTTCCTCAATTGGGTGAAACAGTGTATAACATTATACCCCGTTGCCGTATCAAGTGAGACTTCTAAAAGGTCTAAATAAATCTGGGACTCAGACCTCAGTTGCCTCCATCTGACACTACAAAAAACAGAGGAGCCTGATGCTGGCATGGAAGGTATAGCCCACTCGGGATGAGTCGATTTTGATTTAGGGTGTAATGATAGTATTTGCCTCCAGGTGGCAGCAGACTATCCCATGGTGGTGACAGGACAATTGTGTACAAGATAATTGTGTACGGACAATTGTGTACAGACAATTGTGTACAGGGCAATTGTGTCCAAGGACAATTGTGTACAAGGACAATTGTGTACAGGGCAATTGTGTACAAGGCAATTGTGTACAAGGCAATTGTGTACGGACAATTGTGTACAAGGCAATTGTGTACGGACAATTGTGTACAAGGCAATTGTGTACGGACAATTGTGTACAAGGCAATTGTGTACAAGGCAATTGTGTACGGACAATTGTGTACAAGGCAATTGTGTACGGACAATTGTGTACAAGGCAATTGTGTACGGACAATTGTGTACAAGGCAATTGTGTACGGACAATTGTGTACAAGGCAATTGTGTACGGACAATTGTGTACAAGGCAATTGTGTACGGACAATTGTGTACAAGGCAATTGTGTACGGACAATTGTGTACAAGGCAATTGTGTACGGACAATTGTGTACAAGGCAATTGTGTACGGACAATTGTGTACAAGGCAATTGTGTACGGACAATTGTGTACAGACAATTGTGTACAAGTGTGTACAAGGCAATTGTGTACGGACAATTGTGTACAAGGCAATTGTGTACGGACAATTGTGTACAAGGCAATTGTGTACGGACAATTGTGTACAAGGCAATTGTGTACGGACAATTGTGTACAAGGCAATTGTGTACGGACAATTGTGTACAAGGCAATTGTGTACAAGGCAATTGTGTACGGACAATGGTGTACAAGGCAATTGTGTACGGACAATTGTGTACAGACAATTGTGTACAAGTGTGTACAAGGCAATTGTGTACGGACAATTGTGTACAAGGCAATTGTGTACGGACAATTGTGTACAAGGCAATTGTGTACGGACAATTGTGTACAAGGCAATTGTGTACGGACAATTGTGTACAAGGCAATTGTGTACGGACAATTGTGTACAAGGCAATTGTGTACGGACAATTGTGTACAGACAATTGTGTACAAGTGTGTACAAGGCAATTGTGTACGGACAATTGTGTACAACGCAATTGTGTACGGACAATTGTGTACAAGGCAATTGTGTACGGACAATTGTGTACAAGGCAATTGTGTACGGACAATTGTGTACAAGGCAATTGTGTACGGACAATTGTGTACAAGGCAATTGTGTACGGACAATTGTGTACAAGGCAATTGTGTACGGACAATTGTGTACAACGCAATTGTGTACGGACAATTGTGTACGGACGATTATTTACAGACAAGTATAGGGAAAACAAAAAATTAAACGTCCAAAAAAAGGAAATACTTTATTCATCATTGATTTTAACGTAAGATTGCTTATTGAATAACAGTTTCAAAGCTTCTTCTATTCTTATTCTACAAATATTGCTGGTCTTGTCTATCGTGCCTGCATGTTGCTGATCGCTCGTAGATACCGCAGCTTGTCTCCTTGATTGTGATAATCAGCCACTTTCACACGCAGTCGTTCAGCTAGCTGGACATACTTGCTTTGTGGATGCTCAACATTCAGTACCTCAGCATTCTGGGCTGTAAGTCTATGAATTGCCATGTCACTAATGAGTCCGTTGAACAGTTTCCACACGGTAGGATGAGCACAAAGAAAGAGTGCTTGTAAGGCGTTATGAAACCCCTCGCAGCAATTCGTGGTCTTGGGGGCAGAGGCCAAAGCGTCAGCATAATGATTCCAGACCTCTGGAGTAAACCTTGCGTTTCGAAAGCGTCCACCTACTCCTGGCCCCCTAACGTAGGTATGCTCAAAGTAGGAGAGGAGCTGATTGGTAGCATCATCATCAGGGAAGATTTGGGCTAGTTCGTCATACCTTGCACTTACTTCGGCTGGTGGGACAAACGCCAAGGAGGCCAAAGATTTTACCTTGAGATTGAACTCTCCATCCTCAGCCTCAAATTCAGCCTTTAGGCCCAGCTCATTGACCTTTCGAATAATGGACTGGCTCAGATGAAAGAAGCAGCCAGAAATCGCTGCAGCTGGAAACTCATCTTGGAAAGCTGACATTGCTGCCATCTCAAAGTCAAGAAGAATTTTCTGGGGATTTGCACCTGGCATCAACCCTTTGAGCGCCGTGATCATTCGACGATAGGTTGGACCAGTCTTGTTTGGCAGCAGGCAGTAGATCAGGGGAGGATAGGAGTTGCCGACTTTTGCATGGAGAGAATACAGCTGAAAGAACATGGTTGGCACCACCTTGAACGTTCCATCGCCAAACCATGTCTCTCCTCTTTCGAAATAAGGCAACAGTTCATTGCTACCAATGGCAAGAATCCTGTGGGGGTCATCTCTTGCAGAGTCATATAAAATGATGTCGCTGTATTCCTGGGGGATAGCAAAATTGATGCTTTGAGGAGGAGTCAGCATGGTGTTTGCTCGCTGCCTGACCCGACGTGTATTTCGCTCAACGTCACTTCGCTTGGGCATTCGAGACAACACGTCATCAGACCTGTCTCGAAGAACCTGTCCAACAATGCTTCTAGTAGATGCTTGAGAGCTGATTGCTTCTTGCCTCAGAGCAGCCATTGTAGCTCTGGCTTCAGCTTGAACTGGATCTGCAGAGTGACTGTGCTCAGTCGGCTGTTTAACAATCGCGGCTCCAGATGTGTGCATGCGTGCGGGACACTTGAATTTGTTGACTTGCCTGCACCGCCATTCTTTGATGCTGTCATCACGTGTCCTGTGCAGGATATACTCGTGTCCCCCAAGCCTAAGGACATCTTTGTCTTTTTCAGACTTGCTCATAGTAAAAGTCATGGTGAAAGTTGCAAGGGGTGAGTAATGAAACTGAAAGTAAGCGTCATTGTGAAAGTGGCCTGTACAAGTGGCCTGTACACAAATAATTGCCTTGTACACAATTGTCCGTACACAATTGCCTTGTACACAATTGCCTTGTACACAATTGTCCGTACACAATTGCCTTGTACACACTTGTACACAATTGTCTGTACACAATTGTCCGTACACAATTGTCCGTACACAATTGCCTTGTACACAATTGTCCGTACACAATTGCCTTGTACACAATTGTCCGTACACAATTGCCTTGTACACAATTGTCCGTACACAATTGCCTTGTACACAATTGTCCGTACACAATTGCCTTGTACACACTTGTACACAATTGTCTGTACACAATTGTCCGTACACAATTGCCTTGTACACAATTGTCCGTACACAATTGCCTTGTACACAATTGTCCGTACACAATTGTCCGTACACAATTGCCTTGTACACACTTGTACACAATTGTCTGTACACAATTGTCCGTACACAATTGTCCGTACACAATTGCCTTGTACACAATTGTCCGTACACAATTGCCTTGTACACAATTGTCCGTACACAATTGCCTTGTACACAATTGTCCGTACACAATTGCCTTGTACACACTTGTACACAATTGTCTGTACACAATTGTCCGTACACAATTGTCCGTACACAATTGCCTTGTACACAATTGTCCGTACACAATTGCCTTGTACACAATTGTCCGTACACAATTGCCTTGTACACAATTGTCCGTACACAATTGCCTTGTACACACTTGTACACAATTGTCTGTACACAATTGTCCGTACACAATTGTCCGTACACAATTGCCTTGTACACAATTGTCCGTACACAATTGCCTTGTACACAATTGTCCGTACACAATTGCCTTGTACACAATTGTCCGTACACAATTGCCTTGTACACAATTGTCCGTACACAATTGCCTTGTACACACTTGTACACAATTGTCTGTACACAATTGTCCGTACACAATTGCCTTGTACACAATTGTCCGTACACAATTGCCTTGTACACAATTGTCCGTACACAATTGCCTTGTACACAATTGTCCGTACACAATTGCGTTGTACACAATTGTCCGTACACAATTGCCTTGTACACACTTGTACACAATTGTCTGTACACAATTGTCCGTACACAATTGCCTTGTACACAATTGTCCGTACACAATTGCCTTGTACACAATTGTCCGTACACAATTGCCTTGTACACACTTGTACACAATTGTCTGTACACAATTGCCTTGTACACAATTGTCCGTACACAATTGCCTTGTACACAATTGTCCGTACACAATTGCCTTGTACACAATTGTCCGTACACAATTGCGTTGTACACAATTGTCCGTACACAATTGCCTTGTACACACTTGTACACAATTGTCTGTACACAATTGTCCGTACACAATTGCCTTGTACACAATTGTCCGTACACAATTGCCTTGTACACAATTGTCCGTACACAATTGCCTTGTACACAATTGTCCGTACACAATTGCCTTGTACACAATTGTCCGTACACAATTGCCTTGTACACAATTGTCCGTACACAATTGCCTTGTACACACTTGTACACAATTGTCTGTACACAATTGTCCGTACACAATTGCCTTGTACACAATTGTCCGTACACAATTGCCTTGTACACAATTGCCTTGTACACAATTGTCCGTACACAATTGCCTTGTACACAATTGTCCGTACACAATTGCCTTGTACACAATTGTCCGTACACAATTGCGTTGTACACAATTGTCCGTACACAATTGCCTTGTACACACTTGTACACAATTGTCTGTACACAATTGTCCGTACACAATTGCCTTGTACACAATTGTCCGTACACAATTGCCTTGTACACAATTGTCCGTACACAATTGCCTTGTACACAATTGTCCGTACACAATTGCCTTGTACACAATTGTCCGTACACAATTGCCTTGTACACAATTGTCCGTACACAATTGCCTTGTACACACTTGTACACAATTGTCTGTACACAATTGTCCGTACACAATTGCCTTGTACACAATTGTCCGTACACAATTGCCTTGTACACAATTGCCTTGTACACAATTGTCCGTACACAATTGCCTTGTACACAATTGTCCGTACACAATTGCCTTGTACACAATTGTCCGTACACAATTGCCTTGTACACAATTGTCCGTACACAATTGCCTTGTACACAATTGTCCGTACACAATTGCCTTGTACACAATTGTCCGTACACAATTGCCTTGTACACAATTGTCCGTACACAATTGCCTTGTACACACTTGTACACAATTGTCTGTACACAATTGTCCGTACACAATTGCCTTGTACACAATTGTCCGTACACAATTGCCTTGTACACAATTGTCCGTACACAATTGCCTTGTACACAATTGTCCGTACACAATTGCCTTGTACACAACCGTACACAATTGCCTTGTACACAATTGTCCGTACACAATTGCCTTGTACACAATTGTCCGTACACAATTGCCTTGTACACAATTGTCCGTACACAATTGCCTTGTACACAACCGTACACAATTGCCTTGTACACAATTGTCCGTACACAATTGCCTTGTACACAATTGTCCATACACAATTGCCTTGTACACAATTGTCCGTACACAATTGCCTTGTACACAATTGCCTTGTACACAATTGCCCTGTACACAATTGTCCTTGTACACAATTGTCCTTGGACACAATTGCCCTGTACACAATTGTCTGTACACAATTGTCCGTACACAATTATCTTGTACACAATTGTCATGGAACCTCCCATGGTTTCTATGTGTCCCAATGAAGTGACCAAAAAACTTTCATTAAATACTTTGTTTAAAGTCACAATACAGACGGCCTCGCTGACGTGAGGGTTTTTGGGTTCCATCATTAAGAAAATATTCCTAGCACAATGTTTGGATGTTGGTAGAAAGAATCTATTAATAATACATTACAGTCAGAGTCTCGAGGGTTATGGAAAGTAAAAATAAAGTGTTGTTAAAAATTTAGTCTTACAGTATTTTATGTAATAGTATTTCCTCTCATACACAATTCATGAAGTATGGAAGTTACGCTTCACTGCTCTATCATCACATATAAAGCTTTCTGGGTGCCCCCCACCCTGTCTTCTCTCAGGAGCTGGAGGGTTTAAAGGGTTTTTTCCTACTTATAGGATAGGAGACGGCTTACCGATCACTGGGGTCGCACCGTTGGGACCCCTAGAGACCCCAAAAGTAGCTATCTGAAACTGGTTTAGCAGAGCCACATCTCAAACATAACAGAGGTGCACAAGCTTCATCTCCGCTCCATTTATTCTGCCAAAGAAAACAGAGAACAGCTATTTCCAGCCGTACCAAAGACAATGAATGGAGCGGAGGTTACGCATGCTCCTAGTGGCACCTGCTATACCCATAGCTTGCATCCCCCAGTGGCACTGATGGGAAACAAGCAATGCCTGGAGAGTCATTTCATTACATCCCTGACATCAGCAGTAGAGTAAAATCCTAGCGAGGATATGGAGGATATGGAGGAGTATGGATTACGATTCACCAGATGCTGCTGCTGGAATAGAAGATAGACCGACCAAACAAAAACAACAACAAAGCGGCAGAAACTGAATGGAGAACTGAAGAGTATTAGAGCAGTGAAAAAAACCATCATCGCAGCCCAGTAGTTGCCCATTATTGTACCAAACATTTATAAACTGCTACAACAGCCATCAGAAAATACATATGCTTGATACTTATGGCGGAGACATATTATGTCATGTAATTGTGCAATCAGCCACCATTGATTGGCTGCATGAACAATAGGAGAATGGGTCCAGGATCTGCCACACGGAGGAGATGAGTACGGAGAGGATTATAATATTCCATGGGCTCCATGCCTGAAACGCATAAAAGAGTTCTTATGGACTTCTAATATATGTATTAATAAAGCAAGTTTTATCTTCATACTCTTATCCTCATTGTGGTAGAAGCTGGACTCATTCTATGATATATCAGTGTTACCTGGGAGTCCGCTGAGGATCTCGGTCCGTGCACCCAGGCTGGATTCCAGACTGACAGAACTGATGAGCTCATGTATTGCTTTTTCCTATTTAATTGATTAACTGCAGCCTGTTATGGCCCAATTACACACACACACATAATTGTGCAGAATTGTTCACAGATCTCTGTTGCAGTGAAATCATGGACACATTGTTAAATTTGTACACGCAACAATGTGTTCATGATTTCACTGCAACCAGAGATCTGCAAACAATGTCTGCACAATTATGTGTCTGTGTGTGTATGTAACTGAGTCTTTAGTATGAGCCGCTGGATTGCTGATTGTCTGCAATGCGCACATGAAAATGTCACATGACTGTCTAATTGTAGCAATACCCTCACTGAAACAGCGCCTCTCCTCACTCTGTGGATTCTCCGGTTCAGGGCACTTATGGGACCACAAGTCTGCAATCTGTGTACTTCCGGACACATTCGAACTAGACATATCCAGCATCTGTATTGAGCAAGGTCGCGCACGTCTAGTTGGCATGCGACCACATGTATGCAAATGGTGTACTTAATAACGTGCTAGAAGATTCTGACAGCGCAGATTGCACACTGAGGATTCTTGTTCCCGTGGGTCAGACAACCATTTGATCAGAATTTTTTACTGCTGTGTTCCTATGTGAATGCCAACTATAAGTCCCATCCCAAGACCTGAGAAAAAGGAGATTTTTATGTACTCACCGTAAAATCTCTTTCTCTTAGCCTCAATTGGGGGACACAGGACCATGGGTGTTATGCTGCTCTCCACTAGGAGGCGACACTATGCATAATCTGAAAAAGATTAACAGTGGCTCCTTCTCTGCAGTATACACCCCTGGCCAGCCACAGCCTTAACCAGTTTTGTGCTAAAGCAGAAGGAGGAAGAACGTCGATAACATAAACCATGTCTACAGAAAAAGGCAAACTATTGTACGAGCTCAGAAACAATTATGAGAACTCAGTAGAAAAACGGGCCGAAACGAGCAACAGGCAGGAGCTGTGTCCCCAAATTAGAGGCTAAGAGAAAAGGATTTTACGGTGTAGTACATAAAAATTTCCTTTTCTCTTTTGCTTCATTGGGAGACACAGGACCATGGGACGTCCCAAAGCAGTGCCTGGGTGGGAAGCAATGGAACGATTATTGTGCAGACAGTCCCCTACAGGTGGGGCACTGCTGCCTGCAGAACACGCCTACCCAGACTCGCGTCTGCTGAGGACTGGGTATGGACTCTGCAGTGTTTGGTAAACGTGTGTAAGCTAGACCAGGTGGCCGCCTTAGACGCTTGTTGTGCCGAGGCCTGGTGCCTAACGGCCCAAGAGGCCCCTACAGCAGGGGTAGAATGTGCTATACCACCAGCCGGAAGAGGTGAATTTTTAAGTCTGTAGGCCTCCTGTATGGTGGATTTTATCCACCTAGCGAGGGTAGCTTTGGAAGCTGGCATACCCGTGCGACTGCCTTCCAGAAGAAGAAAGAGGGAATCCGACCTCCGGAAGGGCGCAGTCCTAGACATATAGATACGCAATGCCCTGACAAGGTCCAGCGTATGCAAAGCCTTCTCAATCCTATGTACCCGTGCCGGACAAAGTGACGACTTTCGTTGAGATGGAAGGTAGATAGAACCTTCGGGAGGAAGGATGGGACCGTACGGAGAACTACTTTGTCCTGGTGAAAAACCAAGAAGGGATGTCTGCAGGAGAGAGCTGTCATTCTGACACTCTGCGTAGCAAGGTGATTGCCACCAGGAAGGCCACCTTCTGGGATAGAAGGCGGAGTGGGATTTCTTTAAAGGGGCTCAAAAGGTGGTTCCTATAGTGCTTTCAGCACCAGGTTGAGATCCCACCTCTCTAGTGGTTGTTTGTAGGGCGGAACCAAGCGGGAGACCTATTGAAATGTCTTGTCTTGCGATTTGTTAGCAATGCGTCTCTGAAAAAGAACCGAGAGAGCTGACACTTGGCTCTTAAGACAGCCAAGTGACAGTCTGGCCTCCAGACCCGATTGGAGAAAACCTAGTACCCTGGTCAGGGAATAGGGCAAATGGAGTCTGGCCACATCTTTGCACCAGGTAAAGAAGGCCCTCCAGATACGATAGTAAGTCTTGGCAGAGGCTGGTTTGCTCGCCCTGATCATGGTTCCAATGACGTCGGCGAGAACCCTGCCTGGGTTAAAACCCAGGTCTCAAGGGCCACGCCGTCAAGTTGAGGGCCCCTGAATTCTGGTGGTTAGAACGGGCCCTGAGATAGAAGATCTGGACGATTTGGGATACGCCAGGGAACGTCTGCGGAGAGCTGTACAATGTCGGCGTACCATGTATGTCTTGGCCAGTCTGGGGCAATTAGGATAGTTGGAACTCCCTCTTGCTTGATTTTTCTCCGTACTCTGGGAATCAGAGGGAAGGGCGAAAGACGTACAAGAGCTGGATTGAGTCCAGTCTTGGACCAGGGCATCCACTCTCAGTGACTGCGGATCGTGTGTTCTGGCATGAAGCTGGGGACCTTGGCATTGAGGTTTGATGCCATTAGGTCCACGTCCGGAGTCCTCCAGGATGGCAGTTTTCATGAAAAACTTCGGGATGTAGGGACCACTATCCCGAGTCCATTCCTTGTCGACTGAGGAAGTCTGCTTCCCAGTTGTCTACTCCCGAATGTGTACCGTAGACAGGACCGAGCCTGTGTTTTCCGCCCATTGGAGAATGTGTGTTACTTCTCGCATCGCCTGGGCACTGCGAGTCCCTCCTTGTGATTCACGTATGCCACGCCGTGGCATTTCCGACTGTATTCTTATGCGCGAGGTTGCCAGTAAGTGCTGGAAGGCTCTCAACGCCAGGAGGATGGCACGAATCTCCAAGATGTTGATGGGCATGGTCGCTTCTGTTGGGGACCATTTGCCCTGTGCTCTGTTGTGCAGGTGCACTGCTCCCCAACCTGTCAGACTCGCGTCGGTGGTTAGAACCTTCCAATGACCCGTGAGAAAGGATTTTCCTTTTGCGAGTGAGGTCGGTCTAAGCCACAAATGTAGGGACCTCCTGGTTGTCGGTGTTAACTGAAACGTTCTGTCGAGGGAAAAAGGACTCTTGTCCCAGGACTTGAGGATGGCCAGTTGGAGAGGCCTGAGATGAAGCTGGGCAAATGGAACCGCTTCCATTGCTGCCACCATCCTGCCGAAGACCCTCAAGGTAAACCGGAGAGCTTGAGGGTGTGCGTCCGGAGGAGGGTGCGAACTCCCAGACGGAGAGCAAGCTCCTTATCCTTGGGAAGGAGCAATAGACCCCTGGAGGTGTTGAAGTGCATTCCCAAGAATGTCAGGGACCGACTTGGAATAGGTGATGACTTGGGTAAATTGACAAACCATCCTAGGCGACTCAGTGTGTCCCCCGTGATTGAGACGCTGAGTTCGCAATCCCTGAAGTTGGGAGCTTTGATGAGGAGATCGTCCAGGTATGGAACGACAACTATGCCTCTGGAGTGTAGGACGTTCATGGTGGCTACCATGACCTTGGTAAACAAACACTCTGGGAGCTGTGGCGAGTCCGAACGGGAGAGCCACGAACTGGTAGTGTTCTTGGTCGACTGCGAACTTGAGGAATCGCTGGTGGGGCAGGTATGCATCTAGTAAGTCTATGGATGCAAGAAACTCCCTCTCCTCCATGGACGCTATGATGGATTGGAGGGACTGCATTCGGAAGTGACGCACCCGTACATATTTGTTTAGTTGTTTGAGGTTCAGTATGGGCCTTACACTGCCTCCTTTTGGAGTAGAACCCGTGGTAGCGTTCGGCCGGGGGGGCCAACACAATGACTCCTACCTGAAGAAGTGAGGTGACCGCTTGAAAGAAGGCGCGAGCCTTGGCTGGCGGTTTTGGGGGAACGGAGAGAAAAAAATCAGCTTGGTGGGTTGGAAGTAAACTCTATCTTGTATCCGGAAGACACTATTTCCTTGACTCACCTGTCTTCTGTAATAGGCAGCCAGACTTGACGAAAGCGTAAAAGTCGGACGCCGACGGGTGGGGTGTCTTCCAAAGACAGAGAGTCATGACGAGGAGAACCTCTGGGATTTGGCTCCGTTAGGTTTTGACTGGCTTGCCTTCGACTGCCAGGTCTTGTCTGACTTTTGCTCCGACAGCGAGCTGTCCCTACGTGGGGAACTGCTACGAGTTTGTGCTGGTCAAGAGACTGACCAGCCTGACGAGTTCCGAAAGGATCGGAATCGTGTTTGAGTATGCCTCTTGTACGTGCGTTTGGGTTTCAGTTGGGGAAGAGGTGCTCTGGCCCCATGTGGCGTTCGATATCATTGTGTCTAACTTTTCACCGATAAGTCGACCGCTAAGGTATGGCAGTTGTGTGAGAGACTTTTTGGAAACTGTGTCCGCCTTCCATTCCCGCAGCCAGAGGACACGCCGGATTATGATGGCGTTTGATGCTATCCCCGCTACACAGTTTGCTGAGTCTAAAGCTGCGTGAAGCATATAATCTGCTACAACTGAAATTTGAACAGCTTGGTCCGCCAGCTCAGGGTTAGATGAGCAGAGGCCAGCCTGTAAGCTTTTGGCCCAAGCCATGATGGCCTTGGCAGCCCAGACCGAAGAGAATGCGGGTGCCAGAGAGGAACCTGCAGCTTAGAAAATTGATCGGGCCATGCATTCCACCTGACGGTCCGTTGTGTCCCTGCAGAGAAAGCAGTGACTGTGCTGCTATCCTAGAGACTGGGGGATCCACTTCCGGTGGATCTGTCCACTCTTGGGTCATGTCCTGTAGGAAAGGATAACGTGTCTCCAGATATTTGCGATTGGCGAACTTTTTCTCAGGTTGTGAACGATGCTTTTTAAGCATCGCCTTAAACTCTGGGTGATTGGAGGAGAATTTAGGCAGCCTCCGAACTTCTTGAAAAGAGATTTTGTGTTCTGGAGCATCCTGGGGTGGGTCAGAAATGTCCAACACCAGACTGATGGAAGAAATGATATCCTCAACTAGCGCTGCAAAGCTAGGGGGATTTTGGTCGAGACCCGTTTCTGTGTCCTGATCTGAGTCGGAATCACAGACGCCCTCAGAATCTGTATTGCTGTGACGTCCCGTTAGGGGAGCTGGGACGGTGGCTCTCTTTAGCCGGGGATGGCCGTGGGTATCTACAACTATGGTGTCTGTCCCTGTGAGGGGTCCTTCTTGATGTTTCGGAGCTACGGTGTCTCTCCCAAGAAGGGGGTGACCGCGAGCTATGTGATGACGCTGACTAGCATGACCCATGGGTCCGCTTGCGTCCTGTTCTGGTCATCGAGTCCCTGGTCCCAGCTCTGCCTTTGTTGAGCAGCGGCAGAGGACGAGGGGTGACTCTGCAAGACCTGAAGCAATGTGGAGGTAAGCCCATCTATGGACTGAGACATGGATTGGGACATGTACGTGGCCCATTCCGGCGTGATATTAGGGTCACTGGGATTAGTAAGGGTTACTTGGGGCTCTGGCACATTAGGTTGAATGCAGTCCTGACAGTGCGGGTATGTACCGCTGGGCAGGCAGTTCCTGCAGGCTGTGCAGAAAGCATAATAAGAGTCCTGAACCTTGGGGTCCTGAAACCTGGTTCTCTTGGACTTTGAGCCCGGCATAGTGCCTGGGACTGGAAAGGGAGGTCTATGCAGAGAAGCCTTATATAGCAAATAGAGTCACAGCCGAGGATGGGGCCTCAGCTGTGATCTTAACACACCGGTGTGCCCCTCTAGTGTCCAGCGCTGGCGTCCAGTGTCCTGTGCCCCCCAGAGACTGGCTGGCCTGATCCTGAGGCTGCTTTCTGCATCCTGTGACTGGTAGCTGCAGTCTGTGCTGCAGCAGTAATGGCCGCCGGGAAGATGAGGGGGGCGGGGCGGAGAGCGGAAAAGGGCGGCAGGGTGAGCAGAATCGCACCCTTTCAGCTGCGATCCGCCCCCTCTATGACACTGTGCAGTGTCATATTAGTCATTCGGGGAGCGGAGAAAAGGCGGTGGCTTCCGTGTAGGCTGAAGCCGTGGCCTAAATCAGAAAGCTGAGGCTCCAGGCCGGCGCGGAGGACCTGGTAGGGGCCAGAATTGATCCGGACCTCTCCATGTCCCTAGGCAGGGTGGCGGAGGGGCTATAGTCCTAAAGGGGGGGCCCTTGGAGAGTGTCCCTGGCACCTGTAGGTGCTGTGTTGGTACAGAGGCACAGGGATCCTGTGCCTCTGAATGTGCCATGCCTGCCCTAGCACTGCCCCCGATCCCATCAGGAGCCCGCAGCACAGCTGTGGCTCCTGGATAGTGCAGCTGTTGTGTGATCCTTGAGAAGGGGGCCCTTGAGGTGGATGCCGTATCTGCTGCCACTGTCGGCCCTACCTGAGGTGTCTCAACCTAATGCCCCCAGAAGGGGTGATTAGGGAGGGTGCAGGTGTCACCATTGGAGGGCTTCTCCATCACCTCGACCTCAACCCAGAAACCAGAGGAATTGGGGAGGGAGGGAGGGAAGGGGTCATCTCGAACTCAACCAAGGACCCCAAGATGCTGAGGAGGGAGCAGCATGGGGGAGATAGTCTATACTTCAACCTGGCACCCCCATAATGGGGGGGACAAGGAAGGGGCCATGCCGGGAGTCTCGAAAGAGACCCCCACTTTGCTTCTTCTGTGATTGAAGAATGAAAATTAGGTGTGCCTCCTATGCGACACTAAGCAAACACTGGTTCAGGCTGTGGCCTGCCAGGGGTGTATACTGCAGAGGAGGAGCCACTGTTAATCTTTTTCAGATTATGCATAGTGTCGCCTCCTGGTGGACAGCAGCATAACACCCATGGTCCTGTGTCCCCCAATGAGGCGAAAGAGAAAAACACACGCTGGTCTCATTTCATTTAAAGGAGCACTTGACGTTTGCTGCTCTACACCGTACTGCCCCTGCCCATCAGTCCTGCCCTAGGTATACCAACTTCACCATTGTGTAGGAATCATACAGATGTTGTAGAGAGCAGCTGTGGGGTCTTTTATGTCCCGTCTATTGTCCAAACCACTTTAATTCCTTTATTGTGTAACAGGAGAATGTTTTCCAGATATTTTCTCTTTCATAAATTGACGCCACCACTATTTATGTCAGAGAAATCATATCTTGAGGCAGAATCATCATTTGCAGGTGACTGGGGATCTCTCCTTAAAGAGCATTCCTGACTGTTGTATGTGACATTGGCTGGGAAGAAATTATGTAAAAAATAAAGAAAAAAAAAAACATTGAACCAACTTACCCGAGTCTTACAAAAATGAACCTTAAATTCAATATCCTCCTCAAAGTTGAGCACAAAAACTTTCTTCACCTTCTTGACTTTTTGATTGTCACCAGTAGACTCAACTAGTAAGAAAACAAACAGACAACAGTGACTGGACTGTCCGACTTCATAGTTTGTAAAACGCTTGAAAAAAGGTGACAAATCACTTACTTTTTATTCTAGGACGGAAACGCCAGTGTTCAGGCCCGGCCCACATGGACATGGTGCGTGGACTGAAGTACGAATACTCCCCAGGACACGAGGACAGCTGGAGGCACATGGTACCAATGTCTGCTTCTGAGAGCTTGGTAATCTGCGACCTGGAAATTAAGAGACTGTGGTTAATCCCAGAGGGAAACGGCTGCTCCAGGTCTGATTACAACGAAACATCTACATACAACGTTCTCGCAGATCACAGGACGCTGCAGACCACCTCTCCAGCCTCTACGATGATTACCAGATGATAGGTGAATATTGATTAGGTAATGAATCGGCTTAGGCCGGCTTCACACCACAGTCTTGTGCTATCAGGTTCTGTCCGGTTCAAACCGGACAGAACCTGATCCGGTTTTGCCACCATGTATCCTTATGGTGCTGGTTTGGTCCTATTTGGCCATCCGGTTTTGTGTTTTTTCCCTGATCCGGTTTTGTTCGTTTTTTGCACCAGACAAAGTCTGGTGGAGTCAGCATCATTTTTTGTATCCGATGCAAAAAACTAAAAAAAAAAAATGGATCCTCCTGGACCATCATCATGGGAGTCTATGGGCGCCAAATCACCCCGGATCCGGCAAGAAAAAAAAAAAAACGGATAATTTCCCAGACACCATTTACAGACCACGTCAGCTCTGAAATGCTGCCGCGTTCATTCAGCACCATGGACAGCAGCAGCATTTCAAAGCCCCCATTGAACGTTCAGCACCACGGAGAGCTCCACTGCTCACACGGGCTACACGTTGAGCACCGCAAACAGCAGCACTGCACCCGCAGACTGAAACTTCAGCACTGCGGAGAGTAGCAGAGATGAGCACAAACGACTGCTGCTAAAACCAGGATTGGAGGGCATATTTGCCCACAGTTTGTGCTCGTCTGGTGCAGTCAGGTTCTGTCCAGCGCATCTTGCAAAACACCATGCAGAACCTGACAGCATGAAACTGTGGTGTAAAGCCGGCCTTAGGCTGTTTTCACACTGCAGGATTTTCCCTTGATCAGGGTTCGATCAGGTTTGTGTGCCAAAACCAGGAGTGTCTGCAAAACTCAGAACAGGTGTCAATCTTTCAATTATAGTTTTTCTCTACAAGTTCCTCTCCTGGTTTTAGCACACAAACCGGATGGAACCTGATCAGGAAAAAAACTGCAGTGTGAAACACAGACGTGTGAGACAAGGCCGTTTGTGGGCGGAGCTTGTAACGTGTCACAGATTGTGTGACACGTGTGCGGTCTGTGTGCTATTCGTGGATAGCCCTCCAGCGCCACTGTTCCACTCACTTCCGGGATCGCTGTCAGGCTCAGTGAAGTGAATATTCGTGAGCCTAATGAGCAGCATCGGAAGAGAGAGGAACTGTCAGCGCTGGAGGGAGGGGAGTATAAAATTCTTTATTTTGACACCTTTAGCTTTTGTCCGTGCACACAGATGTCATACTGTGAACATCCGTGTGCGTTTACGTTTTGGGGCAAAAGCGGTCCGTAGTTCCGCAAAAAAAAGGACATGTCACTGTGTGCAGCACACGGACACGTATCTCCACACGGCAGCACGGTCCATGTGGAAAAACGGAAGTGTAAAGGTGGCCATAAGGGATCAGGTGCCCCCGTATGTCCGTGCCTAAAGCATGTGTCGGCACGGACCTCACACGTGCCGGAGGCACGGATGTGTGAAAGAGGCCTTAGAAGATGTCTCAGGGCAGGAGAGAACGGTTCCAGACCATGAGTCTCAAGCCGTTCACTGACACATTGTCTGGTGATTCATTATACAGTCGGCTATGGATGCAGAAGCAGCAGAACACAAGGCAAAGGATGGAAATGGCCAGGGTTCTTTCTAAAAATGTGTAGGCTCATTAGATTGACAATGTATCAAAATGCGTAATTTGTTTATTTTTCTTACAAATAATACTTTCCTGTAAACTAGGTTTTTCCAACCCTATCAACATGATGTAGGGATGCTCTCTGAATTCTGAGATCGTATAACCCCACACACCATGGGCGTACCCAGGATCAAAACTAGGAGGGGCAAGCCATGATCGTTCAGGTTGTAAAATTGCGCATCGGGGCTCATCAGACTCGTTACACCACTGGGGAGCTCTATGGGGGGCTGTATATGAGATGGGAGCCCTATGGATGGCTGTATATGAGATGGGAGCCCTATATGGGGGCTGTATATGATATGGGAGCTCTATGGGGGGCTGTATATGAGATGGGAGCCCTATGGAGGGCTGTATATGAGATGGGAACCCTATGGAGGGCTGTATATGAGATGGAACTTCCATCTCATATACAGCCCCCCCAATGCTCCATAGGGCTCACATCTCATATACAGCCCTCCATAGGGCTCCCATCTCATATACAGCCCCCCATAGAGCTCCCATTTCATATACAGCCCCCTTATAGGGCTCCCATATCATATATAACCCCGCCATAGGGCACCCAAATCATACTCAGCCCCTTCATAGGGCTCCTGTATCATATACAGCCCCTCCATAGGACTCCCATCATGGAGGGGGGTTGTATATCATATGGGAGCCCTATGTGGTGGGCTGTATATGATTTGGGAGCCTTATGGGGGGGCTGTATATGATATTGGAGTCCCATCTCATATACAGCCCCCCAATACCCCATACAGTCCTCATATCATATACAACAGCCCCCCATAGGGCTCCTATATCATAGGCTGCATATGATATGGGAGCCATATGGGGGGCTGTATATGATATGGGAGTCCCATATCATATACAGCCCCCCTAATGCCCCATAGGGCTCCCATATCATATACAGCCCCCCATAGGGTTCCAATAATGGGAGCCCTTTAGGGGTCTATATATGATATAGTAGCCCTATAGGGTTGCTGTATATGATAAGGGAGCCTATGGGGGGGCAGGGCTGTATATGAGATGGGAGTACATGTCATCTCATATACAGCGCAGCCCCCACATAAGGCTCCCATATACAGCCCTCCCATAGGGCTCCCCCCACCCCAACATCACTTTTTTTTATATTTACATCTTTTTTTTCCAGTTAATGTTGTCCTCCCTTGACTTTTCTAGCAAAGCTCCAGCCTCCGCACCAGCAGTGTCCCCAGACCCCAGCTTGCACCGCAGGAACTCAGCACTCAGTGGTGATGTCATGACTTCACTTCTGAGTCCCCTGCCCGCCGAGCTGATCTGCAGTCGGCAGACTGTCTGAGGGCGAGATCCGCCCTGCGCCCCTGCTGGCTGCTGCTGCCCCATCATGATTACCGCGCTGTCGCTGAGGTAACTGCTACACACAGTGACACACAGGTGACAGGTGGAGCAGAGGTGCTAGCGGTGGCCGCCTCAGCTCAGCCGCCCTCAGACACACATTATAATTAATAGGTGCGCGTGGCAGGCAGTGGGGGCAGCTTCACACACAACCACCTAGTAGCACAAACCTCAGAACAGCACGCAATAGTGGGTGATTGACCGTTACCATGCCTTTCCCTTGCTACCTGCTCTTCTATTAAATATCAGCACTTCTCTTCTTTCTCTCCTTCCCCACACCCCTCCTGCATCTCTCTTCTCCAAGGCTTTTTATTTAGCATTGTCTGCTAGCTCCGTCTACACTTTTATTTCACACTCAATTCTTAGGCTGGCTTCACATCATGATTTTTGCACATCCGTGGTGATCCTTGAAATTCAAGGATCACACAGACAGGCACAGATCTGTGCCAACAGATGCCACTGATACCCACGGATCAGTGTTTTCCATGGATCCGTCATCAGTTAGCAGAGATAGGGCTGTACCTTGCTTCAGAGTATGCGCAATACAGCAAATCAAATCTGTGTTATGGATCCGATTTTTAATGGATCCGAGATACATAGACTCCCATGTTATGTAAAGCGGAACGCAACTGATCCATTGTGTCCGATTTGAGTCACGGACACCAAAAATCGTAACAGCCTATGTTTTTGGATCCGAGACAAAACCTGAAAGCTACGGATGGTGCTAAAATCGGATGCCACTAGGGACACATCCGATCAATCCGTGGCCCACAGGGATACATGGGAGGCAAAATCGAATCCGTGTGTATCCGTTTTGACACGGATAGACTCTGATGCAGCAAAATCGTGATGTGAAGCCGGCCTTAGAGCACATTTGTACTTCTATTCTTCTCCTTTCTCCTCCCAGGCTCGTATGCAATAGCGATCTCTCTTGCCAGTTGTACTCCCCCTCGCCCCAGTTGTACTCCCCTCACCCCAGATGTACTCCCCCTTTTCCCCATTGTTTCTCTTAGTAAAACATCAGTGCAAATTGGCACCAGCACATTGCGGGAACTAAGGGAAAGAATCTCATTCCGCTGGCAAGCTCCGCCAGTACAGCAGATGACCCCTACTTCTGAGAGAATTGCTACCAGTGACTCTCACAGCTCGGGAGGCATAATTCAACATTACCGGGTTGTTTCATAAAAGACAGAGCAAACAGCTAAGCCGTTTGTGGAAATGTGGCCTTCAGCTCACATACTATTTTATACAATTAACTAAATGAATGACTGTTCAGTGTGAGTATTGTACGATGACTATATACCCCATTAGTCTAAATGAGAAGTGTCAGATGACAGCAGCCTTAAAAGCAAGCCTCATTCTTTGTACAATGTACCACGAGAGAATTAATCAGCAATCAGGTGTCAGGTCAAGAGGAAGAACTGTACCCTTTCCTCTCTGATCTACAGGCTTCACGCTGTTCTGAGAACTGTCCAAGGTCTTCTACTTCATTGCCATCACACACATCAGCATCAAAATCATCCATCTCAGGAGCATCGTCCTCCACTTCAGCATTGATGTCAAAGGCATGGTCGCTTTCCTTGTACTTATCGGTTGAAGTAGAGACAGTCTGCAAAGTGAATGAAACAACACAGTGTCTTGTAATGGAAAAAATCATTGCATCGGTTCTAGATCAGGGGGACGAGCAAATAAATGTGACACTGTAGTAAAAAGCGGAGCATAGATGTAATAGCTGGTGTAAACTATATGGATAGTGTCTATCTACAGACATTGCACTACAAGTCCCAGAATGGACTTCAGAGCACAAGTATAAAGCGAATGGGCAACATACACAGGTCAGAAGAGAGAAGAGCCAGACATTGAGGCTGGGATTCATCATCGGTCGGGTTTTAGAAGTCATTGTATCTGGTTATATTGGCTGTTTACTGCATCACATTCAAAGTGCAGCACGAGATTCATGAATTTGGTGCAAAGCTGAAAAGTAAAAAAGTTGCAACAGGTAACTTTTTACTTTGTGTGAATAATATCACTCCGGGGGGACACTACAGGAGCAGTGTTGCTCCAAATTTTGGAGAATTGGGTGCAAAGGAAAAAGGAGATTTTTGTGTACTCACCGTAAAATCCTTTTCTCTTAGACTCTAATTGGGGGACACAGACCGTGGGTGTTATGCTGCTGTCCACTAGGAGGCGACACTAGGCAGAATCTGAAAAAGATTAACAGTGACTCCTCCTCTGCAGCATTACACCCCTGGAAGAGGAAGTGCTTCTCCAGTTTTGTGCTAAAGCAGTAGGAGAGTTAACAGATAATAACAGTGACACAGGAAGTCTACGCAGGTAACCTGTGTAAACAAATATAGTTAACAAGGTAATAACAGTGTAACAAGGCCTGAATCCAAACAGGCACGTGTGTAAACAGTTAAGGGTTAGCAGAGTAACACTAGTACCACAAGGCCTGTAACTAAGCAGGTGCATGTGGAAAACAGTGAAGAGATAACGAAGTAATAATCGTATAACAAGGCCTGTAACTAAACAGGCTCACAGAACTACAAGGCCTGGAACTAAACAGGCACAAGTTTAAACAGTTAACAGAGTGATAATAGGCAAACATGAGTAAACATGTTAACCATGTAACAGCTGAGAAGCTATGTGAGAACTGTAGAAAAAGGCCCACAAGGGCAATAGGGTGGGTGCTGTGTCCCCCAATTAGAGGCTAAGCGAAAAGGATTTTACGGTGAGTACACAAAAATCTCCTTTTCTCCTTCGCCTCATTGGGGGACACAGACCGTGGGACGTCCCAAAGCAGTCCCTGGGTGGGAAAAACGATGGAACTAGTAATGCCGAACATGGTCAGCGAAAAACTATGTACCTACAGGAGGGCTGCTGCCTCCTGGAAGACACATCTACCCAGACCTGCGTCTGCCAAGGCCTGATTGTGAGCACTGCAGTGACTTGTAGATGTGTGTAGGCTGAGCCACCTGGTTGCCTATGACACCAATGTGCTGACGCCTGGGGCCGGACGGCCTAGGAGGCCCCCACGGCCGTAGTAGAATGTGCCCCGACACCAGCAGGAAGGGGCGGCTTTTTGAAGGTATAAGCGTCCTGGATGGTTGGTGGAATCCATCTAGCTATAGTAGCCTTAGAGACTGACATGTCTTTATATCGGACCTCTGGAAGAAGGAAGAGAGAATCCAACTTCCTAAAAAGGTGCTGTCCTGGATACATAGATGCGTAGGGCCCTGACGAGGTCCTACAATGTAAAGCCTTCACGACCCAATGGCCTGGAACCAGGCACAGAGCTTGCAGAGAGAGGTCTTCATTTAGGCGAAAGAATAACCTCGCCAGTGGAAGAAAGGATGGGACCGGCGAAGGGCAACATTGTCTTGGTGGAAGACCAGACAAGGAGATTTACCTGAGAGTGCTGTAAGTTCCGATACTCTGCAGGAAAAAGTAATTGCCACCAAAAAACCACCACTGTTAGTATGAGAATGCTCAGGGGAGTGACCCATAGAGGCTTAAAGGATGGTTCTTGTACAGCCGTGAGGAGAAGGTTTAGGTCCCACGGGTGTAGCGGCCTGTTGAATGGGGAAATCAAATGGCAGACCCCTCGAAGGAAGGATTTCCTTGAGGTCTGGGAGCAAAAATGCTTGTGGAAGAAGGTGGAAGGGGCTGAAAACTGCCCCTTGAAAGAACCCAAGGACAGGCCTGAGTCCAGGCCCGAATTGAGGAAACTGAGAATTCTTGGCAGGGATAGGGGCCAAAGTGAATGGCCTCTAGAGGTGCACCAATCAACCAAAAACAAATGTTCATGTGCGAGGTAAATGTTTGAGGAGGCTGGTTTCCTCGCTCTCATATGTTCGCCACAATATCCTAAGAAAACCCAGCTTGGTTAAGACCCAGGTCTCAACAGACATGCCGTCAATACAGAGTTGATGAATTCTGACGGTATAACCTGTCTTGAGAGAGTGAGTCTGGACTGTCTGGTTGGACAGTCCGGCAAGCGCCATGATACGGCTGCTATGAGTGAGAGACGGAAACGGATCCATCCCTGGACTGGTGTGTGTGTGGTCCCAATGACTGTGGGTCATAAGACCTGGTCCTGAAGGCTGGAATCACGAGTACCTCATCCGGGGCTTCCTAGCATCGGTAGATTCATGGGACAACGTGAGGGTGTGGGAAACACTCCCTTGAGGTAGTCCCCTTGCGGGCGAAGAAAACCACTTCCCCGTCATCTACAGCCAGCTTATAGTGCCGAGTTTGTGGATTCCGCCCAGTGAAGTACATGATGAACTTCATCCGTTGCCTGGAGACTTCTGGGTTCCGCCCTAGCGACTGACATATGTCACAACCGTGGCATTGGCTAAAGGACTTCAGTGCTAGGACTATTTCCGGAATCTTCCGTATATTCATGGGCATTTTTGACTCCGGGCGGGATCACTCGCCTTGTGTACTGTGATGGGGGACGCTGCACCCCATCGCGTCAGGCTCGTGATAGTGGTTAAACTGTTCAGCGTGGTGGAACGAAAAACCTTCCCCGTATGATAGAAAGAGTGGTCAGAGCCACCGGGGGGGGGTGGGGGGAGACCGCCTACTTTCAGAGGACAGGTGAAAACTCCTGTCGAGTGATTGAGGTTCTTGTTCCTTGAATTGAGAATGGAGAGTGTGAAGTCGGTCTGAGATGCGGCTGTGAAATATTAAACTGTTGGAACCGGATTATAATTGTGGAGGTTGTTATAGTGTCTACAGTGCTGAGACACTATGTTCGCAGTCCACGAGGATCAGAGTTTAGGATAGGCAGAACGTCCAAGTACGGAAGGATGATGACACCCCTGGAGTGAGGGGTAGTCATGACGTCTGCCCTGACCTTTGTGAGCACTGAAGGAGCTGTAGATGAATCGAAAACGGGGGAGCCACTAATTAAGTGTTCCTGTTTGAATGCAAATCTGATGAAACTTTCGGTCAGTAGCTGCATAAGAATATACTGGTAGGCGTCCTGTATATCTATGGGCGGAAGGAATATTAATCGTTCTTTGGAAGCAACTTAGAGTGGCGATACCATGTGGGATAAGTTATCCGGACATGTTAGTTTAGTTGTTTTTGGTCCAGTACGGATCGTACTGTACCTTCCTGATTGGACCACAGATAGGTTGGAAAACGCTCTTTGCGTGATACAGTTACAGCGACTCCTGAAATGAGGAGAGGCTGTACAGGGTGGAAAAAGTACTTGAGCCTTTACGCAGCGGAGACGATTTGGTCTTGGATTGGCGAGACTGACTCTGTCAGGACGAGCTACCCTTCTGGGTATCCTGGGACAGGTACCTGCGTGGCGATCGAGTACTCGTCAGTGTCGGTCTAAGTCTTGACCGACCTTAATAAATTCTGAAAGGAGCGGTCGTCCAGGTTTGCACTGAGGGAGGGAGTGCCCTTGC
Source organism: Allobates femoralis (assembly GCA_033576535.1). Lineage (NCBI taxonomy): Eukaryota > Metazoa > Chordata > Amphibia > Anura > Aromobatidae > Allobates > Allobates femoralis. The sequence goes on along the minus strand of JARQOC010000004.1, from coordinate 92,107,202 downwards.
CTCTCTTAGCATCTGAAGTTAACTTGTCCAGCTGTCCTTCGAACAGGTGTCCTCTGAGGAATGGAAAAAAAAAACGTGAGGGGCTTCATGAAGACCACGTCCATTCTTCCCTTCCCGTACCCAGAGGGCACGTCTAAGGGAATGGCATTGTGAGCTGCTATTGCTGAGCAATTGGCAACGTGCAGGGCTGCGCGCATTAGGTAGTCAGCTGAGGTGGAGACTCGAGTTGTTTGGGTCGTCAGAGTAGGGCGGCGGACGAGGCATTCAATATTGGTTGACCTGCTAATGCTGTGATGGCTATCTCTGCCCCGACTGAAGCGAATCTTGTCCGTGTCAGTCTAGATGTGAACTGGCCGAATGAATTCCGGTAGGAATTCAGTTTGCCGACGTCGCTTGAGGGATCGCCTGGCTGTGCGCTGAGGGAGGGAAATGCTTTGGTCTCCCATGGCATCTGAATGCAATGTGACCAGTTGTCTTCTGGACAGACGCCCCTGGATATGGGAGGCCCGTGAGAGACTGAGGCTACAGTATATCTTAGATCTTCCAATAGAGCGACAGTCTGGCGGCTCTAGGACTCCTAAGGACGTATTGAGATCTGAGTCGTGGTCAAATTGGCCTTCTGAGGGCAGGACTGGTCTGCTGCCTGTAGCACCTTTACTGTGGCATTATCGTCCACATTACGTCCTGTGTGTAGCCACAGTCGGGAGGAAGTATGCCGAGCCTCTGATAATAATTATAATAATATTTATCCATTTATATAGCGCTATTAATTCCATAGCACTTTACATACATCCAGAAATACATATATATGTATCTATATATATATAATATATACACACACAGGTGTAGAGGATTTGAACTTGGGAACCCGCAGGTGCAAGGTCCATATCACTGTCCTCCAGGCTACAATGCTTTGTGCTGCAGGGGAAAAAACATGCAGAGCCGCAGCAGGGAGGGAGCCCTGCTTGGCTTCATTGCAGAGAGTGTGCAGCGTGAGATCCAGCGCCGCCAGTACTGCTGGACAACATGGCTGGAGGATTCGGGGAGGACTCCTCAACCCAGTATTCCTAGGGAATTCTGGTGAAGGGGGGCGACATATGACATGGAGTCTCTACCTCAACCGTGCCACCCCACAGTGGGAGTCGGGGATGAAGCATGTCAGATCCCATGACATTGATGAGGGCACTGCGGACACCGCAGACCGGTATCCCCCGGGCAGGCTACTGTACAGCCCCTTTCCCCTGTGTGCCTGCATGCTGCGGCAGGGAAGAGGTCCTGTGATGCTCCCAGTGCTTACGGGCCCCAGTATAGTGGGGCTCCGAGCATCATGAGCGGCTGTACAGAGTACCCTGCACTTATATCTGAAGTGCAGGGATCTGCATTCAATACTAGATGCGGGCGCTTTATTATATGGCTATCATATACTATGAGATTGCCCCCATCATGGCCGCAGTAGAGGGCTGCAGAGAAACCAGGAGGGGGGCGGAGCGTGCAGGGAAATGAAACTCTGCTCCACAGTGGCCTGCACGCTCCGTTCCGCCCCCTCCATGATGCTGTTCGCGTCATCCGGGGGCGGGCCGGGGGCGGGGAAAAGAGGCGGCGGCTTCGCTCTAGGCCGAAGCCGCGGCCTCTAGTAATGTACCCATGCCGCAGATGGTGCCCGGCCGGTGCGGAGACCCGCGGAGGGACCGGAACGGACCCGGATCCCCGCGGTCCCCAGGTAGTGCGGCGCTGTCCCTCACAGGAGAACCCAGGAACTGGGTCTCCTGGAGCTCGGCCTTACATACAGCTGCCCGCAGACAGAGGCAGCTGCTGGACCCCTGGCCATTATGGCGCCATTGTGGTGGCGGCTCCCGCCAGAGGACCCTAGGTCAGGGTCTCCTGGGATATGGCCATATATGCAGGTGCCGGCTTCCAGGGGCATGGTGCTGGCCTGCGGGGACACAGGGAGTCTGTGCTCCGTGTAATAGGTGCCTGTACTGCCGGACATGATGTCCTCCGGCCCCACCAGGAGCACACAGCAGGGCTGGGGCTCCTGGGATATGCAGCCCTGGGATGTGTAGCCCATCAGAAGCACTCAGCATGGCTGAGGCTTCTGGATCACACTGCAGCCGACCTGTAGCCTGTGATCTGTGGTGACTCAACCTAATGGTCCCACAGGGGTGATTAGGGAGGGATGCTGGCTGCCCCGCTGCTGGTCCCTTGGCACCCTAAGGAGTACACAGCGAGGCTGCGAGTCCTGGGTGTACTGCGGCGAACACGCTGCCGCTGAAATCCATGGAGTGGCTCAGCAGGGCTGAGGACTCCTGGGGTGCTCCGAGTGCTGCACCTGCTGGCTCTACCTGTGGTGTCTCAACCTAAATGAACCCCAAAGGGGTATTTAGGGAGGGATGCTGCTCCACCGTCAGAGGCCTTGTCTGTCACCTCGACCTCAACCCAGTGACCCCAACAGTGGTGAAATGGGGAGGGAGGACCGTTGTCTCAACTTCAACCCAGCGCCCCCAACATTGGGGGGCCGAGGAAGGAGCGGCATGTTAGGGGAAAAAGTCTACCTCAACCAGGCGCCCCAACAGTGGGTGGCCGAGGAGGGACCATGCCGGGAGTCTCGTTAGAGACCCACTTTTCTTCTTCTTGAAGTAAAACATCAAAAAGTGAAAAATTTTAGGAGCAATAAAATTTGTGTGTGCCTCCTACAAGACACTAAGCAAAAACTGGAGAAGCACTTCCTCTTCCAGGGGTGTAATGCTGCAGAGGAGGAGTCACTGTTAATCTTTTTCAGATTCTGCCTAGTGTCGCCTCCTAGTGGACAGGAGCATAACACCCACGGTCTGTGTCCCCCAATGAGGCGAAGGAGAAAAAAGTGGGGGAAGCATAAAGCACACAAAAGTAGACACAACAGGTGCAAAGGCAATGATGAATCAAGGCCCCAGAAGAGAGGAGTAATCAACATTGGTCACGAGTTATAGTACACTGCATTTGTGGCCTTATGGATAGAAGTTATTGCAACTAAACAAACGGCCAAATGTGGTGCAGACAAGCAAAAGGTGCAAAAAATGGAGCAGACAAAAGCTTGATCAATTACTAATTAGACCAAGAGACTGCAACATGTCACCAGCAATGGAGGTTTCTAAAGCAGCCTGAAAACTAGGGCTTTCATTTATAATTTTACTAGATGGGGGCTCGACGCCATCACATTGGGAGAGAGGTGATGTCATGATGAAGACGGGCTCTGTAGCGTTGGCAGCTGTCTCTCGCCTCTTGCTCTCTCCTTTGACCTCTTCTCTCCCCCGTGCGCTCTCCCCCCTTTGCTCTCTCCTTTGAGCAGTCATCCCCTGTGCGCCCTCTTGCTCCCCCCTGTGCTCTCTCCTTTGACTGTCTCCCCCATGTGTGCTTTAGGTGCATGCACGCACCTTGTCATGCCACCCCCATCTTTGTATGCTCAGGTGTCTAAAGATGACGGCCGTCTTAGTGCGCCGGGTATGTGCATTCGCACTTATTCAGATGGTGACGTGCCAGCAGCAGCTGCGGGGTCGGCGAGTGCAGTTTCAGGTGGCGGTGGTTGCAGCACCGCTGACGGTACTGCACAATGTGCCAGTACCACTAGTGGGTGCCATATTTGCACACCCATCACTTAGGTGTGCAAATATGGTGAGGCACATGATAGCAGGACATCCAGATGCTGGCAGTGACAGATGGGACAGCAGGATTATGTAACTGCCACCCTGGGCGCTTTCTGCCACAGTTCCTTATTTGGCAGACTACGAAGACCGGGCTGCAGGTTTATGGCATTGGTGGCACCGCTAGCGACCACCATATTGGCACATCCATCACTTGGGTGTGCAAATATGGAAGCGGAGGCAGTAGTTGATGGTGTGTGAGGGGAGGACATCGGGACAGAAGTGGATGATGGATGGAATAAGGTAAGTATATAATAGATTTCAAGAATCAAATGGATGCTGTCTGCAGTGATGTATCTGAACACTTTGCCTCGGAGGCCATGGAAGGCCAGAAAGAGTCAATCTGACTTTGGACATTGTTAATAGGGACCTCGATGGTTAAAAAATAAAGCAGCAATTACAAAGAATACAGAATAGTTTTCACATGAGGAAGCAGGACTGTAGTTATACCTCATCTTTCGGGTCACCATCCAGCTGCATCAAGCGTAGCTTGCAGAGTGATGGACATAATGGATGCTTTTCTACACAAGTAGCCAACAGAGCTGCAAAAGGTTAAAAGTAATAGAAAAATGACTTTTTACACTTCTGTAAACATACGAGTGTGATAAATAAAGAGAATTTTGTTTACGTACCGTAAATTCTTTTTTCTTTAGTCATCAATGGGAGACCCAGACAATGGGGTTTAGGGCACTGCCCTCCGGAGGTCACACTAGGTACTACAAGTTTGTAGACACCGCCTCCTCCGCTTATAAACCCCTACCGCAGGGAACATCCTCAGTTTGGTCCATAAGCTGCGAGGAGAACATAAACCACACCCGAAACATCGGGAAGAATGCCGTGCACAGACGGTCAACAACCCGGCAAACACTGTCTCAACAGAGAGCAGAACAAATGCAAAACATGCAAAGGAACAACTGGGTGGGTGCTGGGTCTCCCATTGATGATTAAAGAAAAAAGAATTTACGGTACGTAAACAAAATTCTCTTTTTTCTGGTCATCATAATGGGAGACCCAGACAATGGGGATGTCCTAAAGCAATACCCCAGGGCGGGAAGAGTTCCTCAACAAGACGGATAATACATGGTTCCCTTCAAAGGTGGGCAACCGCCGCCTGGAGAACCCGCCTGCCCAGACTTGCATCCGCAGAGGCATGGGCATGCACCATATAGTGCTTAGAGAAAGTGTGCAGGCTGGACCAAGTGGCCGCCTGACACACCTGTAGAGCAGACGCTCGATGTCGCAAGGCCCAAGAGGCACCTACAGCCCTGGTAGAGTGAGCCCTCAATCCCACCGGGAGAGGCAAACCAGAGGACCTGTAAGCCTCTTGAATGGAAGCCTTAATCCATCTGGCCAAGGTTGACTTTGAAGCCGCGGACCCCTTACAGCGACCTGTCGTAAGAACAAATAAGGAATCCGAACTCCTGAAGGAGGCGGTCCTGGACACATAAATGCGTACAGCTCTCACGAGATCCAGAGTATGGAGGTCGCGCTCCACCTGATGAACTGGAGCGGGGCAAAATGATGGGAGAACAATCTCCTGGTTCAGGTGAAAAGTTGAAACCACCTTCGGCAAGAATTCTGGCCGTGGGCGCAACACCACCTTGTCTTGGTGAACCACCAGAAAGGGTGACTTGCACGATAGTGCAGCCAATTCTGAGACCCTCCTTAGAGACGTAATCGCCACCAGAAAGGCCACTTTCTGGGACAGACGAGATAGAGAAACATCTCTCAACGGCTCAAACGGCGGTTTCTGTAATGCCGCCAGGACCATGTTAAGGTCCCAAGGGTCCAGAGGTCTCTTGTAGGGCGGAACCATCCGCGACACCCCCTGCAGAAATTGACGCACCTTCGGGAGGAGCGCCAATCGCCTGTCAAACAGCACCGAAAGTGCTGATACTTGACATTTCAAAGAGCCAAGGGATAAACCCAACTCCAAACCCGACTGTAAGAAAGCCAACAACGTCGGGATGGACAAGGGCCAAGGAGACCGTCCACCAGAGGCACACCAGGTAAAAAAGATCTTCCACGTCCGGTGGTACATCTTCCTGGAAACAGGCTTCCTAGCCCGATTCATAGTGGCCACCACTGTAGGGGAGAAACCCCTAGATGTCAGGAGCCAGGCCTCAAGAGCCATGCAGTCAATCTGAGGGCCCTGGAATTGAGGTGGAAGAATGGGCCTTGTGCGAGTAAATCTGCGCGGTCTGGAAGAGCCCACCTGTGTCCGCCTGACAGTTGCCACAGGTCCGGATACCAGGACCTCCTGGGCCAATCTGGAGCCACTAGAATGGCTCCCCTGCACTCCGACCTGATCTTCCACAGGACCCTGGGAATCAGAGCCAGAGGAGGGAACACATACGGCAGTTGGAAGCTGGACCAACTCAGTATCAGAGCATCCGCCCCCAGGGACTGAGGATCCCACGATCTCGCCACGTACTGGGGCACCTGATGATTTAGCCTTGAGGCCATCAGATCTACGTCCGGAGTGCCCCATCTGCTGCAGATGTCCCGGAAGACGTCTGGATGCAGGGACCACTCTCCGGCGTCCATCCCCTGCCGGCTCAGGTAGTCGGCCTCCCAGTTCTCGACCCCTGGGATGTGAACTGCGGAGATCAAGCAGTCGTGTTCCTCCACCCACGATAGGATGCGGTGGACTTCGGCGAGGGCCTGCGCGCTTCTGGTCCCTCCCTGATGATTTATGTAGGCGACGGCCGTCGCATTGTCGGACTGTACCCGAATGGGTCGTCCTGCCAGGAATTTCTGAAACGCCAGGAGCGCCAGATAGACCGCCTTGATCTCCAGGACGTTGATCTGCAACGTCGACTCCGCCTGAGTCCAGAGGCCTTGAGCCCTGTGGTGTAAGAACACCGCGCCCCAGCCCTTCAGACTGGCGTCGGTGGTCACCACTAACCAAGAAGGTTTGAGGAAGGACCTTCCCCGTGACAAGTGACGTGGCTGGAGCCACCACTGCAGGGAGTCCCTGGTCGGTTGTGACAGTGTCACCAACCGATTCAGAGAGATCGCTCTCTTGTCCCACCGGCGAAGAATCTCCAGCTGGAGAGGACGGAGACGAAACTGTGCAAATGGCACCGCCTCTATTGCCGCTACCATGCGTCCCACCAGTCTCATCAATTCCCGAAGGGATGAGTGAGGCGACAGGAGAACGTGTCGTACTCCTGAGTGGATCGCCAGCTGCTTGGCCTGAGGAAGAGACACCAGAGCTGAGTCCGTGTGAAAATCCATGCCCAGATATGTCAATGACTGGGTCGGAACCAGGGTCGACTTCTGAGTATTGAGAAGCCACCCGAACTGTTCCAGAGACCTCATGGTCGCTTCCAGGCTCACCCGACAACGGTCTTCCGATGGCGCCCTGACCAATAGGTCGTCCAGATAGGGTATGACGGCGTGACCCTGCACATGCAGGAGAGCCATCATAGATGCCATCACCTTCGTGAACACCCGTGGTGCAGAGGCCAACCCGAAGGGTAGGGCCACAAATTGGAGATGTTCGTCCCCCACTGCGAATCGTAACCAGCGTTGATGAGCCGGCGCAATGGGCACGTGAAGGTAAGCGTCTCGGATATCTATGGACGCTAGGAAGTCCCCTGTGACACAGCTGCGATCACGGAGCGCAGGGATTCCATGCGGAACTTCCGAACCAACACGTGACGGTTGAACAATTTTAGGTCCAGGACCGGCCGAAAGGAGCCGTCCTTCTTTGGGACAATAAACAGGTTGGAGTAAAAACCCCTGAACCTCTCTGCCGTGGGTACTGGGACCACTACTCCGTCTCTGCGGAGTCCCTCCAACACCCGGAGAAAAGCCGGAGTCTTTTCTGGGGAAGGAACAGACCGATGGAATCGGGATAATGGCTTTGACGTCAGCTCTATCCTGTAACCTCGCGAGACTACGTCTCGAACCCACTGATCTTGAACGTGAAGCAGCCACCTGTCCTTGAATTGAGACAGGCGGCCCCCCACCTGTGGGGAGGCAGGATGAGAGAGCGAGTCATGTCGAGGCGGGCTTGGGGGTGGCAGCAGCTGCCCCGCCGGCTTCTTCTGACGACTCTTTGAGCGCCACTGAGAAGCGGGCTTGCCCCCTCGGTCCGTGCGAGCGGACGGTGCTGATGACTGTGAGCTGGACCGAAAGGACCACTGCTTCGGGTTCCTCTTAACGGTATACCGTGGCTTAGGCTTATTCTGCGGTATCTTAGACTCAGCAGAATCCTTGATCAGTTTGTCCAGCTCTGTGCCAAAGAGTCTGTCACCAGAGAATGGAAGATTCTGCAAAATCTTCTTAGATGTGGCATCTGAGTCCCAAAGACGCAGCCACAACAACCTGCGGATCGCTATCGCATTGGCCGAAGCCACAGCTGAGCGAGTGGCAGTTTCCAGAGACGCCGTCCTGGCGTAGTCCGCATAGGCCCTTGCTCTCTCAGTGAGTGCCAGGACCTCCGGACTGGACTTTGCCAGGTCAGTGATACCATCCAAGCAGGTAGTAATCGCTTGCAAGGTCCAGACCGTGGCAAAATTAGGGGCAAATGAAGACCCCACAGCCTCATAGGAAGACTTGGCGAGTTGCTCGACCTGTCTATCAGTAGCATCCTTCAGCGAGGAGCTATCAGAGGCAGAGAAAAGGGAGCGTGCAGCAATTCTAGTCATGGAAGCGTCCACCTTTGGAGACTGCGACCATTCCTGAAGCACCTCCTGGGGGAAGGGGAAGCGATTGTCCTTAGGTTTGCGGACATAGCGCCGCCCAGGATGTAACCTGGGTGCTCTAACCACCCTTCCAAAATTAGTGTGGTCCATGAAGGAGCCACTTGGTCTAGCCTCAGGCCGCAGCCATTGATAGACCTCCTTCGGGTGCACGACCACCTCTTCAGGGGGAGTCACGAGACGCAAGGTCTCATTGATGGAGGACACCAGATCCTCCACCCCGTCTGGAGGTTCAGACACAGACACAGACCCGAAGTTTGAACCCCCATCATCTTCCTCACCATCAGAGGAACGCTCCTCCTCAGAGAGAGCCTGGAGCTCGGGTGAATCCTCACGACGAGCCCGCTTAGGGGGTCTCACAGCAGAAGAGGGAGACACCCGGGGGTAACTGGAAGGAGTAGCTGGGCTTTCCAGTCTCCTATGCAGTGCCTCCAGTGACTGCGACATGGAGGACATCTGGGACAGCAAGGATTCATTGATCCTGTTCTGTGCTTCCCATGGCCCTGGAATCACCTGAACCTCAGGGTACAGCACCGGAGCTGCTGCTGCCTCAGCTGAGCCAGTCCGGGCTTCTGGGCGTCCGCAGTTATTGCAGGACCCCTCCACCAAAGTTCCCTTGCAAGTAGCACAGGTAGTGGTGTTATCCGCCGCCTTAGCAGCATGCTTCCTTACTGAGGACATAGCCACAGTGGGGGTAGTAGAGGCCAAAGCCAAACAAACAAACCGGGAATCCCGGTGGCTTACCGACCGCAGTAACGCGGTGGGAGGAAGCGGTGTGCGTGCGTGACCTCCGCGAGTTCCGGTCTCCCTCTGAAGTGCAGACACGTGCTGCCGTAGAACCCAGCCGGGAAGTGAGGGAGAAGATGGCCGCCGCCAGCACAGAAGTGGGCGGCGCCGGGAACACGCGGGAGCACACGCACACGCCCCCCGGTGACGTCATCGTAAGGGCTGCTTCTCCTCCTCCAAGCAGCCTCTGTAATGGAGGTGCTGGAGCCCGCAGCGCGGGAAAAACAGTGCGGATCATCACACACCTATACACAGACTGTCAGCACACACAAACATGCACAGTCTACGGCCTCAGCCCCTGTCACACACAGGGCGGTCAGCCAAGGTGACCCCAGCACAGGGTACACCACCAGATCCGCGGACCCGAGGGTAACGCGCGGTCTGAGTGTCAGGACACAAAGTGACAGACACTACCCCCAGGCACACAGGAGACACAGAATGCCTCAGTGCCGGTCCGGTCTGTAAGCACCATTTAGGGAGGCCTCGGACGGGGGTTCAGCCCAGTCCGGAGTGTAAGCACCATTTAGGGAGGCCTCGGACTGGGCTGGCTCCAGTCCGGTCTGTAAGCACCATTTAGGGAGGCCTCGGACGGAGCGGAGCTGTGCAAGGCTCCCATCTCCCACTCTCCAGAGCCCCCCAGAGAGGGATGGAAAGGAGCGCAACAGCGTACCGGGAGAACACAGAGTGTCCAGGCTCTAGGCCCTCCGGTACCTCCACCAGCGTGTGCCACAAAGGGTGAGCGGGGAGGCTGTCGCAGGTCCCGCTAGGACCATATTACCTTGTCTTCAGACGCCATCACGTAAGTAGTGAGAATGCAGTGAAGTGCAAGCAAAGCGTGATCCTCCGAGCACACTAAGTTTAAAACTGAGGATGTTCCCTGCGGTAGGGGTTTATAAGCGGAGGAGGCGGTGTCTACAAACTTGTAGTACCTAGTGTGACCTCCGGAGGGCAGTGCCCTAAACCCCATTGTCTGGGTCTCCCATTATGATGACCAGAAAAAAAGGTTTCTGAACAGTTTCAGAATTTCCATTTAGATCCTTTCTATCCTCCTGCAATTTCGGATGACTTACATTTCAGCTCTGTGGCGTCCACAGAGTCGGGAGTAGGAAGCGTCTCTTCTTCAATAGTGGATAACGGGATCAGATAATCATCAAAGCGCAGCTCACTGCGGTGGTCCGAGCAGCGGAGGGCCGTGAGGAAAACACCTACAGTGCTGCACTCGTCAAATGAGGCGGCCGCCTTCTGAAAGAGGGGGTCAACCTGCAGGAAAGAAAATAGGTTTCCTCTATCAATCCCACACACGTGCTACAGTTTATTTCAGTACATCTTCCCACAGGTTAAAGAGGTTGGAAGCTAGTTAAAAGGAATCTGGTAGCAGGATTTTGCTGTGTAAACTGAGGACAGCACACTGTCCATTTCTCTTATCTGTGTGTGAGCTATTGTTTATCTAAACTAAAGGGTTTATTACCCTGTGATTAGCATTAAAGGACTACAGCCAGTCCAACACCCCCATGCTGTGATTGACACCTCTCAGTTAATGCAAAATCTCTATAGAGCCTGGTGTGGGCAGGGGCAGCTCTCACAGCTGAGCTACATGCTTTAAAGTCAATGCTTTGACTGGGAGCCACCTTTCAGTCATTGAGGTGTGCATGATGCAGCTCCTGTCATTGCTCATAGCTCACCCTTAAACTTTCATTGACAGCTTGTTCTGCACAGATGCGCTGCAGAGCGGTGACTGAAGTCGCACAGGCACACCCTATGAAGGAAAGCCGGTGGCTCCCGGAAGGAATAACAATCTTCTCCAGGCTGCCGTGCTTTCAGTTTGGAGGCCGTACAGTGTAGTAATGTTATTGACCCTATATCAGCAGCTATTAGAGTTTGGGGACATGACAGGTTCTCTTTATCCCGTTTACGATTAACAGAAGCACGTACCTGATCCACTCTGTCAGCTGCAGAACGTGTAATGTTATTCAGATTCTGCTCGATGGTTTCCGCAGAATGCTGCCTCTTTTTCGGCTTTTTATTCTGAGTTTCTTTACTGGAATCTCCTAGGAGGCCGGGCATAAATAGGAATATATACACAGTCAAAGAACAATCAAAGAAGCTCGAGTTCTTATCATCCTACAGGTGCAAATCCCTTGGTAGTAGCCCAACGACCCTCTGTACAAAAATCCAAAGTAAGCCCTCAAATACACTGAGGTTAATGGCCCATGTGAACAAAGGCGAAGTCTTGACGAGGCCTGGCTCTCAGGGTTTCCACTTTCATGCAAATAATTCTGGAATATTGTTTGTGTCTTGCGTCTGAACTATTTCCAAGACTTCCGCCACTGAATAGAAACATTCTGATTTATGCATAAAGGCTGCTAAAATTGTAAGAGTAGAAGGAAAATCTCGGCACGTCCCATCCCAAAGGTATTAAAAATACAAAACTTTGATTAAAAAACATTAAAAACAAAAATCCTGCTGAGTAGGGTTGTTTTTTCCCCCCAATGACTAAAGGGGTCTTTGAATGCCTGAAATGCGTCAGGTGTACCCTGCTCAGGGGGCTCAGTGTTACGTTTTGCATTTTTAATACCTTTGGATTGGATGTGCAGAGATTTTCCTTCTACTCTTTCATGTCTTGCTGTGATCCACCAGCATCGCCAGCTCTCATCCAGATCTCGACATGATGAACACATGCTCAGCGTGTGGAGCTGCCGCCATCTATCAACCTCACTTGCTCAAATTGTGTCAAGTGTAGACAGAGGACAGAGTACAATGTTTTAAGGTGACATAACATCCCCCCTCATTTTGTGTTCTGCCGCGTGACCAACATTAAAGGGACACGGTCACCAGGTTTTTGCCATCCCATCGGGCAGCAGCATAATACAGAGACAGGAGACCCTGATTCCAGCGATGTGTCACTTATTGAGCTGCTTGATGCCACTTTGATAAAATTACTGTTTTCTCTGCTTCAGATTTAGCAGTAAATGACTATGCTGGACCATTTGATTTGTCCTACAATGTTCATCTCCAACTGATCGAACAGTGATTTTATGAAAACTACACTGAGCAGCTCAGTAAGTGACATCGCTGGAATCAGGGTCTCCTGTCTCTACATTATGCTGCTGTCAGATGAGATGGCAAAAACCTGGTGACAGTGTCCCTTTAAACAACGATCCACTGTCAGTATGATCAGCAAATCCACTCATTACTCAGTGGGATCACAGATATATTAGGAAGCGGTCACCCAAATCTGTTTCTTTGTGATCTTTGATAACCTGTCATACCTATTTAGTAAAGATTACAATTGTAAGGCCATGTTCACAAGGGGCTTTTTTGCTGCATACTAAATGTGCTGTATTTGCAGTAAGGAAGCTGTTAACAAATAGGTTTCACGGCATTATTGCTATTTTTTGTACTGTAGATAATACCGTATATTCCAGACTATAAGACGCACCCAGGCTTCAGAGGAGGACAATGGGGGAAAAAACGGAAGTAAAAAAATGTGGTCATGATGCACTCTAATGGGGAGGGTGGTGTGATCTGATGCCAACACTATTATTGGGGTAATGTCCTCAAATTTCATACCAATGTCTCCAACCTGGGCCCCTTCCAGGTAAATATGTCCCCATCCTGGAATGTGTCCATATCCTAGTAATTAAGTCCCCATCACGGCGCACACTTATGAAAAAAAAATAATAAAAAAGGATTATACTCTCCTCCCATTGCTCCCCTGAGGCATCACACACATCCTCCTGTCTTCTTTTGCCGGCAACAGATGTTCATGGTGTGAGCGTCGCAGGCAGCGATGACGTCAGTCATGCGTCTCGCTCCACAGGAGCCAATATTAGTATCATACTGAAAAATGACCTGACAGCGTCCCTTTAATTCACTTTAATAAAATCTGAATCTTTTAATACTGGGTCTATATGCGCTTTCTTTTCATATTCTTTCGCATGTATGTGTATAGATATTGATGATCAATCAGAGTAATGAGGTCATAGAACTCCCTTTAAAAGCACCATTTCAGCTTTTTATTTTCCCCATCGTTGGACGACGCTTTAAATGCAAGTCTGCTGCATCATTTTTCGGCGTTGCTCTGGTTCCGCGATGCCATCTTGTACCTGTAACTTCTAAGTGTCCTAAAGTCATAAGTTACGTCACAAGGTCTCAATGCAACTCTATGAGACACAGAATGATGCTCCCATAGAGATGTATTCAGTTGTGACCTCTGGCTTCATAAAGCACTGGAACTGCCGGTAGGTCACAAAACAGAGGAGACAAACAAAGCCCCCGGAAGGTGAATATAAGACAGGGAACTGAGAACTATGGCGGTGCAATCAAGAAAAAGACCCGCTAGAGTGCTGCTTTGAAGACCATTTCTTTCCTATTCTCTTGATACTCGTGTTATTCATACATAATTTATTCTCCTGCATGTGTTTTACTCATTATAAATGATTAATCTCTCCTTGAGGTTACACATTATTCATATTTCTTTCATGCCATTACATTGTCATTATCATCTTCATTTATATTATGTATGATTTCTTACCTAACTCAGATTGTCTTTCCCTTGTCTACTGGATTTCTTACCGTCCCTGTCTTTGTCCTCCCTATTTGCCTGTAATCAGCCCTTTTATATTCTGTATTACTGATGAATTTTAACAAAAGATTTGTGATTTCCCAATTGACTTCATGGTTCTCACAGTTGCCTCCAATACCAGAATCCTGGTCTCCAATCCATCCAGTGTCTTCTATAAAAACTCATCTTATGTTCTTTCTCTACGATATAATTACCTTTGACCTAACCCCTTTACGGCATTTCCTCTTCCTGTTTTTATTATTTTTTTTTTTTTTTTTTTTTTTATTGGAGTGGATCTACTCCAAAATCATTCTCAAAAGCACTTTGAAATCTTCAATAAGAAGGTTTAGCTCCCCCGACCCACCCTGACGAAACCTCAAAACCCGTCTGGTGGTGAAAGAAGTAAGAATAAACAATGCAGAAAGCTTATTTTTTTTTTAAAGGGAACCTATCATTCTTTTTTTTTTAAACCTCCCCTAATGTGATTTAGCTCATACACTGTGCATCACTAACCAGGTTTATAAAAGAAATCCATGTATTTTTCATAAAAAAGTACTATTGGTGCCTGGATGCTCACATTAGGTACCTGCACAAAGTCATCGGGGCGGTACTTCAGCTGCAAACCACCCTCCGCAGTGTAATATATTGACATCGATCATTGAAGGTTGCTGCTTAAGGTCCTGTGGTGATGTTTTGACCATGTAACTATAATGGGTGGAGCTAAAACCGTGTCCACGCACTAACAGTCACATGGTTGTGACATCACCGCAGGTCCTTAAGCAGAAACCTTCAATGATCGATGTCAATATATTACAATGCAATTTTTAATGACTGAAGTGGATTGATGGCGACTGTTACAGCTGAAGAACCCCCGATAACTGTTTATGCGTACCTATGCAAACATATAAGCATCAGCATGCTTTTTTTTATTGAAAATAGTGGATTATTTTTTGTAAAGCAGGTTAATGATGACAGTGCATGAAACTAAATAACATGGAGGCAATTTAAAAAAAGAGGACATGACAGGACATTCCTTTAAGTTGATCCTGATTGAGTCCAATCCAAAAACTATCCTATCAATAAGCTGCATGGAACGCTTAAAGGAGGGGGGATAAAGCCCCACGCAAAAAACAAACATGAAGTTTCCTTAAGTTGTTTTCATTTTGAAGGAACGTGTTAAATGCCTTATAAAAGCTCTGCCTGCCACGTTTACAGAACTAGAAAGATGGATTATAGCTTCCTATAAGAGGAATCAATTATTCTTTTATTTCTAATAAACAGGAGATCATGTGATTATTGTCTATACCGGTTCCCTGGTCTTCGGCCTCGCCTGGTCCATGTGACTCTTTGTCCAGTCCGCCCAGGACTTTGTACACATCGGCGTGCACGGCATCAACTCTCACTGCGTAGATTTTGACGCTGGCATCAAGTGTCCCTGCAGCAATCTGTAATGTAAGACACATTGTGAACACGGGTCAGTCACCGGGGACAGCCTCAGCCAGAGGTTTATGCACCTTGAAGTTGGTCAGGTCGCTTCCTTTCTCCTTCAGGATGTCTCCCATGTAATCAATGAGGTGCAGTCCAAAGGCGTTCTTCGTTGTTATTCTCTGCAGGAGAAAGAAATTGGAAGTAAAATGTGAAGTAACAACATACAATGGCCGTGCACAGTGTGTGCTGAGCGGAAACCTACGTTCTCCTGAGACAGCTTGATGCAGGTGGAGTAATGGTCCGAGATCTGCGAATTGCTCAGTTTGGGCAGGACGTGTGATATCGCTTCAGAGCTGTCAAGAAAAAGATTGTTCATGGTGATGAAATACATCGTGTGACTGTTTGGGAAAGATATAGAACGTACACAAACTGCGTTTCGAACAGAATTTGATTGATACCAGCAATATATGTAAAGACCTTTGGGCCATTTATTTGACCTTCCTCAGTTACACGTGCTGGCGGTGAAGTAGTGATACAGGGGATATAGTGTGCATGTAGCAGAATACACCGCTATGGAAGTCGCCATTTTTTTGGATGGATTCCCCAACATGCACAGCATTCCTGGCAACTCTCATCATCAACATAGGCTTATGTACAAAGGATTAAATAAATATCAGTAAGAGTGTTCAATACGTCTTCTCGGTTTAATTTTTACACAACTTTAAATTCATGGTCCGCTATGGTTTGATTTCTTTGTCTGTGTGAATTGGATGGGTTGTTACCAACATCTAGTGAGAAAATTATGTCAATAGCACATCTAGAAATATATTTACTTAGAAAATTGTTGGTGTGTCAATACTTAATTCACCCGCTGTATCTCGATTGTAAATATTAGATGATCTTTGCAAAATGTCCTTTAATTTCAGCTCTATCTAATCCTGATCAAAAATTAAAAATAAACCACATTTACCAGAATTGTCTCTAACTTCCTCTCTCTGTGTCAGACATCTTCAACAATAATTAATGTCAATTATATTTAGGGGCTATTCAGATATGAAAGTTCTACAATTAGAACAAGTGATAAAATCTATCATCAGAAGAAGATCAAAGACGTATTCTTATCTGGGACAGTTTTGGCACATTTACAGGCCATGCCGGAAACGAGACACCAATGGGCCCCTTACCTTTCTTTACATTGGGGCTCGATCACTGGTAATATATAAAATTAGATCACTGGGATTTATTAGATTTGTTAAATGGTATCTGTCACAAAGTGTTTGCTATGTAATCTGAGAGCAGCATAATGTAGGGGGCAGTGACCCTGATTACAGTGATGTGCCACTTACTGATCTGTGTTTTGCTGTTACAATACAATCAGTGTTTTATCAGCAGATTATCACTACTAGACTAAAGGGGGTGTCACACGCGTCAATATCGCCTGCACGATATCGCTGCACGTGACGTTGCAGCGATATTGACGCGTGTGACATACTGCATCAACAGCGATAAATCGCTGGTTGATGATCGCCAGGTTTCAGAACGAGCTCAGAAACCTGGCGATTGTCGCCCGGTGGACACGCAGCATCGCTGCGTGTGACACCGGGACTAGCGATATTCCAGCTCCAGCGCCTCTCACAAGCGCTGGGAGCTGGTATCCAAGGTACATGCGGGTAACTAGGCAGCGCGCGCTGCCTAGTACCCGACTGTGTACCTTAGTTACCAGCCTCCTCCGCTCACCGGGTGAGCGGAGGAGGCTGGTAACTAAGGTACACGTCGGGTATCTAGGCAGCGCGCGCTGCCTAGTTACCCGCAGTTACCTTGGAGACCAGGCTGCTCCCGCTTCCAGCAGGCTGGCAGCGGGAGCAGGACATCGTGGAAACGATATTTAAATCGTTTCCATGATGTCACTGGTCAATTGATCGCTGGTGAGTCTGTCTGTGTGACAGCTCACCAGCAATCAGCCGTCAATGTCGTCAGCGATCAGATCGCTGACGACATTGACGCGTGTGACACCCCCTTAACTGCCTTGTGCCTCCAGGTCTAATCTCGCCCCCAGGACAGATTAGCAGCTCTCTGTCTCTATACAATGTACACAAAAAGATGTGGTGTAGGCGACGTTCTACACCGATCAACAGCTGAGCTCTGCTGGATCTATCACAGCCACTGCACCTAGCAAACTAAGTGACACATCACTTGAATCAGGTTCTCTGCCCGAACATCATGGTACTGTCAGTGCAAAAACCTATTGACAGATTCTTTTATATCATATTGTTGAAGGATTTAAAAAAATTATTTGAGAACCCTCTGGCTAAATGGGTTAACCATGCATAAAACAAAGTTTGATAACAAATTGACCCAGTTTATGCTTATAAAGACACGGTCCTATACTGCCACCTTGTTGAACAAATGGGAATTAGACAAATGGCACAAAGCGCATAAGGTTTCACTACAATATGTACTGAGCAGTGACTAAAATTGATCTGGCCACAAATCTATGAAAAATGGAGGCTGCAGGGAGGAATAAAGGGGGATTCACCCAAAGCAAGAATCCATCCCGAACAAAATAGCAAGACAAAGAATGACATCATCATCTGTAATGCAGTCAGTATATCCCTAGTAACTGACTGCTAAAATGTAGCTGTTGATGAAATCATAAAATGTTATACTTATTGTATTATTCCAATATTATTATTATAAATTGTAAATTTGTGAGCGGGTCCCTGAAATGTGTGTGACATTGATGTTTTTACTGCTGATTTACTTCCGCCTCAATTGTTAGGAGTGCTGCAGAATATGTTGGTGCTACATAAAAGAAATTGTTAAAAGGAATCTGTCACCAGGTGTTTGCCATCCCATTTCATCTGAGAGCGGCATAATCTAGAGAAAAAAATACATAAAGGGGGAGACAAGAGGCGCAATAGTGCCCTAACACTAGTGACACTGACTGTGTGAGTTTATCAATAGGTGTTCACTCACCTGGTCCAGTTGTGTGCCCCACAACTGGTTTGTAAGCATTTGGTTTTCAGCTGCTGCAGGACCTCCACCAACCACTCGCACGTGGATCAACTCTTAGATATTGGGAAGATGGTGCACCACGGTGGGGGTGCCGGGATGGGTGCAAAGGTGGAGTGGAGGAGATTGTTGCTTTTGGGGCCTTGTGTCCTTTGTGGCTTCTTGGAGCCTTGCTTTCCTTGTGGTTCCGTTGGGGCAGCAGCACAGACTGTGGTGCACCATCTTCCCAATATCTAAGCATAATCTAGAGATAGAGACCCAGAATCCAGCGATGTGTCACTTACTGAGCTGCTTGCTGTCATTTTGATAAAATTACTGTTTTCACTGCTGCAGATTTACCAGTTCATGAATATGCTGGACTACCTGACAGCAGGACAAGTAGTCCTCTAATAATCATCTCCAGCTGATTAAACAGTAATTTGTATCAAAACTACATTGAGCAGCCCCAGTTAGTGACACATCGCTGGAATCAGGATTTCTGGTCCAGGCTAACAGCTGCCATGGTCCCCTATTATGGCCCGGGAGTCTGTGCGCTTGTGTATTGACCATCAATCCATGTAAATGTTGCAGTCAGTAATTGACAGCAGTGCCTAAATAGTCAAAAGAGCAATGATTGGTGCTACCTCTATTACTCCTGTTACAGGAAGATGGTGGTTATACAGCACAGCCTGCATCCACCTAGTATGATGCGGCCTCAGCTCCTGAGCCTGCTGGACAGACGCATCATGTCACACACAAGTCAGGGCAAGGAGGTCACCTCCTCAACACTATGATGTGTACGTCTGTCATGAGTACTGGTAAATTAACACTCAATGAGATGTATATAGTTGTGTTCAAAGACATAACTTAAGCCCAAAATAAGAGTACTTTTTATTTCCATCATTGGGAACACTGCACACTGTTATCTAAATCAAAACATAAAGAGAAATGTATATAATTATTAAAGGAAAACTATCAGATCAAAAATCCATAAGTAACTGATGTTATTTTCTAATTCCTTTCTCTAAGCTGTCTCCATTAATGTATTTCTATTATACTTCCCTTCTATTCTCTGTAAACTTCAAAATAAAAGCTTAATTCCCTCTGTCACACACAGTGAGCTCTCTGCTGCCCACTCCCCCCAAAAAATGAATATTCATACTTCATTACACTGCCCTGTGATCTGTCTGGTGTGTGACTCATTCACTGCAGACACAGAAGGAGGGGGTGAGGGGTGATCTCTGCTGCAGCTTTGAGCTCTTCATGTCCTACATTGTGTGCGCAGTCTGAGATATTTCTATGTGATTATAAGAACATTTGATCATTTTCTCAGCAGATACACACTGCAGGTCTGCAGGAAAACCAAAGTTTATATATACATAAAGTAAAAAATGTTTATACTGTGTTAGCCAGTAGATTGAAAAATATTGGAATCTGAGAGTCCTCAGTGGTTGATACTTTTTAATGGCTAACTGAGAAGATGGTAAACATAGCAAGCTTTCAGGACACTGTGGCCTCTTCCTCAGGCTGATAATTACGGTACACAAAATTCTGAAGACACATACATATATACATAAATACGACAGGTGGTGTAAGGCACAGTCAGGCTAGGGATGGGCAGAGGAGCTGGGAAAGTAAAGTCACCATTCTAAGATAAGAGGAACAGATTGTATTATTGTTCAATGATTAGTGGCCTGTGGAGACCTGAAAATTCTTCAGCGAGTTGTAGAAAGCCATGAATTGGTGCGAGACCGTTCACATAAGAAGTGTCAAAAGTTCGTTGTCATCTAACTTGAGTCTGTTGGAAGATGTGATATCCCCAAATGTCCTTTCATTTTTATAAAAAAAACACATGAATCCATGTGAGACATTTAATCCTGTTTTGAATGTGTGAAAGGTCATTATTAATTTGTATTCCCAGATTCTTCTTTCTCTCTCTTGATTTGAAGTTGCGCTTTAAAATGAGCAGGCCAATATTGGTTTCACAGTTGTCAGAGCTGGAAAAATGCTTGGCTACAGGTAGGTCCATAGACTTTTCTTTTCTTTTTTTTTTTTTTTAATTGTGTGGCAACGAGCATTCATTCTTGCCCTGAATTTTTGCCTGGCCTCCCCTACGTACATGCCACCTGTTGGACATTTGGTACATTTAATTAAATACACCACATTGCTTGTGGTGCAACTGAAGTTACCTGGGATCTTATAATCCTGATCGGTCCCAGGAATCTTTATCTTGTCCGTTGTCATTACAGATGGACAGGTTTTGCACCTGTTCTGGTTGCAGGGAAAGGTTCCTGTAGCTGCCGGAGAGGACAGGGAGCTTCTGACAGTGATGTTTTTTAGATTCGGAGGTTGTTTAGAACACAAGAGTGAGGGATCTGGAAATATTGATTTTAGTCGGGCATCTTTTTGTAGGAGTGGTTGCAGTTTCCGTGCAGCCCCTCTTAGCACCTCCAGACTTGGATTGTAGTTGACTACGAGAGTAACTCGGTTGTTTTCTTCTCTAGTTTTGTAACGTAGGAGATGATTCCTTGATATTCTGGTGGCTCTTGTAATCTGGTTCTCGATTGTTCTTGGATGGTAGCCCTGGTTCAAAAAGGCATTTCTGAGGCCCTCAAGGTGATTGTCTCTATCTGTAGGGTTAGAACATATCTGATTGTATCTGATGGCCTGGCTGTACACAATAGAGTAGTTTATGTATTTTGGATGAAAACTGTCCCATCGGAGATATGTTGGACGGTCAATTGGCTTCCAGTACAGGGATGTCTCTACTTCATTGTTCCATAAGCTTAATGATGGTGTCCAGAAAGCTGATTTCAGTGCAGAAGTAGTTCAGTGTTAAGTTGATGGAGGGATAAAACTGATTAAAGTGTTCATGGAACGTCTTCAGCTGGTGATTAATTGATTTTATATTTTGATAGATCGGGCATTTCTGAATGCACCAATACCAAATATGTGTATATTCATTTTTTTAATATCTTTATTTTCAGTGATATGAAATTTTAGGTTTTTTTTTCCCCGTATTCTTAGAAACTTTTTTTTTTTTATTACTTCGGGAATCGGGAGATCCTTCGCAGGTATCAACCTGCCAGGACCTGTGAACACTGATTGGCCCGCTCGCGGTCATGTAATATGTGAAGTCCTATGACGTACAGTTAGGGCCAGAAATATTTGGACAGTGACACAATTTTGGAGAGTTGGGCTCTGCATGCCACCACATTGGATTTGGAATGAAACCTCTACAACAGAATTCAAGTGCAGATTGTAACGTTTAATTTGAAGGGTTGAACAAAAATATCTGATAGAAAATGTAGGAATTGTACACATTTCTTTACAAACACTCCACATTTTAGGAGGTCAAAAGTAATTGGACAAATAAACATAACCCAAACAAAATATTTTTATTTTCAATATTTTGTTGTGAATCCTTTGGAGGCAATCACTGCCTTAAGTCTGGAACCCATGGACATCACCAAACGCTGGGTTTCCTCCTTCTTAATGCTTTGCCAGGCCTTTACAGCCGCAGCCTTCAGGTCTTGCTTGTTTGTGGGTCTTTCCGTCTTAAGTCTGGATTTCAGCAAGTGAAATGCATGCTCAATTGGGTTAAGATCTGGTGATTGACTTGGCCATTGCAGAATGTTCCACTTTTTTGCACTCATGAACTCCTGGGTAGCTTTGGCTGTATGCTTGGGGTCATTGTCCATCTGTACTATGAAGCGCCGTCCAATCAACTTTGCAGCATTTGGCTGAATCTGGGCTGAAAGTATATCCCGGTACACTTCAGAATTCATCCGGTTACTCTTGTCTGCTGTTATATCATCAATAAACACAAGTGACCCAGTGCCATTGAAAGCCATGCATGCCCATGCCATCACGTTGCCTCCACCATGTTTTACAGAGGATGTGGTGTGCCTTGGATCATGTGCCGTTCCCTTTCTTCCAAACTTTTTTCTTCCCATCATTCTGGTACAGGTTGATCTTTGTCTCCTCTGTCCATAGAATACTTTTCCAGACCTGAGCTGGCTTCTTGAGGTGTTTTTCAGCAACTTTAACTCTGGCCTGTCTATTTTTGGAATTGATGAATGGTTTGCATCTAGATGTGAACCCTTTATATTTACTGTCATGGAGTCTTCTCTTTACTGTTGACTTAGAGACAGATACACCTACTTCACTGAGAGTGTTCTGGACTTCAGTTGATGTTGTGAACGGGTTCTTCTACACCAAATAAAGTATGCGGCGATCATCCACCACTGTTGTCATCCGTGGACGCCCAGGCCTTTTAGAGTTCCCAAGCTCACCAGTCAATTCCTTTTTTCTCAGAATGTACCCAACTGTTGATTTTGCTACTCCAAGCATGTCTGCTATCTCTCTGATGGATTTTTTCTTTTTTTTCAGCCTCAGGATGTTCTGCTTCACCTCAATTGAGAGTTCCTTTGACCGCATGTTGTCTGGTCACAGCAACAGCTTCCAAATGCAAAACCACACACCTGGAATCCACCCCTGACCTTTTAACTACTTCATTGATTACAGGTTAATGAGGGAGACACCTTCAGAGTTAATTGCAGCCCTTAGAGTCCATTGTCCAATTACTTTTGGTCCCTTGAAAAAGAGGAGGCTATGCATTACAGAGCTATGATTCCTAAACCCTTTCTCCAATTTGGATGTGGAAACTCTCATATTGCAGCTGGGAGTGTGCACTTTCAGCCCATATTATATATATAATTGTATTTCTGAACATGTTTTTGTAAACAGCTAAAATAACAAAACTTGTGTCACTGTCCAAATATTTCTGGCCCTAACTGTACATATCACATGACCACGAGCGGCCAATCAGCGTTCTTGGAAGATACTGGCAGGTCGATACCTGCGGCTACTCCCGGCTCCCCAACACCCGGCGGAGAGGTAAGTATTCATTCTTTATTATTTTTCACACATTTGCTTTAATTTAATTTGGGTTTCGTTCTGTATATTAATACAGTACAAAACCCAAAGGGGCTGTGACAGATGTCACACAGGGGAGGAGGAACATGATTGTTTCTCTCCTGTGTGACATCAGCGCCGGCGTATTCCTGCTGGAATTGGGCACCGTCTGAAAGGTGATGCGTAATTCCAGCGGGGAATAATAAGCTCCTATGGGAGAAAGCGCCGGCGCTGCTGAGTAAAGAATTAACATGTCCATTATTTTTATGCCCACTCTTTCTCCTATAAAAGCGCTGCATATTTTTGCGCAGTGTCTGTATAGCAAAGGGAATTTCACATTCACTGTGCTGGCAGACACAGAGGCACATTGCACAGTTTTGAAAAGTGCGTGCAAAAAAGCGCTCAAAAATGTGCAATGTGTCAACGTAGCCTTAAACGTTCAAAGTAGCGTTATTTGCAGCTGATGTCATATCATCGCTAACCAACCCCATTATTTACCTTCCTAACCTACATCAACCCTCGATAAATACTCTACCCTGTCTGGGTATAAGCGTAATACTGGGAAGATCGAAGCGCTACCACTTAACATCCCTGACCCCAAACTCAATTATTTAACACAATCATATAACTATATGTGGCGCAAGACTTCCATAAAATATTTAGGAGTTCATATTACCCCAAGTTAGAAAACTATATATCAGGCAAATTTCCCCCACTGGTCCAGGAACTGGAGACTCAGCTTCGGAGATGGTCTTCCATGCAAATTTCCTAGTTGGGTGGAATAGCGGCCATTAAAATGTCATTCCTCCCTAAGTTCCTCTATTAGTTTGAAACTGTCCTGGCTAGGGTCCCGATGAAAATGTAAAAAAAAAAAAAAAAAAAAAAAAAAAAAATCCAATCACAAATCTTAAAATGTATATGGCACTCAGGATGGCATCATATACCCAGCTCAGTCCTACGCGCTCCCAGATCGCAAGGGGGTCTAGCTTGCCCAGACATCTCTAAATATTACTATGCAGCACATCTACGCCGAATTCCATCATGGACAACACATCACATAAAAAGTGGGCTGATTTTTATTTTATAATGGTAGGCTTTTTATATCAGCATTTTATTTAATCCAAACGCTGCAGTGATGCTCCTAAATGTAATTCCCCTGACCCGTCTCTGAGTCTCACCCCCTAACGTCTTCTTTTTTCAGCAGTGCTCTGGACGAGGAGCAGCTCCAGTGCTCCATGGAGCATGCTGGGGGTCACAACTGAATACATCTCTATGAGGGCCTTGTTCTGGCTCTCATAAAGAAGCATTGAGACCTTGTGACGTAACTTTTGGCTTCCAACCACTCAGACGCTACAGGCACAAGATGGCACCGCAGGACTGGTATGGCATTGGTAAGAGGTGAAGACACCTGGAGGTGAGTATATGACTGGGGAAACTGGACTGACATTTAAAGGCCCAGTCCAGTCCTGAAAGAAAGATTAACCGCTGGAGTGGAGTTTTAAAGAGGTACGGTAAATCCCATTCTACAGACGTCCTGTAATAACCAGACATAGTGATGTACTTGATCTGTTATTGATTTATCAGATGTTTGCTGTTTCACAGGACCAATTCAGACTCATTTTTTCCCCCTTTTTCTTTGAATCCTATTCGTAATTGCAACACTAACATTTCTGTAATCAGCTCAGTAGATATTTTATTGCATTAATTCTGTTTTTGAACTGCAGACAATTAATTCATCCTAATCTCACAAACTGTGATTTTGTTTTGTACCGTTGTTTGTTGTTGGAGAACATAAAACCAATAACCATGAAGCGCATGTTTCAACAAACTTCCCCAATCTGCAGCAATTTAATAAATTTTTTAATAAATTACCGTATATGCTCGTGTATAGGCCGACTTTTTCAGCCCAAAAATTGGGCTGAAAAGTCCCCCCTCGGCTTATACACGAGTCATATACAGTGTGGTGTGGTGGGGGCTGTGTCCGGGCACTACAGGAGGCAGGAGGAGGCGGGGGGAGGCTGCATAATGAGCGTCACGTCACGTGGTGCCGCTCATTAAAGGGAACCAACCACCCCAAATGACCCCCCCGGACTGTTTATATAGGTCCCTACACCCAGCACACCCATTTGCTGCAAGCGTTTTTGCTAAAAAAAACGTTTTAGAGAAGTGAAGAAGAAGTGAAGATATACCTTTGTAAAGTTTAAAACATTAGGACGAGTGGGCGTTACTTAACTCGATATCCAGCCGTGTTGCAGATGCCAGTCATCCTCCTCTACCCCATCGCAGCAGTGAAGCCCAGCCCTTTCTTCTCGTCACAGCCTGGTGCACGGATCTCATGCCCGTACACACGTCATCAGCTAGAGCCGGGTCGCGAGCACACGCTCTGACTTCCTGCGCTCAGCTGTGGATTACACCAGTAAGTCAGAGCGTGTGCTCGCGACCCGGCTCTAGCTGATGACGTGTGTACGGGCATGAGATCCCGTGCACCAGGCTGTGACGAGAAGAAAGGGCTGGGCTTCACTGCTGCGATGGGGTAGAGGAGGATGACTGGCATCTGCAACACGGCTGGATATCGAGTTAAGTAACGCCCACTCGTCCTAATGTTTTAAACTTTACAAAGGTATATCTTCACTTCTCTCAAACAGTTTTTTTTAGCAAAAACGCTTGCAGCAAATGAATGTGCTGGGTGTAGGGACCTATATAAACAGTCCGGGGGGGGTCATTTGGGGTGGTTGGTTCCCTTCAATTATGCATGGGGAGCAGCGCATAGTACATTGCTGCTCCCCTGCACAGTATAGCCTCCCCCACCCCCCCATGTATACAGAGGCCCCCCCCAGCAGTGATCCATTTCACCCCTCGGTCTCCAGGCACCCGGATCCTCCAGCTGCTGCGTCTGCATGCCCCGCGGCTTCTAACACCGGCGTCCTCCCCGCTCTTCCTGTTTGAATGCGATCATGCGACCCGGTATTAGAAGCCGCGGGGCACGCAGATGCAGCAGCTGGAGGACCCGGGTGCCTGGAGACCGAGGGGTGAGATGGATCACTGCTGGGGGGGGGCTCTGTATACATAGGGGGGGCGCCTCTGTGTACATGGGGGGGGCCTCTTATACATGGGGGGGCCACTGTATACATGGGTGCAGTGAGACAGCAGGGGAGCTGTATACCACTGCTGGCCTGTATACCACTGCTGGGCTGTATAGCACTGCCGGGTCTGTATACCAGTGCTGGGGCTGTATAGCACTGCCGCGGGGCCTGTATACCACTGCTGGGGCTGTATACCACTGCCGAGAGGGCTGTATACCACTGCTGGGGCTGTATACCACTGCCGAGGGGTCTGTATACCACTGCTGGGTCTGTATACCACTGCTGGGGCTGTATACCACTGCCGAGGGGCCTGTATACCACTGCCGAGGGGCCTGTATACCACTGCTGGGGCTGTATACCACTGCTGGGGCTGTATACCACTGCTGGGGCTGTATACCACTGCTGGGGCTGTATACCACTGCTGGGGCTGTATACACTGCTGGGGCTGTATACCACTGCTGGGGCTGTATACCACTGCCGAGGGGCTGTATACCACTGCCGGGGCCTGTATACCACTGCTGGGGCTGTATAGCACTGCCGGGTCTGTATACCAGTGCTGGGGCTGTATAGCACTGCCGCGGGGCCTGTATACCACTGCTGGGGCTGTATACCACTGCGAGAGGGCTGTATACCACTGCTGGGGCTGTATACCACTGCCGAGGGGTCTGTATACCACTGCTGGGTCTGTATACCACTGCTGGGGCTGTATACCACTGCCGAGGGGCCTGTATACCACTGCCGAGGGGCCTGTATACCACTGCTGGGGCTGTATACCACTGCTGGGGCTGTATACCACTGCTGGGGCTGTATACCACTGCTGGGGCTGTATACCACTGCTGGGGCTGTATACCACTGCCGAGGGGCCTGTATACCACTGCCGAGGGGCCTGTATACCACTGCTGGGGCTGTATAGCACTGCCGAGGGGCCTGTATAGCACTGCTGAGGGGCCTGTATAGCACTGCTGGGTCTGTATACCCGTCCTGGGGGCTGTATACCACTGATGAGGGGCCTCTATACCACTGATGAGGGGCCTCTATACCACTGCTGGGGCCTGTATACCACTGATGAGGGGCCTGTATACCACTGATGAGGGGCCTGTATACCACTGCTGGGGACTGTATATCAGTGATGGCGGCAACTGTATACTAGTTATGGCCACTATATACCAGTGATGGCTGCTATATACAGGGATGGTGGGCTATATACCAGTGATAGGGGGCTTTATAACAGGACGGTGGTCTGCTGCATTGGTAGTTTACTGTTTCTATTTAAAATACAAGTTCAACATTTTATTCGTATCTATTTTCATTTTTAAAATTTTTCAGTACCGGTAGCTGCTGCATTGTCCACCCTAGGCTTATACGCGAGTCAATAGGTTTTCCCAGTTTTTGGGGGCAAAAGTACGGGGTCGGCTTATACACGAGTATATACTGTACATATTTTTCAGTCTAAAAAATAATTTTGAATACATAGCACAATACATAATATGCCCATCCATACCCCCACCTATGGAGTAGAGAGGAAAATATTTATTTTACACACTTAAAATATAGCTTCACTTATTTCCACAGCAATTTATAGACAACATCACTGTCCCCACTGGGGCTCACAATCTACATTTCCTATCAGTCTTTGGAGGTTGGGAGAAAAACCACACAAACACAGGGAGATCATATAAACTCCTTGCAGATGTTTTCCTTGGTGGGATTTGAAGCAGGGCTGTGGAGTCGGTAAGCCGAACATCAGACTCCAACTCCTCACTTTCTCTGAATCGGAATCCACAGTCCTCATATGAAGCCAGGACCCCAGTGCTGCAAGCCCCCTAAAGAGGTTTCATTTTATCATCGCTGTGTGTGTATATTATATATATATTATATATATATATATATATATTATATATTATATAATATATATATATATATATAGCTCTCGCAGAAATTAAGAATCCACTGCAAAATTTTCACTTTCCCAGATTTTTCTCTTTATAGTATATTTTTGAGTAAAATGGACATTGCTCTTTTATTCTATAAACTACTGACACCGTGTCACCGAAATTCAAAGCTGAAAATGTTTTATTTATTTGCAGCAAATGAGAAATCGTCAAAATAACAAAAATGAAACAGTGCTTTCACACCTCAAATAATGCAAAGGAAACAAGTTCATATTCATTTAGAAACAACAATACTAATGTTCTAACTCAGGAAGAGTTCAGAACTCAATATTTGGTGGAATAACCATGATTTGTAATCACAGCTTTCATGTGTCTTGGCCGCTTTCCACCATTCTTTACACTGCGTTTAGGTGACCTTATGTCACTCCTGGCACAAAAATGTAAGCAGTTCTTCTTTGTTTGATGTCTTGTGACTATCCATCTTCCTCTTGATTACATTCCAGAGGTTTTCAATGTGCTCCAGGTCTGGAGATTGGGCTGGCCATGACAGGGTCTTGATGTTGTGCTGCTTCATCCACACATTGACTGACCTGGCTGTGAGGCATGGGGCATTGTCTCAGTCCTCATGGGGAACATTGCCTGAGCAGAAGGAAGCAAGTGTTTTTCAAGGTATTCTGGTCCCTATCCCTAGTATGGATACTGACATCTTTGGTAACATTTATAAGCTTTTACCGTATATAGTTATTACCTTGAGTGGGGATGTGGTGCCACCTGCTGGCTTCCCGCATTTTTTATCATTTGCTTTTGTAATAAAGAGAATTTTGTTTACGTACCGTAAATTCTTTTTTCTTGAATCATCAATGGGAGACCCAGACAATGGGGTTTAGGGCACTGCCCTCCGGAGGCCACACTAGGTACTACAAGTTTGTAGACACCGCCCCCTCCGCATATAAACCCCTACCGCAGGGAAGACCCTCAGTTTGGTTCATAAGCTGCGAGGAGACAAAATAAACCACACCCGATACCTCGGGAAAGAAACCGTACACAGACGGTCCAACAACCCGGAATAAACTGTCCCAACAGGGAACAGATCAAATGCAAAAACATGCAACGGAACAACTGGGTGGGTGCTGGGTCTCCCATTGATGATTCAAGAAAAAAGAATTTACGGTACGTAAACAAAATTCTCTTTTTTCTGATCATCATAATGGGAGACCCAGACAATGGGGATGTCCTAAAGCAAAACCCCAGGGCGGGAAGAGTTCCTCAAAGACGTGTAAAGATACGGTCCCCCTCAAAGGTGGGCAACCGCCGCCTGGAGGACCCGCCTGCCCAAACTTGCATCCACAGAGGCATGGGCATGCACCATATAGTGCTTAGAGAAAGTGTGCAGGCTGGACCAAGTGGCCGCCTGACACACCTGCAGAGCTGAAGCGCGATGTCGCAAAGCCCAGGAAGCACCGATAGCTCTGGTCGAGTGCGCCTTCAAGCCCACCAGAAGAGGCTGACCCGCAGAACGGTAAGCCTCCTGAATGGGTGCCTTGATCCATCTGGCCAAGGTCGATTTTGATGCCGCGGACCCCTTACAGCGACCCGCCGTAAGGATAAACAATGAATCCGAACTCCGGAAGGAGGCAGTCCTGGACACATAAATGCGTACAGCCCTCACTAGATCCAGAGTGTGGAGGTCGCGCTCAACCTGATGAACAGGAGCGGGACAAAATGATGGAAGAACAATCTCTTGGTTCAAGTGGAAAGTGGAAACCACTTTCGGCAAAAATTCCGCCCGCGGGCGCAACACCACCTTGTCTTGGTGGACTACCAGAAAGGGTGACTTGCACGAAAGTGCAGCCAATTCTGAAACCCGTCTCAGAGATGTAATTGCCACCAGAAAAACCACTTTCTGGGACAGATGAGAGAGGGAGACGTCCCTCAAAGGCTCGAACGGCGGTTTCTGCAGAGCCGTCAGGACCATGTTAAGGTCCCAAGGATCCAGAGGTCGCCTATATGGCGGGACCACCCGAGACACCCCTTGCAGAAACTGACGGACCTTAGGAAGGAGCGCCAAACGCCTGTCAAACAGCACTGAAAGAGCTGATACTTGACCCTTCAGGGAGCTGAGGGATAAGCCCAATTCCAAACCCGACTGTAGGAAAGCCAACAACGTCGGGATGGACAAGGGCCACGGTGCCCGTCCAGCAGAGGCACACCAGGAGAAAAAGATTTTCCACGTTCTGTGGTATATCTTCCTGGATACGGGCTTCCTGGCCCGATTCATAGTGGCAACCACTGTAGGAGAGAAGCCCCTGGATGTTAGCAGCCAGGCCTCAAGAGCCATGCAGTCAATCTGAGGGCCCTGGAATTGAGGTGGAAGAATGGGCCTTGCGCGAGAAGATCTGCGCGTTCTGGAAGAGCCCATCGGAGTCCGCCTGACAGTTGCCACAGATCCGGATACCAGGACCTCCTGGGCCAATCCGGAGCCACTAGAATGGCTATGTTGCACTCCGTCCTGATTTTCCACAAAACCTTGGGAATCAGAGCTAGAGGTGGGAACACATATGGTCGATGGAAGCTGGACCAACTCAGGATCAGGGCGTCTGCCCCCAGAGACTGAGGATCCCATGATCTCGCCATGTATTGCGGCACCTGATGATTCAGCCACGAGGCCATCAGATCCACGTCCGGAGTGCCCCATCTGCTGCAGATGTCCCGGAAGACGTCTGGATGAAGAGACCACTCTCCGGCGTCCATCCCCTGCCGGCTCAGGTAGTCGGCCTCCCAGTTCTCGACCCCTGGGATGTGAACTGCGGAGATCAGGCAGTCGTTGTCCTCCACCCAGGATAGAATGCGGTGGACTTCGGCGAGGGCCTGAGCACTTCTGGTCCCTCCCTGATGATTTATATAGGCGACGGCCGTCGCATTGTCGGACTGCACCCGAATGGGCTGTCCTAACAGGAATTTCTGAAACGCCAAGAGCGCCAGATAGACCGCCTTGATCTCCAGCACGTTGATCTGCAACGCCGACTCTGACTGAGTCCAGAGGCCTTGAGCCCTGTGGTGTAAGAACACCGCACCCCAGCCCTTCAGACTGGCGTCGGTGGTTACCACTAACCACGACGGTTTGAGGAAGGACCGGCCCCGTGACAAGTGACGTGGCTGGAGCCACCACTGCAGGGAATCCCTGGTCGGTTGGGAAAGTGCCACCAGCCGATTCAGAGAGACCGTCCTCTTGTCCCATCGGCGGAGAATCTCCAGCTGGAGAGGACGGAGGCGAAACTGTGCGAAAGGCACCGCCTCTATCGCAGCTACCATGCGCCCCACCAGCTTCATCAATACCCGTAGGGATGATTGTGGTGACAGGAGGACATTCTGCACTCCTGAGTGGATTGCCAGCTGCTTGGCTCGTGGCAGAGACACCAGGGCTGAGTCCGTGTGGAAGTCCATGCCCAGATATGTCAATGACTGGGTCGGAACCAGGGTCGACATCTGGATATTGAGAAGCCACCCGAACTGTTCCAGAGACTTCATGGTCACCTCCAGGCTTTGCCGACAAAGGTGTTCCGATGGCGCCCTGACCAGTAGGTCGTCCAGATAGGGTATGACGGCATGCCCCTGCACGTGTAGGAGAGCCATCATAGAGGCCATCACTTTTGTGAACACCCGCGGTGCCGAGGCCAGCCCGAAAGGCAGCGCCACAAATTGGAAGTGTTCTTCCCCCACTGCAAATCTCAACCAGCGCTGATGAGCCGGTGCAATGGGCACGTGAAGGTAAGCGTCTCGGATATCTATCGACGCTAGGAAGTCCCCCTGTGACACAGCCGCGATCACGGAGCGCAGGGATTCCATACGGAACTTCCGAACCAACACGTGACGGTTGAACAATTTTAGGTCCAGAACCGGGCGGAAGGAGCCGTCCTTTTTTGGGACAATGAAGAGGTTGGAGTAAAAATCCCGAAACCTCTCCCGGAAGGCACTGGGACCACTACTCCGTCTCTGCGGAGTCCCTCCAACACCAGATGAAAAGCCTGAGCCTTTTCTGGAGATGGAACAGACCGATGGAATCGGTGTGTTTGGCCGCGACGTCAGCTCTATCCTGTAGCCGCGTGAGACTACGTCTCGGACCCACTGATCTTGAACGTGGAGCAACCATCTGTCCTGAAAACGGGACAGGCGGCCCCCCACCTGTGGGGCGGCAGGACTGGAGAGCGAGTCATGCGGAAGTGGGTTTGGGGGGTGGCAGCTGCTGCCCCCGTTGACTTCTTCTGACGACCTTTGGGGCGCCACTGCGTAGCGGGCTTGCCCCCTCTGTCCGTGCGAGCGGACGAAGCTGAGGACTGCGAGCTGGACCGAAAGGACCACTGTTTTGGGTTCCTTTTGACGGTATACCGTGGCTTAGGCTTATTCTGTGGGATCTTAGACTCCGCAGAATCCTTGATTAGCTTATCCAGCTCGGTGCCAAAAAGTCTGTCGCCAGAGAATGGAAGATTCTGCAGAATCTTCTTAGACGTGGCATCTGAGTCCCATAGACGCAGCCACAACAACCTGCGAATCGCTATAGCATTGGCCGAAGCCACAGCAGAGCGGGTGGCAGTTTCTAGGGTCGCAGTCCTGGCGTAATCTGCATAGGCCCTTGCCCTATCAGTAAGCGCCAGGACCTCTGTATTGGACCCCGCCAGGTCAGTGATACCATCTAAGCAGGACGTGATCGCCTGCAGAGTCCAGACCGTGGCAAAATTAGGGGCAAATGAAGACCCCACAGCCTCATAGGAAGACTTGGCGAGTTGCTCGACCTGTCTATCCGTCGCGTCCTTCAATGAGGAGCTATCAGAGGCAGAGAACAGGGAGCGTGCAGCAATCCTGGTCATGGAGGCGTCCACCTTCGGGGACTGCGACCATTCCTGAAGCACCTCCTGTGGAAAGGGGAAGCGAGTGTCCTTAGATTTGCGGATATAACGCCGCCCAGGATGAATCCTGGGTGCTCTAACCACCCTTCCAAAATTAGTGTGGTCCATAAAGGAGCCACATGGGCGAGCCTCCGGCTGCAGCCACTGATACACCTCCTTAGGGTGCAGTTTCCACCTCCTCAGGGGGTGCCACGAGATGTAGAGTCTCGTTGATAGAGGACACCAGATCCTCTACCCCGTCAGGTGGTTCTGACATAGATTCAAGCATTGAACCCCCATCATCCTCGTCACCATCAGAGTGACGCTCCTCCTCAGAGAGGTTCTGGATCTCGGGTGAGTCATCTCGGCGAGCCCGCTTAAGGGGTCTAGCAGCAGAAAGAGATGACACCCGGGGTAACTTGAAGGAGCAGCTGGGCTTCCCAGTCTCCTAGTCAGTGCCTCCAGGGATTGCGACATGGAGGACAATTTGGATAACACAGATTCGTTAATCTTATTCTGTGTTTCCCATTGCCCTGAGATCACCTGAACCTCAGGGTACAGCACCGGAGCTGCAGTCTCTGCAGAATCAGTCCGGGCTTCTGGGCGTCCGCAATTATTGCAGGACCCCTCAACCAGCGTCCCGATGCATGTAGCACAGGTAGTGGTAGAATTGTCTGCCTTCACAGCACTTTTCTTTGCTGGGGCCATGCCGACAGCAGAGGAAAAGAATAAGCCAAGTAGGAAACCGGAACACCGGCGGCTTACCGACCGCTTCAATGCGGTGGAGGGGAGCGGTGCGTGTGTGGCCTCCGCGAGGGTAATGACCGGTCTCCTCCGGGAGCGCAGCAGTGCACTCATCCAGTCCCAGTAGGGAAGTGAGGAGAAAATGGCCGCCGCCAGTAAAGACGTGGGCGGAGCTGAAAACACGCGGGAAGCACACACACACACGCCCAGCGATGACATCATCCTATGAGCTGCTCCACATCTCTCCAAGCAGCCATCTTAAGAAATCTGGTGCCGGAGCCCGCAGCGCGGGAGATATAGTATCAACACTATACCCAGGGCTGTATGCAACATCTGTAGCCCGCAGCCGCAGCCCCTGTGACACACAGGGCGGTCAGCTATGGTGACCCCAGCACAGGGTACACCGCCAGAACCGCGGACCCGAGGGTTGCGCGCGGTCTGAGTGTCATGAAACACAAAGTGCCAGACACTACCCCCAGGCACACCGGAGACACACAAGGTGCCTCAGTGCCAGTCCGGTCTGTAAGCACCATTTAGGGAGGCCTCGGACGGGGGTTCAGCACCAGTCCGGTCTGTAAGCACCATTTAGGGAGGCCTCGGACTGGGCTGGCTCCAGTCCGGTCTGTAAGCACCATTTAGAGAGGCCTCGGACGGAGCGGAGCTGTGCAAGGCTCCTGTCTCCCACTTCTCAGAGCCCCCCAAAGAGGGATGGGAAGGAGCCCGGCAGCGTACCGGGAGAACACCATGTGCCCAGGCTCTAGGCCCTCCGGTACCTCAACCTGTGTGTTCCCCCATGGGTGAACAGGGAGACTGCCGGAGGTCCCCGACCGGGACCTACCTTATCTTCATACGCCATCACGTAAGCTGTGAGAATGCAGTGATGTGCAAGCAAAGCGTGTGATACCTCCGAGCACACTAAGTTTAAAACTGAGGGTCTTCCCTGCTGTAGGGGTTTATATGCGGAGGGGGCGGTGTCTACAAACTTGTAGTACCTAGTGTGGCCTCCGGAGGGCAGTGCCCTAAACCCCATTGTCTGGGTCTCCCATTATGATGATCAGAAAATTATGTATTAATAAAGCATAATATATTGTTGAATAAATATGGTTGTGTGGTATGTATTTTTTTGTGCAGGATTATCTTGTTATCTGTACTTTTACCAACTTCTCATCCTTGGCATATGTGTAGACACATTTTTATATTATTATTGTGCCCATTTTAATTTGCTAAATTGGTTCCCTCATTTCTACCTAGTAGCAGCGCTCTCAGTGTGGGGGCCGAGCAGCTTTAAAACAATATTAACCTGCAGATTAACCACGTAAGGGCAGGTTAATAGCGTTTTTCTTTCCCTTTAAAATTGTACACATAAAAATATACACCCGTAATTACATTTCTTAACATGATTGATTTAAAAATAATCAGGTAGACACATTTTCATACCATGCGGAGGGCTCACACATGGTATAATAATAATAACCCTTATCAATTGTATAAGAATTGTCAGCTTGAATGTATGTGTAGCTGCGCCATGTTACTCCGCAGCACAGACCGGATCTACCCTGAGCCGTGTGATCTGACTTCTTAGAGCGGACAGATCATGTGCAGTGCGGTGATAATGTGCATACAGCTGTTGGCGCCATCGTTCAACAGCTCTAGAAATCTCACCATGGAAACAAAAACCCTCACCGTGGCCCTTAACTATTCCCACCTTGACTATTGTAATTCTCTATTAATTGGCCTGCCCTCACTAGCCTTTTCACTTTCCAGTACAAACTTAGGTGATCCTGACGGCTGCATTATCTGGCTAATCGTTACTCTGACGCCTCCACTCTGTGCCAGTCATTACACTGGCTGCCCATACATTATAAGATCCCATTTAAATTGCTTGCTCTCACCCACAAACCACTTCACAGCACAGCACCTCCCTACATCTCTACCCTCATACCCCAAATCCCTGTCTATCACCCTATCCGATCTCTACGCTCCATAAGCAACTTTCCACTAACATCACCACAAATCCGAACCGCCCACTCCTGGCTCCAAGACTTCTCCCAAGCTGCACCAATTTTCTGGAACGCTTACCCAGTCAGGTTCGGCAAGTGCAGTCTTGCAGGATCCGGCACTTGCAGCAGCCCAAAAAAATAAAATAAGCTTCCTTTTTTCCTTAGCCGCAAGTGCCGGATCCGGCAAAACCGCACTTGCCGCACCTGACCGCAAGTCCCATAGGGAATGAATGGGGCTTGTCAAAAGTGAACCTGCCGGATCTGCCTCGAATAGGCAAAAACACTAATGTGAAAGCACACTGTCTTATGACTGTTTGTATATGAACTTCTGAATTGTAAAGTGCTGCATAATATGTTGGTTCTATACAAATAAATATTAGATTTATCTTGACGCTTGGCAGCGTTTCACTATCTGCCCGCCTGATTGGAGTGCTCTCAAGCGGTTTACAGCATTCATAGATGATGAAGCACAGCAGCAATACATAATCTGCTAATTAAGTAAAGCAGCGCACATGTTACCATTAATTCCATGCCAATAAGCATTGTATCTCTGCTCCAAGATCTGTTTAGGGAGAAGAGATAGATTGGTGAATTATAATGTGCCCTCTGGTGTAGGATACAGTCAGGGACTGTGGAGTGGCAGTGATAACCATCCCATTGTGTGAAACCACTCTGATTCCAGCAGTGTGACATGCAGGGATAGAGTTTATTTTATTAGCACTTTCGATTTTTGATTTCTCCTGTTGCGCTCAGTTTTGTGCAGTGGAATTAATGAGAAGTAGATGGCAGTACGTTTCTACTGAAAACGTTGAATAAATCAAAAGGTATCTTTTGATAGATACTGCCTGCTTTGAAGTCAGTATCTACCTACATAGGCGCCTTTCACATCAGCGGTTTTTGAATTTGCAGCAAATTTACAGAATCTGAAGCGTAACAGCTGCACTTGCAGCAAGCCCCATTCATGCTCTATGGGGCTTGAGGTCAGGTGCGGTTTACTGGATCCAGCACTTGCAGCACATGAAAAATAACGCTGCTAGCTGCATTTTTTTTACCTGCCACAACAGCGGCACCTGCCTCAAGTCCCATAGAGAATGGATGTGGGCTTGCCGCATTCTTGCTGCAAGTCGTCCGTTACGCGGCAAATCTGCTGGATCTACCGCAAATCAGCAAAATGAGTAAGCACAATTACAGTTTGTTTGTTTTTTTAACAAAAAGTGATTTTGACAAAAAGTACACTAAGTGCCAACACTCACCTCTGAGATGGAGAGATACCTGATGCTGGGGAATCTGCATTATTAAGCTGTAGGTCAATCACCCTGGATCTCCGTCTCTGCCTTCTTTCCAATTCATCATCGTTACTGGTGAAGTTCTGTAAAGTGGGAGTCCCTGCGGCGCTGACAGGCTGGGATCTGGTGGCTGGAGACAGATAGACGCCATTTGGGGACAATGGCTTGTGGCGTTCCCCTGACTGAGGAGTTGATATGTTCATGGTGCCTGGTGGGGAGAAAAAAAAAAATTGATTAACATTATAATTTCTAAAAAAATATATTAGTTTCAGTTACTACCCAATACAAATGTTAGCAATCGGGGTCTCTGAATGAATGGGTTTAAGGGTATGTGCACACTGGGCGGGTTTTCGGCGGTTTACCTGTGTAAACCGCCGTTTTGCATACATTAGTTTTATGTTAATTTATGTTAATCCAAACCGGCGTTTGGATTAACATTAAAACTAATGTAGCCCGCCCAAGGCTGTGCACATACCGGCGGTTCCCCAGCGTCATCCGTTGCTAACCCGCAGGTTTCCCAGCGGGTTAGCAAAGAATGAACATGTTGTAAAAACCGGCGGTTCTGCAGCGGCTGCAAGCAGAATCATGTGCTGCTTCCAGCCGCTGCAGAATCGCCGCCGAGAACCCGCTGGGCAGCCGCCGGTTACCGCCCGCTCCCGCAGCTCATAACCGCCAGGAAGCCGGTGCACGGCGCCGGAGCTTCCTGGCGGGTCCCGCCAGCCGCCGAGGCAAAACACGCGGGTAGTGTGCACTTACCCTTAACATGCCCCTTTTCTCACAAATGATGGACTTGAGATTATCTGAGAAATATGATTAAATGAATAAGGGTACCGTTACTCGGTGCCACCTCGCCGGCGGGGAATCATGGAAGCGCGCATGCCGCCGCCAACATCGCCGGTGAGCGGTCACACGTAGCAACTCGTCAGCGAACTCACCGGCAAGTTGCGGCGGCGAC
Source organism: Allobates femoralis (assembly GCA_033576535.1). NCBI lineage: Eukaryota > Metazoa > Chordata > Amphibia > Anura > Aromobatidae > Allobates > Allobates femoralis. Next base: position 92,069,284 of record JARQOC010000004.1, on the reverse strand, counting down.
CACTCGCTGGGTTGCCCAGCAACTCAGCGACCGGTAACCCACAATGTTAAACATTGCGGGTCGCCGCGTTACACAGGGCGATCATGCCCGTTTTGATCGCCAGGTTTCACAACACTGCTGTGAAACCTGGCGATCATTCTGGAGCGATTTTTCGCCATAGAATCGCCCTGTTACACTGGGTGACTCACCGGCGATGGTGCCGCAATTAGGCCACGCCCCTGCCTTTCCGGCACAATCGCCAGTGATATTGCCCCATGTAACGGGCCCCTAAAGGAGATTTTTGTGTACTCACCGTAAAATCCTTTTCTCTTAGCCTCTAATTGAGTGACACAGTACGATGGGTTGTGCTATTCTGCCCCTAGGAGGCGACACTAAGCAATTGAAAGAGAAGCACAGTGGCTCCTCCCCAGCAGTATATAACCCCCTGACTGACAATAGTCTAGCCAGTTTTGTGATAAAGCAGTCGGAGTAATAACGACATAAGCCAGTAAGGCAACCAGAAACTTGAAAACATCAACCACAACAAGGCCAGCTGGCCACAGGGAGGGTGCTCTGTCCCCCAATTAGAGGTTAAGAGAAAAGGATTTTACGGTGAGTACACAAAAATCTCCTTTTCTCCTTCACCTCACTGGGGGACACAGGACGATGGAACGTCCCAAAGCAGTCACTGGGTGGGAAAAACAACATCCACATTCTGAAACTGCAGTCTACAGAATAGCAGCCGCTGCCTGCAGTATGCGTCTACCCAGACTCGCATCTGCCGACGCCTGAGTATGAAAACGATAGTGTTTTACAAACGTGTGAAAACTGGACCAGATGGCAGCTTTGCACACCTGCTCAGCCACAGCCTGGTGCCGAATAGCCCAAGAAGCACCCACCGCACGAGTGGAGTGAGTATTGAACCCCGACGGAATGGGCAAATTGCGTAGGGAAAAAAGCTTCCGAAATGGTAAGCTTGATCCACCTTGCAAGTGTGGCTTTGGACGCAGCCATCCCTCTAGGATGCCCTTCTGGAAGGACGAAAAGAGAGTTCGACTTCATGAAAGGTGCTGTCCCGGAGACATAAATCCGGAGAGGACGGACCAGATCCAGGGTGTGCAGAGCCTTTTCAATGCGGTGCACCGGAGCCGGACAGAAGGACGGGAGACAAATGTCCTTGTTCAAGTGGAAAGGAGAAACCACCTTGGGAAGAAAGGACGGCATCGGACGCAGCACCACCTTATCCTGGTGAAACGTGAGGAAAGGTGCCTTGCAGGAGAGTGCCGCCAATTCCAATAGCCACCGAATGGAGGTAATCGCCACAAGAAAGACCACCTTCTGAGAAAGAAGCCGTAGCGAGATTTCCCTGAGAGGCTCAAAGGGCGGCTTCGGAAGCACCTCCAGGACCAGATTTAGGTCCCAGGTCTCCAAGGGCCTCTTATACGGTGGAACAATCTGAGAGACACCCTGCAAGAAAGTACGAACCTGGGGTCTCGTGGCCAATCGGCGCTGAAAAAGCACGGACAGAGCCGAAACTTGTCCTTTGAGAGAGCCTAGAGACAGGCCCTTATGCAGCCCAGATTGAAAAAAAACCTAGTATTGTTGGAAGCGAAAAACACAAGGGTGGAAGACCTCCAGACTCACACCAGGCGAAGAAATCCTTCCAAGTCCTGTGGTATATGCGGGCGGAGTCAGGTTTTCTCTCGCTAGCCATAGCGCGCAACCTCTTCTGAAAATCCCGCCTGAGTCAAAATCCGGGCCTCAAGGGTCACGTCAAACAATGGGCCCCTGGGTTCTGATGACAAAATGGGCCCTGGGAGAGAAGATCCGTACGGTCTGGCAGGTGCCAATGGACGTCTGCGGCGAGCTGCACAAGATACCACGGTCTCCTGGGCAAATCTGGGGCCACTAGAATCACCGGGACGTGCTCAAATTTGATCTTCTGAACCATTCTGGGAATGAGGGCCAGAGGAGGGAAGATGTAAAACGAAACTGTGTCCAAGTCTGGACCAGAGCGTCCGATCACAGGGCTCGCCGGAGCAGGCAAAGAAGTTGGGAACCTGCGCATTCATTTGTGACGCCATGAGGTCCACATCCGGAGTCCCGAAGTGACTGCAGATCTGGCGGAATACTTCTGGATGGAGAGCCCATTCTCCCGAGACAAGGCCCTGACGGCTGAGAAAGTCTGCAGTCCAACTGTCGATCCCCGGGATGTGAACTGCCGAGAGGACTGCTCCGGAGAACTCGGCCCAGCGGAGGATCGATTCCACCTCCTGCATAGCTGAGTTTCTGCGGGTTCTGCCCTGATGGTTGACATATGCCACAGCCATGGCATTGTCCGAAAGAATGCAGATGTGACGGCCCTTCAGGAGACGATGAAAGCCTTTCAACGCCAAGTAGATGGCCCGAATCTACAGGAGATTTATGGGCAGAGAAGACTCCGTTGGGGTCCACCGACCCTGGGCTGTGATAACGAAAAACCGCTCCTCAGCCGAGGAGACTGGCATCGGTGGTCAGCACGCCCCACCGGGCCGGCAGAAAGGATCTCCCCCGAGAGAGAGATGACGGGATCAGCCACCATCGGAGAGACTGCCTCATTGCCGCCGACGGACGGAATGTCCAGTGAAGGGTGAACGGGCTGCGACTCCTAGCCGATAGCAGGGCCAGCTCAAGTGGCCGGAGATGGAGCTGGGCAAATGGTACTGCGTCCATTGCCGCCACCATCTTTCCCAAGACTCGCATTGCAAACTGGAGGTAGTGCGGGAGGGGCCGAAGAAGCATCCGAACTGCACAGCGCAGGGAATGAGCCTTGTCCTGGGGGAGAAGCACAAGTCCCCGAGACGTGTCCAGAACCATCCCTAGGAATGTGAGCTTGCGGCTCGGAGTTGGCGAGGACTTTGGTAGGTTGAGCAGCCATCCTAGGCGTGCGAGTATCTACTGTGACGCGGACATTGTCCTCGCAGTCCCCAAAGGACTGACCCTTGATCAACAGGTCGTCCAGGTAGGGGAGAACAGAGACTCCCCGTGAATGCAGGATAGTCATGACAGCCGCCATGACCTTGGTGAAAACTTGCGGGGCAGTCGCCAATCTGAAAGGAAGAGCCACAAACTGGTAATGGTCCTCGTAGACAGCAAAGCGCAGGAACCGCTGATGTGCCTCGGATATCGGGACATGCAGATAAGCGTCCCAGGTATCTTTGGAAGCGAGGAACTCCCTCTGTTGCACGGACGCGATGACGGTACGAAGAGATTCCATCCGAAAATGCCGGGTCCAAGCAAACTTGTTGAGCCGTTTCAAATCCAGAATGGGACGGGAAGACCCGTCCTTCTTGGGCACGATAAACAGATTTGAATAAAATCCCTGGAACCGCTCGTTCTGAGGCACTGGAACGACGAGTTCCGCCTCCTGGAGGGAGTTGATGGCCTGAAAGAAGGCGCGCGCCTTTGCCGGCGTTCCCAGAGGTTTGGAAGGGAAGAATCTTCCGGGGAGGCGAGAGCAACACTCGGTGCTGTAGCCCAAAGACACCAATTACCGAACCCACTTGTCGTCTGTGACAGCGAGCCAGGCGTGCCGAAAGTGAAAAAGTTGTCCGACAACTTGAGGGGGGGGGGGGGGGTCTTCCGGAGGATCAGAGTCAGGAAGAGGAGAACCTCTGAAACCCGGACTCCTTCGACTTGGCCTTTCGGTTGCGGGGCTGCCAGCTTGAACTCTGCTTGCTGGGAGCCCCTGTCTGTGTGAGGCGCACGGGACGGCTGTGACGGGCGGGAAGCGGATCATCCGGACAAGTTCTGAAAGGACCGGAATCTTGCCTGTTGGCCCTTAGTAAACTTATGCTTAGGCTTCTGCTGAGAAAAAGAGAATTTTGTTTACGTACCGTAAATTCTTTTTTCTTTAATCATCAATGGGAGACCCAGACAATGGGGTTTAGGGCACTGCCCTCCGGAGGTCACACTAGGTACTACAAGTTTGTAGACACCGCCCCCTCCGCTTATAAACCCCTACCGCAGGGAACATCCTCAGTTTGGTCCATAAGCTGCGAGGAGACAAATAAACCACACCCGAAACATCGGGAAAGAAACCATGCACAGACGGTCTAACAACCCGGAAGAAACTGTCCCAACAGGGAACAGATCAAATGCAAAACATGCAACGGAACAACTGGGTGGGTGCTGGGTCTCCCATTGATGATTAAAGAAAAAAGAATTTACGGTACGTAAACAAAATTCTCTTTTTTCTGGTCATCATAATGGGAGACCCAGACAATGGGGATGTCCTAAAGCAAAACCCCAGGGCGGGAAGAGTTCCTCAAAGACGGATAACACATGGTCCCCCTCAAAGGTGGGCAACCGCCGCCTGGAGGACCCGCCTGCCCAAACTTGCATCCGCAGAGGCATGGGCATGCACCATACAGTGCTTAGAGAAAGTGTGCAGGCTGGACCAGGTGGCTGCCTGACACACCTGTAGAGCAGAAGCTCGATGTCGCAAAGCCCAGGAGGCACCGACAGCTCTGGTAGAGTGAGCTTTCAATCCCACCGGGAGAGGCAAACCAGAAGACCTGTAAGCCTCTTGAATGGGAGCCTTGATCCATCTGGCCAAGGTTGACTTCGATGCCGCGGACCCCTTACAGCGACCTGTCGTCAGGACAAATAAGGAATCCGAATTCCGGAAGGAGGCAGTCCTGGACACATAAATGCGTACAGCCCTCACGAGATCCAGAGTATGGAGATCGCGCTCGACCTGATGAACGGGAGCGGGGCAAAATGATGGGAGAACAATCTCCTGGTTCAGGTGAAAAGTGGAAACCACCTTTGGCAAGAATTCTGGCCGCAGGCGTAACACCACCTTGTCTTGGTGAACCACCAGAAAGGGCGACTTGCACGATAGTGCAGCCAATTCTGAGACCCTTCTCAGGGATGTAATCGCCACCAGAAAGACCACCTTCTGGGACAGACGAGACAGAGAAATGTCTCTCAGCGGCTCAAACGGCGGTTTCTGCAGTGCCGCCAGGACCATGTTAAGGTCCCAAGGGTCCAGTGGTCGCCTGTAGGGCGGAACCACCCGAGAGACTCCCTGGAGAAACTGACGGACCTTGGGAAGGAGCGCCAAGCGCTTGTCAAACAGCACTGAAAGAGCTGACACTTGACCCTTCAAAGAGCCTAGGGATAACCCCAATTCCAACCCCGACTGAAGGAAAGCCAACAGTGTCGGAATGGACAAGGGCCACGGGGAGCGACCACCCGAGGCACACCAGGTGAAGAAAATCTTCCACGTTCTGTGGTACATCTTCCTGGAAACAGGTTTCCTAGCCCGAGTCATGGTGGCAACAACCGTAGGAGAGAAGCCCCTGGACGTCAGCAGCCAGGCCTCAAGAGCCATGCAGTCAATCTGAGGGCCCTGGAATTGAGGTGGAAGAATGGGCCTTGTGCGAGCAGATCTGCGCGTTCTGGAAGAGCCCACCGGAGTCCGCCTGACAGTCGCCACAGGTCCGGATACCAGGACCTCCTGGGCCAATCTGGAGCCACTAGAATGGCTACCCTGCACTCCGACCTGATCTTCCACAGAACCCTGGGAATCAGAGCTAGAGGCGGGAACACATACGGAAGATGGAATCTGGACCAACTCAGGATCAGGGCATCTGCCCCCAGAGACTGAGGATCCCAAGATCTCGCCATGTATTGCGGCACCTGATGATTCAGCCGCGAGGCCATCAGATCCACGTCCGGAGTGCCCCATCTGCTGCAGATGTCCTGGAAGACGTCTGGATGAAGAGACCACTCTCCGGCGTCCATCCCCTGCCGGCTCAGGTAGTCGGCCTCCCAGTTCTCGACCCCTGGGATGTGAACTGCGGAGATCAGGCAGTCGTTGTCCTCCACCCAAGATAGAATGCGGTGGACTTCGGCGAGGGCCTGAGCACTTCTGGTCCCTCCCTGATGATTTATATAGGCGACGGCCGTCGCATTGTCGGACTGAACCCGAATGGGTTGCCCTGACAGGAACTTCTGAAACGCTAGGAGCGCCAGATAGACCGCCTTGATCTCCAGCACGTTGATCTGCAACGCCGACTCCGACGGAGTCCAGAGGCCTTGAGCCCTGTGGTGTAAGAACACCGCACCCCAGCCCGTCAGACTGGCGTCGGTGGTCACCACTAACCATGACGGTTTGAGGAAGGACCGGCCCCGTGACAAATGACGTGGCTGAAGCCACCACTGCAGGGAATCCCTGGGTCGGTTGGGAAAGTGTCACCAGCCGATTTAGAGAGATCGTCCTCTTGTCCCATCTGTGAAGAATCTCCAGCTGGAGAGGACGGAGGCGAAACTGCGCAAAAGGTACTGCCTCTATTGCAGCTACCATGCGTCCCACCAGCTTCATCAAGATCCGTAGGGATGATTGTGGTGACAGGAGGACTGCTTGCACTCCTGATTGGATCGCCATCTGTTTGACTCGTGGCAGAGACACTAGGGCCGAGTCCGTGTGAAAGTCCATGCCCAGATATGTCAGTGACTGGGTCGGAACCAGGGTCGACTTCTGGATATTGATAAGCCACCCGAACTGTTCCAGAGACTTCATGGTTACCTCCAGGCTTTGCCGACAGAGGTGTTCTGATGGCGCCCTGACCAGCAGGTCGTCCAGATAGGGTATTACGGCGTGCCCCTGCTCCGAGCACACTAAGTTAAAAACTGAGGATGTTCCCTGCGGTAGGGGTTTATAAGCGGAGGGGGCGGTGTCTACAAACTTGTAGTACCTAGTGTGACCTCCGGAGGGCAGTGCCCTAAACCCCATTGTCTGGGTCTCCCATTATGATGACCAGAAAAGAGAGGTACTTTAACCTCCTGTAGCGTCTGAGATTAGCTTATCAAGCTTTTCCCCAAATAGACACCCGCCTAATTAGGGCATGCTAATGAGAGACTTCTTTGAGTCCGAATACGCCTTCCACTCTCGAAGCCAGAGGGTTCGGCGAATCGCAATGGTGTTTGAAGCCGCCACCGCAGTGCAATTGGCCGCATCAATAGAGGCGTGAACCAAGAAATACCCTGCTACAGAAATCTGAGCGGCCAGATTCAACAATTCTGGATCTGAATCCCTGTGACGCAAGGCTCAATGCAAATCACCTGCCCAGGTCACAAATGGTCTTAGCCACCCACATGGAGGCAAAGGATGGGGATAGGGACAAGCCTGAAGCCTCAAACACCAATTTTGACAAGTGTTCCAGCTGACAGTCAGTGGCATCCTTGATAGACCCGCCATCAGGGAGAGATAGAGTCCTTGAGGCCAAAAGGGACACCGGAGGGTCCACCTGCGGAGGGTCAGCCCAGGCTTGTGATATCGCTGGCAAGAAAGGGTAACGGGACTTTTTCACCTTACGATTACCAAAACGTTTATCAGGCTGAGACCAATGTCTCTGCAGAACTTTCTGAATCTCAGGGTGGTCTGAGAAGACTTTTTGAGGTCTTTTGGGTCTCTTAAAAGAGACCACATGATCCAAGGATGCGACCCGGGCTGGGTCAGCCACTGACAAGGCCTGATTAACGGACGAAATAAGGTCGTTCCCCATGGCAAGAGTATCAGAGTAGGCCGAATCAAAGGGAGCCTACTGGTCTGGATCCTAATCAGAATCACGGAGCACACCAGATGAGCTCGATTCATGGGACCTGCTCCTTGTAGGGGAGGCACGAGAACCCTGTGATGGAGCTGTGGAGGAGCTCCTGCAGAGCTTCTTTCTACCAGAATCATGGAAGAGAGGGTGGGTACAAGCTCGTCCGCTAGAATGGGTCTCCTCGCGACCGTACAGGTCGTCCTGGGAACCAAGTCTGCTGGGCCTGGATCAGTGTGTCAGAAAGTTGCTGTATAGATTCGCTCACGGACTGCGATAACGCAACCGCCCATTTCGGGTAGCAGGGCCACTAGAGGACGTATCCTCACCAGTGGGGGCTTGCACAGAGGCATAGAGCCAAGTGGAATCAGAGGCACAGACCTGGCAGAGCGGAGTAGAACAACCGCATGGCAGCGCAGGCTTGTATGCAGTGCAATAGGCATAATACACAGCAAAGGTCTTTGGTGTCCTCTTGTTCATATTGCCAGACATCATGGCAAAATACCCCCTGCTACACACAGAAGTATACACTGCCGGATGTGAGGCACAAACAGACAGAGTAATGCTGCAGCAGAAAGAATAAATCACTGTTGAGCACACAAACAGACAGCTTAGGGCTACAGCAGAAATATAGATCGCTGCTGAGCCCTGTCACCTGAGAGTCGCTGGGAACGAAGCGCTGGCCCTGAATCCTGTGTCCCCCTGCAGAGCTCCAACTGTGCCCACACTGAGAATCCCTCGCCACCGAAAATGGCGCCCAGAGCAGTAAAGAAGGGCCAAAAATGATGAGAATGATAGGACAGGCCCCCAGGAGCGGGAAACCACTAGGCCACGCCCCCAGGGAATGCAGAATCCAAGGTGGACGCCATAGGCCAAGGGTCCGGCCAGGGGCGTTCCTGGGCGGGCCGCATCACTACCAAGGGCTGGGAAGGGCGGATCGCACTGTGTAGGCCCGAAGACGGGGCCTCAATTAATGCAGCAGGCCGCCGGCCGAGGGGAATCCGGCGTGGAGCACATAGCTGGTGATGCGGCGGGCACAGGGGACCACAGGAGAGCAGCGCAGCGCAATACCTTATGACGGCTCCCAACCCTGGGCCCCATAAGGGGCAGGTGAGCGGACAACCCTTCCCAGGGCAGCCTAATGCAGATCTATCTTCCTTGTGCTGCAGGAGCCAGAGGCCAAGGGAGATCTCCTGCAACCCAGATTCCCAACTGTGGGGTCTGGAGAGGGATGCTGCAGGAGCCGGCAATCAACCTGCAACCCAGAGTCCCATCTGTGAGGTCTGGGGAGGGACGGTGCAACGGTCCGAAACACATGCTACAACCCAGAGCCCCAACTGTAGGGACTGGGGAGCAAAGAGAGAAAATAACAAACTAATAAAATAAACAGTGCCTTGCCTCCTAAGGCTGCTTTCACATTACGGAATTTTAAAATCCGATGCTGTCCGATAAAAATCGGACAGCATCGGACCGATTTTGGGCCCCATGCAGCCCTATGGGCATCGGACCGAATTGGATGTGCACTAAATGCCATCCGATTTGGTCCGATCCGATTCTGTCCGATTTTTTTATCGGTGCAAAAATCGGAGCCTGCTCCGATTTTTGCACCGAAAATAAAATCTGACAGAATCGGATCGGACCGAATCGGATGGCATTTAGTGCACATCCGATCCGACCCGATCAATTTAACATGGGGCCCTATGGAGAAGGGTCCGAGGAAACATCTGATGTCTCCTCGGACCCGATTTTACTGTACTGAGCATGCTCAGTACAGTAAAAATGCTCCATACTGGGAGCGCAAGGGTTAAAAAAAAAAAAGTTTATGCTCACCTCCCCCCCGCCGTCTTCCTGCAGGCTCCCGGTGTCTGCAGAGGTCTTCTTCATGTGTACAGGACCTGCGGTGATGTCACAGTCATGTGACCACGGGTTACCATGGTGGAACCTGCTGTCACGTGACTGTGACATCACCGCAGGTCCTGTACACATGAAGAAGACCTCTGCAGACACCGGGAGCCTGCGGGAGCCACCGGGAACCTGCAGGAAGACGGCGGGGGCTTGGGGGAGGTGAGCATAAACTTTTTTTTTTCTTCTTTTCAGCCCGGAGGCTACGATCTAATGCCGGAATCGGATGCCTATTTGGCATCAGATTCCAGGCATCAGAAGGGAGCCAATGCTGTCCGATTTATATCGGACAGCATCGCCTCCCTAAAAATCGTAATGTGAAAGTAGCCTAAGACACTAAGCACAAAACTGGCTAGACTATGTCAGTCAGGGGGTAATATACTGCTGGGGAGGAGCCACTGTGCTTCTCTTTCAATTGCTTAGTGTCGCCTCCTAGTGGCAGAATAGCATAACCCATCATCCTGTGTCCCCCAATGATGCAAAGGAGAAAAATAGTTTTAAATATTGAACATTTTTCTAAATATCTATTTGGCAAAAAATAGGTATCGGCTGCTTTGTCCAGTGCAGTCTGTCAAGGCCATGTGCACACACTGCGTTTTTGATGTTTTTTGGGTGCAGATTTCTCACAAATTTGAATACCTGTCCTTATGCCATCAAAGTCAATGAGAATTCTGAAGTTTTGTGCACTTTGCTTATTTTTTTCCTTGAAGATTTGGTACAGAAAAAAAAAAATCGGCAGGATATCAATTCTTAGTGCAGATTTGCCTTCGTTTTTCAGCTCTTCCAGCCATTACCTTCATCAACAAAAATTAATACAAATCTGCAGGTGTTTTTCTGCCAGAAGATGCAGATTTAGTGCAGAAAATGTCTGCACCAAATACTCAGCGTGTGCACATAGCCTAAAAAGAGGAACATCCATCTAGCAGTGTGCACCGATCCAAAAGCACAGTGTGAAGAGCAAAATAGACGTACGCTCTGTACATCACTAAAACAGTCAGGCTGAGATGGATGTTCATTCTCAGTCACATCAAGAAGGGTGTTTATCTTCACCTTTAATGTGCTCAGTGTCCTATTCAGGTGAACTGAACAGAGGAATGCAAGTTCAAGATGTCTGAAAGGACGCTACTCTGACCGATCTCGAGTACATGTTCTTAATGCAGCCCGTCCTACTGTGTGCCCTCTGAAAGCTAGGGATTGGTGTACACTGTTAGATGGTAGTTGCCATCTTTATAATCCTGACAGGGTGCACTAGATAAAACATCCCTTTTTGCTAAAGGTATTAAGAAAAAAAATATTTAAAATGTTTATTATTTTATAACAAATCTCAAAGAACCCATTTAAAAGGGACTCTGTTAGGTCATTTTTCAGTATAACAGTATTACCCTTGAATAGTGCTCAGGAAGACCCTTAAGAATATGTAAAATTGTTAATGTACTTTTTGTAGTTGTCTTACTATAGGCATCTTCACACCCTGCAGGCAGCTGTAAAAGTAAATGACTGGACTCCACTGAGTTACAGTATGCAATTATTATTTAAACATCCACGCTTATCCAAGCTGGTACTCTGCCCCTCCACTCTGCTGAAGTTACACGGGATCTCAGGCTCCTGCAGGCTTCTGGGGAGGGGATTGAGAGGGGGAGGTGTTTTGTGTTACAACTCTTGTAGTAACATCACTAGCCTATGCTGTCTGTTAGAGATTTCTGTTTATATGAACATTTGTTGTTTTCCTGCATACATGTATTGTATCTGCTGAGCAAATGGTCAAATGTTCATATAAATACAAAGAAATATCTCAGAGCACACACTACACAAATGCCTCAGATACACACAATGAAGATGTCAGATTTGCATCTGCTAAGATCACACACCTCCTCCCCCTCCTTTCTCCTCTGTCTTCAATGAGCACCTGCACATGGAGAGCCAACCAAACACAGCATATACACCAGCGGAGGTCAGGGCAGTGATGCATGAATATTCATTCCTTGGGGTGTGGGCAGCAGAGAATTAAGTGATCGCTCACTCATTGACAGATGGAATAAATCTTTTATTTTGAATTTTACACAGGATAGGAGGGAAGTAGAAATACATGAATAGAGAGAGCAATTAGAAAATGTTATCAATTACAGATGGATTTTTGACCTGACAGATTCCCTTTAAGGTCAGTTTACACTATCTAGACTTGTGGCGTTAAGTGACCACCGAATGGCTACATCTGTTGATATGTAGTTATTTGGTAGCCTGTTTAGAAAGCCCGACAGCACTTCTATTAAGCAGAGAACGATTGGAAGAAAATTATTCGATGCACAGGTCATTGTTCTCCACAGGGCTGTGGATTCGGTAAGCCAAACCTCCAACTCCTCAATTTCCCTGAATCTGACTTCAAGTCCATGACTCAGACTCCCTCACACATGGCTCATGTTTAAGTGATAAATGTATTGTAGTACAAGTGAACATCAGGCTTTAATCATTATTATAACACAATAATCAAGATATTTAGACACAAAAAAGAGAATTTTGTTTACGTACCGTAAATTCTTTTTTCTTGAATCATCAATGGGAGACCCAGACAATGGGGTTTAGGGCACTGCCCTCCGGAGGCCACACTAGGTACTACAAGAACTGTAGACACCGCCCCCTCCGCTTATAAACCCCTACCGCAGGGAACATCCTCAGTTTGGTCCATAAGCTGCGAGGAGACAACAGAAAACCACACCCGAAACCTCGGGAAGACACCGTGAACAGACGGTTCAACAACCCGGATAAACTGCCCCAACAGGGGACAGATCAACCGTAACATACAACGGAACACTGGGTGGGTGCTGGGTCTCCCATTCATGATTCAAGAAAAAAGAATTTACGGTACGTAAACAAAATTCTCTTTTTTCTGATCATCATAATGGGAGACCCAGACAATGGGGATGTCCTAAAGCAATACCCCAGGGCGGGAAAAAGTTCCTCAAAAGACGTTTGCATACGCGGTCCCCGTCAAAGGTGGGCAACCGCCGCCTGGAGGACCCGCCTGCCCAAACTTGCATCCGCAGAGGCATGGGCATGCACCATATAGTGCTTAGAGAAGGTGTGCAGGCTAGACCAAGTGGCCGCCTGACACACCTGCAGAGCAGAGGCGCGATGTCGCAAGGCCCAGGAAGCACCGACAGCTCTTGTCGAGTGTGCCTTCAAGCCTACCGGAAGAGGCAAACCAGAAGACCGGTAAGCCTCTTGAATGGGTGCCTTGATCCATCTGGCCAAGGTTGATTTTGACGCCGCTGACCCCTTACAGCGACCTGCCGTCAGTACGAACAAGGAGTCCGAACTCCGGAAGGAGGCAGTTCTGGACACATAAATGCGTACAGCCCGTACGAGGTCCAGAGTGTGGAGGTCGCGCTCAATCTGATGAACAGGAGCGGGACAAAATGATGGGAGCACAATCTCCTGGTTCAAATGAAAAGTGGAAACCACTTTTGGCAGGAATTCCGCCCGCGGGCGCAACACCACCTTGTCTTGGTGAACCACCAGAAAGGGTGACTTGCACGATAGTGCCACCAGTTCAGAGACCCGTCTCAGGGACGTAATAGCCACCAGAAAGACCACTTTCTGTGACAAATAAGAAAGAGAGACTTCTCTCAATGGCTCAAAAGGTGGTTTCTGCAAAGCCGCCAAGACCATGTTGAGATCCCAAGGGTCCAGAGGTCGCCTATACGGCGGAACCACTCGAGACACCCCTTGGAGAAATTGACGAACCTTTGGGAGGAGCGCCAAGCGCCTGTCGAACAATACAGACAGCGCTGATACCTGACCCTTCAGAGAACTGAGGGAAAGGCCCAACTCCAAACCTGACTGCAAAAAAGCCAATAGGGTCGGGATCGACAAAGGCCAAGGTACATGTCCCCCAGAGGAGCACCAGGCGAAAAAGACTTTCCACGTCCTGTGGTAAATCTTCCGCGACGTGGGCCTTCTAGCTCTGTTCATGGTGGAAACCACCGCAGGAGAGAAACCCCTGGATGTTAAGAGCCAGGCCTCAAGAGCCATGCAGTCAATCTGAGGGCCCTGGAATTGGGGCGGAAGAAGGGGCCCTGCGCGAGAAGATCTGCGCGGTCTGGAAGAGCCCACCGGTGTCCGCCGGACAGTTGCCACAGATCCGGATACCAGGACCTCCTCGGCCAATCCGGAGCCACTAGAATGGCTGCGTGACATTCTGTTTTGATTTTCCACAGGACCTTGGGCATCAGTGCCAGGGGCGGGAAAACATATGGCAGGTGAAAATCTGACCAACTCAGGACTAGAGCATCTGCCCCCAGAGACTGAGGGTCCCACGATCTCGCCATGTATTGTGGCACCTGATGATTCAGCCGGGAGGCCATCAGATCCACATCCGGGGTCCCCCATCTGATGCAGATGTCCCGGAAGACGTCCGGATGGAGAGACCATTCTCCGGCGTCCATCCCCTGTCGGCTCAGGTAATCTGCCTCCCAATTCTCGACACCTGGGATGTAGACTGCGGAAATCAAGCAGCTGTTGGCTTCCACCCATGATAGAATGCGGTGGACTTCCGCTAGAGCCTGTGCACTCCTGGTTCCTCTTTGGTGATTTATATAGGCGACAGTCGTCGCATTGTCGGACTGAACCCGAATCGGTTGTCCGGATAGGAACACCCGAAAGGCCAGGAGTGCCAGATAGACCGCCCTGAGCTCCAGCACGTTGATCTGCAACGTTGTCTCTGAACGTGTCCAGAGACCTTGAGCTCTGTGGTGTAAGAACACCGCGCCCCAGCCCTTCAGGCTGGCGTCGGTGGTCACCACTAACCACGATGGCTTCAGGAAGGATCGTCCCTTCGACAAGTGACTCGGCTGAAGCCACCACTGCAGAGCATCCCTGGTCGGCTGGGAGAGGACCACCAGCTGATTCAGAGAGGACGTCCTCTTGTCCCACCTCTGGAGGATTTCCAGTTGCAGAGGACGGAGGCGAAACTGTGCGAAGGGCACCGCCTCTATTGCTGCCACCATGCGTCCCACCAGCTTCATCAATACCCGTAGGGATGAATGAGGTGATCTGAGGAGATCGTGTACTCCTGACTGAATGGCCAGTTGTTTGGCTCGTGGTAGGGACACTAGAGCAGAGTCCGTGTGGAAGTCCATGCCCAGATACGTCAGTGACTGGGTTGGAACCAGGGTGGACTTCTGGATGTTGAGAAGCCACCCGAACTGCTCCAGAGACTGCATGGTCGCCTGCAGGCTCCGCTGACACAGGTGTTCCGATGGCGCTCTGACCAGCAGGTCGTCTAAATAAGGAATGACGGCGTGTCCCTGCGCATGCAGTAAGGCCATCATTGATGCCATCACTTTCGTGAACACCCGGGGAGCCGAGGCCAACCCGAAAGGCAGCGCCACGAATTGGAAGTGCTCTTCCCCCACTGCGAATCTCAACCATCGTTGAGGAGACGGTGCAATGGGCACGTGAAGGTAAGCGTCGCGGATGTCTATGGACGCTAGGAAGTCGCCCTGCGACACAGCCGCGATCACGGAGCGCAGGGATTCCATGCGGAACTTCCGAACCAACACATGACGGTTGAACAGCTTGAGGTCCAGAACCGGGCGGAAGGAGCCGTCCTTCTTCGGAACGATAAAGAGGTTGGAGTAAAAACCCTTGAACCTCTCCCCCGTGGGTACAGGGACCACCACTCCGTCTCTGCGGAGTCCCTCCAACACCAGATAAAAAGCCTGAGCCTTTTCTGGAGATGGAACAGACCGATGGAATCGGTGTGTGGGTTGTGATGACAGCTCTATCCTGTATCCTCTTGAGACTACGTCTCGAACCCACTGATCTTGGATGTGGAGTCGCCATTTGTCTTGAAATTGAGACAGGCGACCCCCAACCTGTGGGGAGGCAGGAAGAGGGAGCGAGTCATGCGGAAGTGGGTTTGGGAGCGGCAGCTGTTGTACCTGCCGACTTCTTCTGGCGACTCTTGGGACGCCACTGCTGAGAAGTTTTGGCTCCACGGTCCGCGCGAGCGGAAGACGCTGACGGCTGTGAGCTGGGACGAAAGGACCACTGTTTAGGGTTCCTTTTCACAGTATACCTAGGCTTAGGTCTGTTCTGTGGAATCTTGGACTCCGTAGAGTCTTTGATCAACTTGTCCAGCTCTGCACCAAACAGCCTGTCACCAGAGAAAGGAAGATTCTGCAGAATCTTCTTTGACGTGGCATCTGAGTCCCATAGACGTAGCCACAACAATCTGCGGATCGCTATCGCATTGGCCGAAGCCACAGCTGAGCGAGTGGCAGTCTCCAGGGACGCCGTCCTGGCATAATCTGCATAGGCTTTTGCTCTCTCTGTAAGTGCCAGGACTTCAGAGTTGAAACCTGCCAGGTCAGCAATACCATCCAGACAGGATGTGATCGCCTGCAGAGTCCAGACCGCAGCAAAACTCGGGGCAAATGACGACCCCACAGCCTCATAAGACGACTTGGCGAGTTGTTCGACCTGTCTGTCTGTCGCATCCTTCAGTGAGGAGCTATCAGAGGCAGAGAAAAGGGAGCGTGCAGCAATCCTGGTCATGGAAGCGTCCACTTTCGGGGACTGCGACCACTCCTGAAGCACCTCCTGAGGAAAGGGAAAGCGGTTGTCCTTGGATTTGCGGACATAACGCCGTCCAGGGTGTACCCTGGGAGCTCTAACCACCCTTTCAAAGTTAGTGTGGTCCAAAAAGGAACCACATGGTCTAGCCTCAGGTTGTAACCACTGATAGACCTCCTTCGGGTGAACGGCTGTCTCCTGAGGGGGTAACCCGAGGCGTAAAGTCTCGTTGATGGAGGACACCAGATCCTCCACCCCTTCAGCTGGTTCAGACACCGACCCGAGGGTTGAACCCCCATCATCCTCGTCACCGTCAGAGTGACGCTCCTCCTCAGAGAGGATCTGGAGCTCGGGTGAATCATCACGGCGAGCCCGCTTAAGGGGTCTCACGGTGGAAGATGGAGACACCCGGGGGTAGCTTGAAGGAGTAACTGGAGCATCCAGTCTCCTTGTTAGTGCCCCCAGGGATTGCGACACAGAGGACAATTGGGACAACCGAGAAGCATTAATCTCGCTTTGTTTTTCCCATGGCCCTGGGATCACCTGAATCTCAGGGTATAGCACCGGAGCTGCTGACTCAGGAGTGACAGTCCGGGCGTCTGGACGTCCGCAATTATTGCAGGACCCCTCCACCAGTGTCCCTTTGCATGTAGCACAGACAGGTGTGGTACTGGCCGCCTTAGCAGCGCCTTTCTTCCCTGAGGACATACCCACGGTAGGGAATATCAACCAGGAGAAAATTCACCGGAAACCGGTGGCTTACCGACCGCTGCACAGCGGTGGTGAAGGGAGCGGTGTGTGTGTGGCCTCCGCGAGGAAAGAAGACCTGGTCTCCCCTGGAGTGCAGCAGAGCAGTCTCCAACGATCCCAGCAGGAAAGTGAGGGGAAAAGATGGCCGCCGCTGTAGAAGCAGAGGGCGGGGCCGAAACACGCGGGAAGCACACACACACGCCCATCCAGGTCACATGGGCCGCTCCACATCTCTCCCGGCCGCCATTACAATAATGTAAGCGCCGGGGCCCGCAGCGCGGGAGGTATAAACATAAATACCCAGGCTCACAGACAAAGTCTGAAGCCCACAGCCGCAGCCCCTGTGACACACAGGGCGGTCAGCCAGGGTGACCCCAGCACAGGGTCACCGCCAGAACCGCGGACCCGAAGGCAACGCGCGGTCTGAGTGTCATGAACACACTAGTGCCAGACACTGCCCCCAGGCACACCGGAGACACCGAAGTATCTCAGTGCCGGTCCGGTCTGTAAGCACCATATCATGGGAGGCCTCGGACGGGGGTTCAGCACCAGTCCGGTCTGTAAGCACCATTTAGGGAGGCCTCGGACTGGGCTGGCTCTAGTCCGGTCTGTAAGCACCATTTAGGGAGGCCTCGGACAGAGCTGACTCCAGTCCGGTCTGTAAGCACCATTTAGGGAGGCCTCGGACGGAGCGGAGCTGTGCAAGGCTCCTATCTCCCACTTCCCAGAGCCCCCAGGGGGGATGGGAAGGAGCACGGCAGCGTACCGGGAGACACAGTGTGCCCAGGCACTAGGCCCTCCGGTACCTCGACCTGCGTGTTCCCCGAAGGTTAACAGGGAGACTGCCGGAGGTCCCTGACTGGGACCTTCTTTTACCTTGTCTTCATACGCCATCACGAAAGCTGTGAGAATGCAATGAAGTGCAAGCAAAGCGTGTGGTACCTCCGAGCACACTAAGTTTAAAACTGAGGATGTTCCCTGCGGTAGGGGTTTATAAGCGGAGGGGGCGGTGTCTACAGTTCTTGTAGTACCTAGTGTGGCCTCCGGAGGGCAGTGCCCTAAACCCCATTGTCTGGGTCTCCCATTATGATGATCAGAAAATAATAATTCATGACAATATTCTGCACATTCTGCATCCAACTAGGGTACCCAATTTATTACATATTTTAGGAGTCGGTCCACTTTATACTGACGCCACCAAAATTTGCACAGCAAAATTCCTGTTTACACAGGATCATATGCTGTCGAGAATTATAATTTTTAATTAAATGTATTGCTCAGAGGAACAAGTGTTTTGTTCATTCATCGGGGTGATAAGCAACTGGTTTACACTGGCCAGTATGGGCAGATAAGCGGTCACCTGATCACGACAATTGTCCACTGTAAATGCACCCTTAGTGGTTCATAATCTGATATTTACAACCTATTTGATGGATGAAGTATTGAGACTTTAGGTTGGAAACACACTCTCCTACTTACATGTGAGTCTCTCGGACGAGACTCTGATCAGTGACCCTTAACGGCCTCTCCCTCTCTTGACGCGAGTGTGATGCTGCAAAAAGACACAAGCAGCTGACACTCCCGTCCACAGAGGGAGAAGCCGTAAAGGGTCACTGATCTGAGTCTCGTCTGAGAGACTCACATGCAAGTAAGTAGGAGAGTGTGTTTCCACCCTTAGCGATGCAGAATTCGTTGCCATCCAAGTTTGGAAGGGGGGGGAAGGGGTCTTTATATTGAAGAAGTCAGCCAACCCTGATAAACTATTTTCTATTTACATGGTAGATGATAAGATGCTGATTGCTGAGTGTCTGACTTCCTGCACATCACTATCCATTCATTCTTCACTTGGCTTACAGATAACAGAACTGCACTCTATTTGGTTCTCCATGAGAAACAAGGAGATGGAGTTCCAGAGCCGATCTGGGTCCGAGCACAAGGACATGATTTCTGCCAGTGACTTACGAAAGAAATTGAAGGAAGGTATTCCCACATTTTCTTTAAAAATTCTTTATTGTAAATTCGTTAAAATAAGAGGTTTATCCTGGGCAAGCTGGCTTTACCCAGCCTAACATGTTTCGGCCTGACAATGTCCCTTCTGAAAGACATGCCTCCTGCATAAAACAAACCTCATGCAGTCAGTGAATAAAAAAAGTTATGGATGCTGAAATGTGGAAAGGCTGTGGTGAGTGTTGGCTCGTCGCTATAGGGGGTTCATCAGTCATGTGATATTGATATCTGTGGGCTCCCGACAGGCCCGCCGCTCAAATGTCATTAGTATTTGAGGCACGAGCCGCTCAGGTCAGTGATTGTATGCAACCGTATCGTCAGTGCTACTGACAAAAACAGACAATAGGAGCACTGGACCAGGAGAGGGAGGGTCAAGAACAGTCAGCTTTTTTTTAAAAGGAACCTGTCACCTCCTTTGGGCATTGTAAATTGTACCCACCAGAAGTAACAACGTAATTGGGGTTCCTGTAAATCCTCTATGTTCCCAGATGCCCCCCTGCATACCTCAGAAATACACTTAATCTCTCCTGTGCTGTATGGTAATGACTCCTGAAAAGGTCCGGAAGGGTCTGCTCTCTGTGGTCCCCCACCCCCTGCCTGGAATACCCACCCCACTACATTGAAATTGCCGCTCTTCCTGTGTATGACCATTGATTGACAGGCACTACTCATGCATGAGCAGTGCTGCTGGCCGCCGTGCTCCATTGAAGACACCCAGTGCCTGAAGTCTCGCGAGATTATACTGCACATGCACGAGACTTCACAAATGTCGCGAGACCTTAGGAACTGCGTCTTCAATAGAACACAGTGACCCACGGCACTGCGCAGGTGCAAGTAGCTGGGCTGTGGAGTCCAGTACGTCTAACCACTGACTCCAACTCTGACCCCTGAATTTTCCGGACTCCGGCGCCTTTGACTCCTTCATATATGGCTCATGTTTAAGTGATAAATTTATTGTAGTACAATGTGAACAGGCTTTCATCATTATTATGAAGCAATAATCAAGATATTTAGATAGAACACAATATTTAGCACATTCTGCATTGAACTACTGTACCCAATGTATTACATATTTTAGGAGTCGGTCCATTTACTACCGACTACAAATTGGACTCCGCCAAAATGAGTTCCGGACACCACAGCCCTGACGAGTAGTGCCTGTCAAACAACGGCTATACACAGGAGGGACGGCAGTTTTAGTAGAGTGGGGCGGGTATTCCAGGCAGGGGGCGGCAAGGACCACAGAGAGGAGACCCTCCTGGACCTTTTCAGGAGTCATTACCATACAGCACCGGAGAGAATAAAAGTGTATTTCTGAGGTATGCAGGGGGACATCTGGGCACATAGAGGGGTCACAGGAACCCCAACTACATCATGTAATAGCTAGTGAGCACAGATTAGAACGCCCAAAGGAGGTGACAAGTTCTCTTTAATTGAGCTTAAAGGAAAAAAACTTTTCTGAAAAAGGGACAAACCCTTTAATGTTCAGCATGTTTTTTTTTTCACTTCTGCCTCTCGATTCTTCATCATGCATAACTTTTTTGTAATGACAGCGGAGGCAGAGATCAGGTCTATGACATCACCCTAAATCCTTCAACGTTCCACTCTTTATGCCTCATGAGTTTTACCTGGACAAGATTTATTGCCAATGGCGAATACAGACCAAAGGTATCACTGAAATGGTGGCATCCTGACCTATACAGCATATAATGAAGCTGACAGGTTACCTTTAATTGGGGAAGGTGGTGGTATCTACAAACAGGACTTGTCCTAACTCATAGAAGGTAAACAAACTGTAAGCGGTCTAATTGGAGGCGCTCAGGCACAAAGGCAGCAGGCACTGGGATGATTTTTCAACAGACCTTTATTTAGGCTCCCCTCCTACTCCACAACATGTTTCGATAGATTCTCTATCCACCTGAGGCGGCCGTCACACGCAACGATTTCTTGCCCGATATCGTTTAAGCGATCTCCTTTTTGATCGCTTAAGCGATATCGGGCAAGAAATCGTTGCATGTAATCAAGCGATTTACGATGTGAAATCGCTTGATCGTGACATCGCTGATCTGAGCTCCGGAGCTCAGATCTAGCGATGAGCGATTTGACGATCTGTCTCATCGTGGTGTATAACACCACGATGAGCGATTTCCCAGCGCAGAGTCTATGCTGGGAGATGGTAACTATGGTACACGTCGGGTAACTAAGCGACGCGCGGCGCCTAGTTACCAGATGTGTACCATAGTTACCAGCGAGATCGCGGCTCCGCATCGCTGGTGAGTCTGTCTGTGTGACATCTCACCAGCGATGTGAGCGATATTGTAAGCGATTGCGCGTGCACGTGATCGCTTACAATATCGCTATAGATATCTGTGCGTGTGACGGCCGCCTGAGGAAGATAGAGAATCTATTGAAACATGCTGTGGAGTAGGAGGGGAGTCTGAATAAAGGTCTGTTGAAAAATCATCCCAGTGCCTGCAGCCTTTGTGCCTGAGCGCTTCCAATTAGACCACTTACAGTTTGTTTACCTTCTAATATAAATCCCTCAATGAGGGTAAAGTGGCGGGGAGCAGCTAGGCGCAGAGTGCAGCTTAACGTGAGGACCTGGCGTCACTTGGCAATAGGAGCTTTAACTAAAGGACCTGCGGTGACGTGACCGGATGATCGGAGCCCCCGGAGCACGTGGTGTGCAGATGAGCTAGAGCCTGTGAAGGGCGCCTTATCAAGTGTATTACCGAGTTGTGCGGGGACAGCACAACCCGATAAGGTGAGTGGCCACCTATTAGTACGCCACGCTAAACAAAGCCCCCTGGTAACCGCACCATTGCGCCCCTTTCTCTTGCTTGTCCTCACTCATGGATCAGCTTTACTTTTGGCTCCATGTTATGATGCTCCTGTTATTGCTCTTTTGAGCACACTGACAATTAGGTATTAACATCCCTCTCTGTATAAGGGCTGTGTCGCTATAAAGTCAACTGATTACCTGGGGGACAAAACCCCAACCAGTAATGCTCAGCTGTCATTTTCACTATAAACATTAAGGAGGAATAAGAGGAACGATGGAATACAGAGCGATGAGAAGCGATGCTCCATAATCACTTCATAAAGAGCGAGATTAGTACTAAGCCTGGAGACACACTATGCGAGATACTGGCATGACTCTCCCAGGACCACCGCTGTCTGTCTGGACAGGTAAAGAGCGAGATTAGTACTAAGCCTGGAGACACACTATGCGAGATACTGGCATGACTCTCCCAGGACCACCGCTGTCTGTCTGGACAGGTAAAGAGCGAGATTAGTACTAAGCCTGGAGACACACTATGCGAGATACTGGCATGACTCTCCCAGGACCACCGCTGTCTGTCTGGACAGGTAAAGAGCGAGATTAGTACTAAGCCTGGAGACACACTATGCGAGATACTGGCATGACTCTCCCAGGACCACCGCTGTCTGTCTGGACAGGTAAAGAGCGAGATTAGTACTAAGCCTGGAGACACACTATGCGAGATACTGGCATGACTCTCCCAGGACCACCGCTGTCTGTCTGGACAGGTAAAGAGCGAGATTAGTACTAAGCCTGGAGACACACTATGCGAGATACTGGCATGACTCTCCCAGGACCACCGCTGTCTGTCTGGACAGGACTGGGTCATCTACAAATGTTTCTATGCAGCTCCATGGTCCTGGACAGAGAAACAGCAGCCGGGTGAGTAATGCAAGACTCATGAAAGGATCTCGCATGCATCTCTCATAATGTGTCTCTGCCCTAAAACAGAAAAACTC
Source organism: Allobates femoralis (assembly GCA_033576535.1). Classification (NCBI taxonomy): domain Eukaryota; kingdom Metazoa; phylum Chordata; class Amphibia; order Anura; family Aromobatidae; genus Allobates; species Allobates femoralis. The sequence continues at coordinate 92,046,701 of JARQOC010000004.1, read as the reverse complement.
CCATTTAAAGGGGCATTCCAATCTCAGTAATTGATGATAAATAGGCAGTGCCCAGGATCATGGCCGGCCAGCCAGAGCAGGCAGAGCCAGCATTACCCAGGATTCCAGTGTCCAGGGGATATGTGCAGCATACACAGTGCCTTGGCATCCTGTCACCCGGGTCTGCCCTTACACACAGGACTGCCTGTGATGGGAGCACCCTCACACCATAGTGTAGATGCCCCGGATCCTGCCCGCACATCCCCAGCCCGGTGCCTTCTCACAGTACCCGGCTGAGGGCACAGCCTCCTCCATACTGCCCACCAGTACAGCCCTGGATCACACTACTGCGGCTCCTACACACCGGAGACTGACCGGCAGAGAAGACAACGAGTGGGACTACAACTCCCAGCAGTCAGAGCGGCCTCCGCAGTCGCCTCACGGCTCTCACCTCTCCTCCCGGCCTCCGTCCGGCTGAGCTTTCAAAAATTCCGCGCCTTCCTCCAGCGTGATGACGTCACCTTGGTAACGGCTCAGGGCGGTCCAATGAGTGAAGACTTGAGTGGGCGGGGCACGCAGGCAGGACGCTCCAGCTTGTGGGCGGAGTCTGAGTCGGTTTCCGCCATCTTTGTTTTGACTAGTTGCCCTCTTCCAGACTTGTGCTCTTGTATTTCGCAGTAACTGTGTCCTGTGTGTGGCCGCATAATACACAAATGTTACAGCTTTATAGACCTGAGGCAGGGACTAAGTTTTACAGCCCCACTCCAGCGCTAACATACAGAAAACCTCATCACTATGGTGGATGTATAATGTATTTATACTTATCCCATGGGATAAATCCTGTGAATAATGATAAAAAAAAGTTTTATTATGAAAAACGATGTCTGACAATGAAAAAGAAGACACTGGAACATATCAGGAGACACTGGGGCATATACACCACAGGACACACTGGGGCATATACACCACAGGACACACTGGCGCATAAACACCACAGGAGACACTGGGGCATATACACCACAGGAGACACTGGGGCATATACACCACAGGAGACACTGGGGCATATACACCACAGGAGACACTGGGGCATATACACCACAGGACACACTGGGGCATATACACCACAGGAGACACTGGAGCATATACACCACAGGACACACTGGGGCATATACACCACAGGACACACTGGGGCATATACACCACAGGACACACTGGCGCATAAACACCACAGGAGACACTGGGGCATATACACTACAGGAGACACTGGGGCATATACACCACAGGAGACACTGGAGCATATACACCACAGGACACGCTGGGGCATATACACCACAGGAGACACTGGAGCATATACACCACAGGAGACACTGGAGCATATACACCACAGGAGACGCTGTGGCATATACATCACAGGAGACACTGGGGCATATACACCACAGGAGACGCTGGAGCATATACACCATAGGAGACGCTGGGGCATATACATCACAGGAGACGCTGGAGCATATGCACCACAGGACACACTGGAGCATATACACCACAGGACACACTGGGGAATATACACCACAGGAGACACTGGGGCATATACACCACAGGAGACACTGGAGCATATACACCACAGGAGATGCTGGGGCATATACACCACAGGAGACACTGGAGCATATACACCACAGGAGACACTGGAGCATATACACCACAGGAGACGCTGGGGCATATACATCACAGGAGACGCTGGGGCATATACACCACAGGAGACGCTGGAGCATATACACCACAGGAGACGCTGGGGCATATACACCACAGGAGACACTGGGGCATATACACCACAGGAGACGCTGGGGCATATACACCACAGGAGACACTGGGGCATATACACCACAGGAGATGCTGGAGCATATACACCACAGGAGACGCTGGGGCATATACATCACAGGAGACACTGGAGCATATACACCACAGGACACACTGGGGCATATACACCACAGGAGACACTGGAGCATATACACAGGAGACACTGGAGCATATGCACCACAGGAGACACTGGAGCATATACACCACAGGAGACACTGGAGCATATACACCACAGGAGACACTGGGCATATACACCACAGGAGACACTGGGTCATATACACCACAGGAGACACTGGAGCATATACACCACAGGAGACACTGGAGCATATACACTACAGGAGACACTGGAGCATATACATCACAGGAGACACTTGGGCATATACATCACAGGAGACGCTGGGGCATATACATCACAGGAGACACTGGGGCATATACACCACAGGAGACACTGGAGCATATACACCGCAGGAGACACTGGGGCATATACATCACAGGAGACACTGGAGCATATGCACCACAGGAGACACTGGAGCATATACACCGCAGGAGACACTGGGGCATATACATCACAGGAGACACTGGAGCATATGCACCACAGGACACACTGGAGCATATACACCACAGGACACACTGGGGCATATACACCACAGGAGACACTGGAGCATATACACCACAGGAGACGCTGGGGCATATACATCACAGGAGACACTGGAGCATATACACCACAGGAGACACTGGAGCATATACACCACAGGAGACGCTGGGGCATATACACTTAGGGCCAGAAATATTTGGACAGTGACACAAGTTTTGTTATTTTAGCTGTTTACAAAAACATGTTCAGAAATATAATTATATATATAATATGGTCTGAAAGAGCACACTCCCAGCTGCAATATGAGAGTTTCCACATCCAAATCGGAGAAAGGGTTTAGGAATCATAGCTCTGTAATGCATAGCCTCCTCTTTTTCAAGGGACCAAAAGTAATTGGACAATGGACTCTAAGGGCTGCAATTAACTCTGAAGGCGTCTCCCTCGTTAACCTGTAATCAATGAAGTAGTTAAAAAGTCAGGGGTGGATTCCAGGTGTGTGGTTTTGCATTTGGAAGCTGTTGCTGTGACCAGACAACATGCGGTCAAAGGAACTCTCAATTGAGGTGAAGCAGAACATCCTGAGGCTGAAAAAAAAGAAAAAATCCATCAGAGAGATAGCAGACATGCTTGGAGTAGCAAAATCAACAGTTGGGTACATTCTGAGAAAAAAGGAATTGACTGGTGAGCTTGGGAACTCTAAAAGGCCTGGGCGTCCACGGATGACAACAGTGGTGGATGATCGCTGCATACTTTATTTGGTGAAGAAGAACCCGTTCACAACATCAACTGAAGTCCAGAACACTCTCAGTGAAGTAGGTGTATCTGTCTCTAAGTCAACAGTAAAGAGAAGACTCCATGACAGTAAATACAAAGGGTTCACATCTAGATGCAAACCATTCATCAATTCCAAAAATAGACAGGCCAGAGTTAAATTTGCTGAAAAACACCTCAAGAAGCCAGCTCAGTTCTGGAAAAGTATTCTATGGACAGATGAGACAAAGATCAACCTGTACCAGAATGATGGGAAGAAAAAAGTTTGGAGAAGAAAGGGAACGGCACATGATCCAAGGCACACCACATCCTCTGTAAAACATGGTGGAGGCAACGTGATGGCATGGGCATGCATGGCTTTCAATGGCACTGGGTCACTTGTGTTTATTGATGATATAACAACAGACAAGAGTAGCCGGATGAATTCTGAAGTGTACCGGGATATACTTTCAGCCCAGATTCAGCCAAATGCTGCAAAGTTGATTGGACGGCACTTCATAGTACAGATGGACAATGACCCCAAGCATACAGCCAAAGCTACCCAGGAGTTCATGAGTGCAAAAAAGTGGAACATTCTGCAATGGCCAAGTCAATCACCAGATCTTAACCCAATTGAGCATGCATTTCACTTGCTCAAATCCAGACTTAAGACGGAAAGACCCACAAACAAGCAAGACCTGAAGGCTGCGGCTGTAAAGGCCTGGCAAAGCATTAAGAAGGAGGAAACCCAGCGTTTGGTGATGTCCATGGGTTCCAGACTTAAGGCAGTGATTGCCTCCAAAGGATTCGCAACAAAATATTGAAAATAAAAATATTTTGTTTGGGTTATGTTTATTTGTCCAATTACTTTTGACCTCCTAAAATGTGGAGTGTTTGTAAAGAAATGTGTACAATTCCTACATTTTCTATCAGATATTTTTGTTCAACCCTTCAAATTAAACGTTACAATCTGCACTTGAATTCTGTTGTAGAGGTTTTATTTCAAATGCAATGTGGTGGCATGCAGAGCCCAACTCGCGAAAATTGTGTCACTGTCCAAATATTTCTGGCCCTAACTGTACATCACATGAGACACTGGGGCATATACACCACAGGAGACACTGGAGCATATACACCACAGGAGACGCCGGGGCATATACATCACAGGAGACACTGGAGCATATACACCACAGGACACACTGGGGCATATACACCACAGGAGACACTGGAGCATATGCACAGGAGACACTGGAGCATATGCACCACAGGAGACACTGGAGCATATACACCACAGGACACACTGGGGCATATACACCACAGGAGACACTGGAGCATATACACAGGAGACACTGGAGCATATGCACCACAGGAGACACTGGAGCATATACACCACAGGAGACACTGGAGCATATACACCACAGGAGACACTGGGGCATATACACCACAGGAGACACTGGGTCATATACACCACAGGAGACACTGGAGCATATACACCACAGGAGACACTGGAGCATATACACTACAGGAGACACTGGAGCATATACATCACAGGAGACACTTGGGCATATACATCACAGGAGACGCTGGGGCATATACATCACAGGAGACACTGGGGCATATACACCACAGGAGACACTGGAGCATATACACCGCAGGAGACACTGGGGCATATACATCACAGGAGACACTGGAGCATATACACCACAGGAGACACTGGAGCATATACACCGCAGGAGACACTGGGGCATATACATCACAGGAGACACTGGAGCATATGCACCACAGGACACACTGGAGCATATACACCGCAGGAGACACTGGAGCATATACACCACAGGAGACACTGGGGCATATACACCACAGGAGACACTGGAGCATATACATCACAGGAGACGCTGGGGCATATACACCACAGGAGACACTGGAGCATATACACCACAGGAGACACTGGGGCATATACACCACAGGAGATACTGGAGCATATACACTACAGGAGACACTGGGGCATATACACCACAAAAGACACTGGAGCATATACACCACAGGAGACAATGGAGCATTTAAATCTTAGGAGACACTGGAGAAGCGATCTGACAGCCCAAGCACAGTGATCACATAGCAAATGACTGTGCTCGGGTTGTCAGATCACTTCTCTGCAGCCTGATCCCCCTGCAAGGAGATCAGGATGCAGAGAAGTGATCTGACAACCCGAGCACAGTCATTTGCTATGTGATCACTGTGCTTGGGCTGTCAGATCGCTTCTCTGCAGCCTGATCTCCTTGGAAAGCTCACTGTGCATCTAGATAAGTTCCTTGGGAGGTCTAGTTTCCAAAATGAGGTCACTTGAAGGGGAGCTCCAATGTTTAGGCACACAGGGGCTCTCCATACGCGACATGGTGTCCGCTAACAATTGGAGCTAATTTTCCATTCAAAAAGTGAAATGTCGCTCCTTCCCTTCTGAGCCCTGCCGTGCGCCCAAACAGTGGTTTATGACCACATATGAGGTATCGGTGTACTCAGGAGAAATTAACCAACAATTTTTAGGATCCATTTTATCCTGTTTCAAATGTGAATATTAAAGAATTGAGGCTAAAACAATATTTTTGTTGGAAAAATTAAAATGTCCATTTTTTTCCTTCCACGTTGCTTTAGTTCCTGTGAAGCACCTGAAGGGTTAATAATCTTCTTGAATGTAGTTTTGAGTAGCTTGAGGGGTGCAGTTTTTAGAATGGTGTCACTTTTAGGTGTTTTCTGTCATGTACACCCCTCAAAGAGACTTCAAATGTGATGTGGTCACTAAACAAATGGTTTTGTAAATTTCGCTGGAAAAATGAGAAATTGCTGATGAACTTTGAACCCTTATAACTTCCGAACAACAAAAAAATTGTTTCCAAAATTGTGCTGATGTGAAGTAGACATGTGGGAAATGTGATTTATTAACTATTTTGTGTCACATACCTCTCTGGTTTAGCAGAATAAAAATTCAAAACTTGAAAATTACAAAATTTTCTAAATTTTTTCGAAATTTTCGATTTTTTGACAGGTAAATGCAAAAATGATTGACCTAAATTTAATACTAACATGAAGCAAATAAGTCATTAAAAACAATCTCAGAATCTCTAGGATCAGTTGCAGCGTTCCAGAGTTATTACCTCATAAAGGGACACTGGTCAGAAGTGACAAAAATGCCAAGGTCTTTAGGGTCAAAATAGGTTCAGTCATGAAGGGGTTAATGTCAATGGCCTCGTAGGTGCATTTGTTGTATGTAAGGCCGCTGTTGACAGGGGGTTTGGACTGGCTGTAGACCACTGACTGTGCTGCCTCCCAGTGTGTGCTGCCTCACAGTGTGTGCTGCCTCCCAGTGTGTGCTGCCTCCCAGTGACTGCTGCCTCCCAGTGTGTGCTGCCTCCCAGTGTGTGCTGCCTCCCAGTGACTGCTGCCTCCCAGTGACTGCTGCCTCCCAGTGTGTGCTGCCTCCCTGTGTGCTGCCTCCCAGTGTGTGCTGCCTCCCAGTGACTGCTGCCTCCCAGTGTGCGCTGCCTCACAGTGTGCGCTGCCTCCCAGTGACTGCTGCCTCCCAGTGTGTGCTGCCTCCCACTGACTGCTGCCTCCCTGTGTGCTGCCTCCCAGTGTGTGCTGCTTTGGCTGATTTTCTTTTGTCCATTATGATATTATACGCAGATCTCCCAGATTGTAGCAGATTTCTTTTATAAATAATGACTTTTATTATTTTGCTATTTACTCAAGAGTAAAACATGTTACTATGTTACTATTTTTGTATGTTGTCAAGTACAAATAAAGTTTATTTAAAAAAAAAAATCAGTCTGATGCACAGCGCGACCGGAAGCGGGAGTTGAGGGGCGGAAGTGTCGTCTGCAGCGCGTTGTTTGCCCCGTGAGTGAAGCGTTGACCGGGCAGATAACGTCGCCATGGCGGATGTAACCGCCCGTAGTCTCCAGTACGAGTATAAAGCGGTGAGTACACTGGGAATAGCCGCACCAAGCGTCCCGAGAGAGACCTGCGCTGTATCTATACAGTAATGGCTGCCTGAGCCTTGTAGTTCTACAGGGACCCTCACCCTGACTTGGCCTCATTCTTGTAATGCTGTCACTGGTTATTACTGGGCCCCCATCCTAGTGTATGCTGGAGCTTGGCCTGCTGTAAGATGTTATGTCTGTGCTGTATTACACCGGACACTGGAGAGAGTTAGGAGTGTGCCCTCATCTCTGTGTATTCCTGCAGACACATCTGCATATATATATATGTATATATATATATCTTCGTGTCCTGTAGGAAGACCATAAAATCTATTTAGAACAACGTTTTACTTAAATTTAAAGGGAATCTGTCACCATGTTTTTGTCACCTAAACTGAGAGCAGCGTAATGTAGAGACAGAGACCCTGATTCCAGTGATGTCACTTACTGGAGTGCTCACTGTATTTTGTATAAAATCACAGTATATCAGCGGGAGATTATCAGTAGAGGATTAGTAAACCTGCTGCCGGGTAGTCCAACATGCCCCCAACACTGATTGGCAGATTTCTTGCCGGCTAGTCCAACATGCACCCAACACTGATTGGCAGATTTCTTGCCGGCTAGTCCAACATGCACCCAACACTGATGGGCAGATTTCTTGCCGGCTAGTCCAACATGCACCCAACACTGATGGGCAGATTTCTTGCCGGGTAGTCCAACATGCCCCCAACACTGATTGGCAGATTTCTATCTGTGCACAGTGTACAACAAAATCTTCCAATCAATGTTGGTGTCAGAGTTATATAGAGCTCAGCATTCAAAGAAAGATAAAGATAGTTTTAGCTCAACCCGCTCAAGTCCGGCATAGTTGCAGAATTGGCATCTGGAAGTTCCTGGCTACAGTGGAGAGCTTAGGCTGAAGGCACACTGTCATGCATCAAACATGGAGTGTGTTTGATGCATATCAGTGATGCGAGTCTAATGCGTGATTTGGGCGAGTGTGCATGGCTGTAGGCATGTGAGTGTGCCGCGTTTGTGTGGTGCGTGTCAGTGTGATGATGTCCACGGTCCTGAAGCAAACTTCTGGACCGTGGACAGCATTTATCGGCATTGAATTGAATTTGCCGGTTTCCCGGTACAGTAAGCAATAATAATTTCCTGCTGGCACAGCAGTGTGGAAAGATTATTGATTAACAACACATCCGCTGACAAAATTTTACAATTCCAGGGGTTAACCAGCATATTAACCCCCTCTGCAGCCTATGTGCAGCATGTCAGCACAGAGGCTGCAGAGGGGGTTAATAAGTCGATTTCTGCAGGGTTAACACGATGTTTGTGTGGTGGCAGCATGTGTCCAGAGAATGTCCTCAGTCCCTGGATACATGTTGTCATCACACACTGGCTGTGCTGGGGTTAATAGAAGCATTAACATAAAGCCGCTAATTATCGGGAACCGGTAATTTACTCTATATGTCGTGTTCTCCTTCTCTGAGGAGCTGTCTGTGGTTCTGTATGCTAAAAGCATACAGTACCAGGTGCTGTCCTCCTGCTCTAAGAACCTGTGCCTGTTACTGTACGCTAAGTGCATACACAAGAAGCATAAAATGCCTCTGTCCATGGTTCTGAAAATCAGTGTGTTATTATAGTAAGCTAATAGTAAAGATAGAAATCCAGCGACTGTGGGTGGTAGGACTATAACAAAACATCCAGTTTATTCCATCAATATAAAATACAGTACAGCATGTCATAGCCCCAGAGCAGAACACTGGAACGCAATTCGTGTGTTTCAGCTTAGGAAGTCTTAATCATGGATAAGCATTCAAAGAACTGGTAGATTTGCAGAACATGAAACAGTGATTTTTTTTTTTTTTTTTAATTAAAACTACAGTAAGGCTGGCTTTACACCACGGTTTTTTTTTTTTTTGATCCGGGGCTTTCCGGTGTAAACCAGTCAGCCCTGGACTGGTTTTTGGCCCCATAGCAGCCTATGGGGCTGGATGGAGCTGGATGGCAGCTCTCTGCCATCCGATTTCATCACTCCGGGCGAATATGGATTATTCCCTCCGGACACAAAAATGATGCATGCTAGCCACGTTCTTGAAAAATCAGCAGCTGCGGCTGCAATTAGCAGCATCCGGCTGCACACAGGACCGGAGGGCACATTTGGCCCTCCGGTTCTGTGTGCTGATCCCCGGACAGCCCGGACCGGATCACACCGTGGTGTGAAGCCAGCCTAAGTGATAAATCCCTGTCATCAGGATCTCTGACGCTACATTATGCCACTCTCGTGTGGGATTGTAGTACCTGAACCTGTCACCTAAAAATTGCCCCGCAACTTATCAATATCTGTCCCTGCACCTTCCTAATCGTATCCTACCTATCCCTCTCTGTCTTAACACAATCATTGCAAAGTTTAAAAAAGTGCTTTATAAACTTACTAAAATGAGGCTTCATGTCCCCTCAGAAGTCCCACAGGGCGTACCCTGTGCACGATTGTCGTCACCTCCGCTTGTATTCACGCCCCGATGGGCGTCAAAATGCTTTGTAATGATTCTCTCCCTCCTCCATGGGCATATTAGCCGGTATGACGCTAATCGCGTCATTTCCGGCTCAGTGACGTCGATACACCCAAAGGGTGTATCGACGAACCTCAAGGTGCGCATTGCACATGCTCGAGGTTTGCTTTACAGCAGCATCTGTGAGCTCTCGTAAAGCAAACCTCGCACATGTGCAATGCGCAGCTTCAGGTGTTAGGATTTCTTGTGTGTGCTGTGCATAGTTGTCACATGCCGACCTGACAACTTCCCTAGAACATTGAGAAGCAAAGGAAAGTCATTTGTCAACAACTCATCACGTGATGTCACGTGGTCCCCTCCTTGTACAAGGAATACAGGGAGTCATGCATTGTGGACACATAAGGCCCAGTTACTCACACAGATAATTGTGGAGCCTCCCAGCAGTCAGGATCCCCTGTATTCAGTATGTTAAACACCCGTGTATGATGGGAGATAATATGCGATTGTGGGAAAACTCCTTTAAAATGCACCAAATTTATGTCAGTGGTTTATGCTGGATGATATATTTGGTGCATATTTTGGCTAGATTCACACCAGTATTATGTTTCCATTATTTTGTTCCATATTTAGAACATAGTTATGGAATTTATGGCTAAGGCTGGTTTCACACTGGCATTTTTCACCATCCGTGTGTATCCAGTTTAAACTGGATGCACACTCATCTGTTTTCGGCCCCATTGATTTTCTTTGGGGACGGAGTTGTGCATGTTTTGCCCTGGATCCGTGGATTCACATATTTTTCACACAGACAAAATCTGCAACTTGTTGCGATTTTGGTCTCTGCGAAACAAAATGTGAGACCTGCAGATCCACACGGATAGAGGGCACCATGTGTTAAGTCATAGCAGGGGCCTAAGGATCACGGACTGTAACGGAAGCAGGATCCCAGTGGATCCGTACTTCCAGTCCATAAGCCATGAACTCCAGTGATGACATCCAGGGCATGCGCAGAACGTAGTTGTAAATGACATGTCCCCTAGGAGGCGTGTCATTTAGCACACTATGGATCCCACGAAAATATGTAAACGGGGGTGCAAGTGAATCCAGTTTGCCATTGCATGGGAATCTGAGGGCATGCAAGCTTGGGCTAATGTGAAACCAGCCTAAGGCTGCTTTCACATCAGCGTTTTGCGCTGATCGCGCAGTTGCGGTGAAAAAACGCAACTGCCGCGATTACTGCATAATGGCCGCACTTGCGGCAAGCCCCATACAATGTCGATGGGGCTTGCGGCAGGTGCGGCCGCGAAAAAAACGTGTTTTTTTTCGCAGCTGCACCTGCTGCAAATTCCGAAACCGCACTTTTCGCACACTTACCGCAGGCCCTATAGACATTGTATGGGGCTTGCCACAAGTGTGTCGCAATCGCGGCCGTTCTGCGGTAATCGCGGCAGTTGCGGTTTTTTTTTTCGCTGCTACTGTCGTGATCAGCGCAAAACGCTGATGTGAATGGACCCTAAGACAAATTGGGAGACTGTCAGGCTACTGCTAGGGTGGTCTTTTTGCTTGATTAGTGTTAGTAAATGTGCCAGAACTCTGAAATAGACTCCAAAATTGATGGGAACCATCCTCAGGCTGACTAGGTAAAGTTTACACTGTAAGGCTACGTTCACACATTTGCGTATTTTATTGCACTTTTTTGCACATGCTTTTTGCTGCGTTTTTCGGCCGCGCAAAAAAGCACAACAAAATTATGCAGGGGCTTTCGCACACTGCGCTTTCTTTACCCCAGAAAGCGCAGGTGATGTCACAGAGGGGAGGAAGACTCCTGCTTCCTCCTTCCCTCTGTGACACCTGTGACCGCCCATTAGATTTCACAGTGTATTAATATACACTGCGAAATCTAAATTAAACAAAGCCAAATGTATGTAAAATAAAAAATAATGAAATACTTACCTCTCCGATGCCTTTTCCCGGTGTCCAGTGGCGAGGCCAGGCGATGTGTGTCCTGCAAGAGCCTGCCGTGATGTCAGAAAGGCGTTCCCGGCGCTCATTGGCCGCTGGCGGTAATGTGATATGTTCATTACAAAACTGTGAGTGCTGCGTTTTTGGTACAGAAAGGCAGCAAAAATGCATAGTGGGCATGTAGCCTAAAACCCATAATGTGGTGTAAGATGTGTACAGCACTTTTATTATGTGTGTATTCAGCTACGGAGGTGATGTGTGTGCATATTCATTTTTAATATGTCAGTAATGTAATACCTTGCAGATTCTATCTCTCTATCTATCTCAAAAACGGACTGCAGCACTCATTATTCTTTTCAAAAATGTGCCTTTATTAGGTCGTCAGGTGTAATGCGACATTTCGGGAACAATCTCTCTTCGTCTTGAAATTCCAATGCGCGCACTCCGCCTGCCTCAGAGCCGCCTTTAGCGTTCCGGGTATCACGCCAAATGCATAGTTTCTGGTAACGTGCAGTCGCTACACCTAGAAGGTGTATTGGTGACCTCAAGCTGCGCATTGGCCATGCTCTGTGGATCACATTACGTCAGCTCATCTGTGATCACAGATGAACTGATGTAATGTGCTCCACAAAGCATGCGCAAATGCGCAGCTTGAAGTCTGGTGATATACATTTTAGGTGAATCAACCCCGCAGTTCCGGAAATGACGCGTTCGGCATCATACCCCGAACGCTAAAGACTGCTACGAGGCAGGCTGGGTGCATGCATTGGAATTTCAATATCACGACCATTGGGGCGTGATAAGGACACCAGGAGGAGGCAAAAAAGAGAGAAAGGGGACACCCAGGGGGCGAGTAACGGTAGCCACCGCTTCATTAACATAGCAGCCAGTAAGTTATAATAACATTTTATGTCAAAGTTGGGGTCTGGGGGCACCACTATCACATATAGGTAGGATCTATCCCACTATGCAAAAACATGTAGCAATTAAAGAAAAAGAACATAGCAGCAGGGATGATCACTATAATCAATCTTTATTAATATAAAAAACTCAATAGAAAACCACAAAACACCACTGAACACCTCTTAATTTAAAAACAATTAAAACCAAAAAAGGTGTTACAAAGCTGGTGTACAAAAGGTATGTACAGGTTACTAAGCAATAGGCAATAATACCGAGTCAGAGTATAGTACAATGTAATTTGCTGGCAGATCTAAACAAATGTCTCAAATACACTCAATTTGCAATCAAATTACATTACAGTTATGGCAAATTGTGCCCTATTAACCGTAATTACACTGCACCCTTGCAGCTATGGTCAGGGCCAAACCCTCCAAGCTTCACCATATAGGAAGACCAGTAAGGTCTTGTACACCCTCTAAAATGTCCTGCATAAGGGCCAAGGATACAGAGTAATCTGCCAGCCAACTCAACCCTCAGGTATATACAATATAATCACTATGATCACATACCCAGCCACCAGCTAACCGATGGGTCGGGTCCTCGGTTAGCTGGTGGCTGGGTATGTGATCATAGTGATTATATTGTATATACCTGAGGGTTGAGTTGGCTGGCAGATTACTCTGTATCCTTGGCCCTTATGCAGGACATTTTAGAGGGTGTACAAGACCTTACTGGTCTTCCTATATGGTGAAGCTTGGAGGGTTTGGCCCTGACCATAGCTGCAAGGGTGCAGTGTAATTACGGTTATTAGGGCACAATTTGCCATAACTGTAATGTAATTTGATTGCAGATTGACTGTATTTGAGACATTTGTTTAGATCTGCCAGCAAATTACATTGTACTATACTCTGACTCGGTATTATTGCCTATTGCTTAGTAACCTGTACATACCTTTTGTACACCAGCTTTGTAACACCTTTTTTGGTTTTAATTGTTTTTAAATTAAGAGGTGGTCAGTGGTGTTTTGTGGTTTTCTATTGAGTTTTTTATATTAATAAAGATTGATTATAGTGATCATCCCTGCTGCTATGTTCTTTTTCTTTAATTGCATAATAACATTTTATAACACAGTCACACCTTTTATTTAGGATAGAGAGGGATAGTTAGAATACTAATAGGAAGGTGCAGGGACAGTTATGGTACCTTTACACGCCGCTACAGAAGGTTAGAAACAACTGGGTGTCTCGCGTGCATGAGCACGTACCAACGGTTGCAAACGGTACTTAATACCGCCTTTACACACCGCTACAAGGTGCTCTACAGAAGGTTTAATCTATCCCTGGAGGCACCGCCGGGTGCCACAAGTTACCTTCTGTAGAGCACCTTCCCTCATTTACACGCCGCTACAGAAGGTAATATGGGAGGACCTGGTGCAGCAGGGACAACACATAGGCGTGCCAGAATTGTGGATTATGAGACGCTCGTACGATGATTGGACAATGCAATAGCATCATGATTGGCCAGCCAGCGCAGGAAGGCTGGCTAATACATGATGCTATTGCAATTGTGTAGTGTGACTGGTCAGCTCCTTAAATATGCCGCCCTATGCAGCGATAACCAATCGTAACGCAGGAGCTTCCACCAATGATCTCTGAAGGGGGGCGGTTGCCCCAGGGAGTTAACTAGGTGGCGAAAAAACCTTACCATACCTTATTTAGACACCGCTACCATCGGGTTGAAACCAACCTGTTTTAGAGCACTGCTCTGAAACTGGTGCCGAACGTTACGGGTGGCAACAAGCTAGTTTACACGCTGCTACTTCGGGTTGATTTGACGGTGCAAGATACATTTGTCTCCGAAACCCGGTTGTTTCCAACCTTCTGTAGCGGCGTGTAAAGGTACCATTAGTGATAGCCTGGGGAGCTTTATCTAGGTGACAGGTTCACTTTAAGTGATAAATTTATTGTAGTACAATGTGAACATTAGGCTTTTAATCATTGTTATGATACAATAATCAAGTTATTTAGATAGACAATAAAAATAATTCATAAAAGCACATTCTGCATTGAACTACTGTACCCAATGCATTCCATATTTTAGGAGTCGGGGTCGGTCCATTTTCTACAGACTCCAACTCCGAATCCACGGCCCCGTCTGTCACCACTTTATCCTATTTAAACAATTAATATGTGTATACAGGTTCTAGTATGCTGAAAATAATAATACTGTACCTGCCTCTTATCATATGCCTCGTTGATAAATCACCTTTTATCGCTCTATATAAATGAGCTGTTCCAGGCTATAGGGCAGATGCTGCTTAGAAGATAACTCTGCCTCCATAGATTATAGAAGAAGGTGTTAACAGAATGATGGCCGCTCTCTGCCCTTCCGACCTCACTATAGAGCTGTATGTGATTATATCTGACACATCTGCAGGTTCCTCTCAGCTTCAGCCTCTATTTAAGGCTGGTTTCACATCAAGATTTTTTGGGCATTTGTGGCTGTCTATTGTAAAACTGATAGCCACGGATCCGTTTTGGCCTCCATGTAATCCCTATGGGCACAGATGTGATCGGATTGGTCCTTAAGTGGCCTCCGATTGTGTCAGTTTTATGATGGATCTGTTTGTTAGATTTTTATCCCGTCCCAAAATCGGAGTCTGCTGGATTTTGGCCAAACCGGACAGGCACGGATCCGATGCTGTCCGCGGTAAATAACATGAATGATAGAAGGAGCGGTGTTAGAATGCGGCGATAGGTAACACAAGATCAAGCCTTCATAGAATTACCTTAAGTTTATTACACAAAGCTGCAGGGTGCGACCACAACGCGTTTCGACACACAATTCGGCGTCTTTCTCAAGTGGAGGGCGGTAAAGGCGATATGACGAAAATCGCGTCATATCGCCTTTACTGCCCCCCTTGCAGCACAAGCACAGTCTTTGCTCTATAGCACACCCATATGGGCGTGCATAATTAACATTCCGGCGGAGGGGAGAAGCACAAAAGACCGCCTTTTGCGGCTTCTCAAATAATGAGAAGCTGCAGCTCCAACAAGTAAAAAATAACACTTATAAACTTTACAATAGCGCTTTATGGACACAAAGGGATGGATAGAAATGGATTACAATGGTGCAGTGACAGGTTAAAAGAGCCTGGGGGCTCATTTTTAGAGGTCAAGTTCCCTTAAATGTGTATTTCCTTATCTGTAATAGGCTGCCTTTGGATTGCTATAGCATTTGTGTCATCCTTTATGCTGGTCTCAAGGGTTTTGTCTGTCCAATGGAAAAGTGCTTTTACACAGCCTTCAGTACTTCAATAGATCCCAGTCTTGTGTTGGGTTCATCAGGGGCAGATTTCTGGTCTGTTTGTATGCGCCAGTGCAGTGGAGTACACAGTGCGCCTCTTATTAGCTTTCTAATGGAACTACTTTTCCTTTCCTAGAACTCTAACCTCGTACTTCAAGCCGATCGTTCCTTGATCGATAGGACCCGCAGAGATGAGCCCACCGGAGAGGTGCTATCCCTGGTGGGAAAACTGGAAGGGACCCGCATGGGAGACAAGGCCCAAAAAACCAAGCCGCAAATGCAGGAGGAGAGAAGAGCTAAGTGAGTGCAGCATGAGGGAGCATTGTCATCATTTCTTATTTTACTGAAATTGGTTTTTAATTCAAAACACTAAATAACCTAAGGAAAAGCTTTGTCTTCAATTAGTTTGTAAGCAGATTTATCACACACAAATTTTAATACTGTGGAGCAAATGCACTTATTAAAGGGGTTGGCCTCTACTTTATTTATTGCCGGATTTATCCTTATAATAGTCTATCATTTGTGATTGGTGAGGGTGCGGTACCATGAAAGTTTGCAGATTCTGCCAGATCACTGCACTTCATCAGTCTAGTGGCTGCAGTCGGGTGCTGCAGATTAATCCCCTATTTATTTGAAAAGGAAATAATCTTTAGCACCCAGTGGCCACTATAGATGTGATGAAGCTGTTCCAGCAACATCTGAGTTCTTCCAGTAAGCACTGGTAACAGCTGATCAGCAGGGTGTCGAGTGTTGCAGCCCCACCAATCAGATATTGATGGCCTATGCTTATTGCTTTAAAGGGATCCTGTCACCTCGAAAACGCTTCCTAAGATATCAAAACATGTCCCTACATCATCCCATCACTAATCTCACACTTCTTTTGTCTCCTAAAAGCATCCTGTGAAAGTGCATAAAAACATTTTAATACTCACTCATTAGTGATTATAATTAGCAGGGGCCATATTCTTTAGTCACCAGGGGGTGTTGTTTTGCAGCCTGAATGACCCACCCTCTCTCTGTCTGTGCTGCTGTGATGTGCAGCTGAAGGCAGGACTAATGATTTGCATTCTGTGAATGATTGAGAGGGGGGAGGGCAATGCCTGCACATCACAGCAGAACACACAGAGACAGGGTGGATCCCTGGAGCTGCAAAACAGCCCGCCTTGGTGACTAATGAATATAGTCACTGCTAATTATAATCACTAATGAGTATTAAAACGTTTTTATGCACTTTCACAGGATGCTTTTAGGAGACAAAAGAAGTGTGAGATTAGTGATAGGATGGTGCAGGGACATGTTTTGCTAGCTTATGAGGCGTTTTGGAGGTGGCAGGATCCCTTTAACATAGCTTCAGACTCTCCTGAGTTACCGTATATACTCGAGTATAAGCCGAGTTTTTCAGCACAATTTGTGTGCTGAAAAGTGCCCCCCTTATGCTTGAGTCACGGTGTACAGGCTGAGTGGGGGGGTCGGTGATCGGGCGCTGGAGGAGGCGGGGGAGGCTGTAGTAGGATCGGGCGGTCACATGGGCCTGCTCATTAGTGCAATGCAATATGCACTGCATCTCCCTGTCCATATTACATTGCACTATGTATACTCGTCCCCCTCCCCTATCATTAGTATATGCCCCCATGCTGCACCACACCATAAAATAATAAAGCATTCATTCTTGCCCTCCGTCGCTATGTCACCGCTGCGTCCTCCGGTCTTCCTGCTTCTTGCTTTTGCCGGCGTCATGTGACCAGTGCAGCAGCGAGGACATCATCACTGTTGCGACGGTCACATGACTCCGGCAAAAGCAGGAAGACCGAGGACACAGCGGCGACATAGCGACGAAGGGTAAGAGTTTATTATTTTATGGTGTGCGGCAGCATGGGGCATATACTGATGATGGGGGGATGAGTACACCAGTGAAGGGGGGGGGGGTGTGTGTACACCAGTGAAGGGGGGGTGCACATGAAGGGTGTGTACACCAGTGAAGGGGGTGTGTACACCAGTGAAGGGGGTGTGTACACCAGTGAAGGGGGGTGTACACCAGTGAAGGGGGTGTGTACACAGTGAAGGGGGTGTGTACACCATGAAGGGGTATATACCATTGGTAGGAACTTATATACCAGAGATGGGGGCTATATACCAGTATTACCAGGGTGGGGGACCATATACCAGTGATGGGAGCACTTTCTTAATCACTTCATTGGGGGACACAGGAAGACCTTGGGTGTATGCTTGCTGCCATCAGGAGGCTGAAACATGCAAAATAACAGAAAAGCAACTCCTCCCCAGCAGTATACACCCCCTACTGGCACAAGTGCAACTCAGTTTTAGCTTAGTGTCTTAGGAGGCAGACAGGGTCTCTCAGAGCCCGTATCTACTAGAATTTTCTCCTTCGCCTCATTGGGGGACACAGGACCATGGGTGTTATGCTGCGGTCCACTAGAAGGCGACGCTAAGCAAATCTGCAAAAGTGTAACAGTGGCTCCTCCTCTGCAGTATACACCCCTGGAGCAGGCAGTGCCTCCCCAGTTTTGGCTTAGTGTCGTAGGAGGCACACGACCATTTTTACTCTTTTTCATCATTTAATGAAGAAAAGTGGGTCCGGCGTGGCCCCCGGCATGCTCCTTCCTCAGCCACCCACTGTTGGGGCGCTGGGTGGAAGCAAGAATCCATACATATGCCGTACTCCTTTTCGCCCCCACGTGGTTGGTTGTACTAAAGCCGCGGAATGTTGGCGCTATCAATAAGTTTATATTATTATTTTATTATTGCTGGCTTAAAGTTGAGACAGCCCAGCATACCACCCTCCTTCCTCACTCCCTTCCGGTCTGAGGTGAAGTAGAAGTTGGATTGCCTGCCAGTGACGTCCCCCTAATCACCCCTGGGTGTTTTAGGTAGTGGCACCACAGGTATCGGCAGCCCTGGCTGCATTGGGCTAGAGGTTGCAGGCTGCCTGCAGCAAGCGCAGGCTTGCAGGGATATACACTGCCTCAGAAGCATTACAGGCTGCAAGGGCACAGCAGCAGGCACTTGCAAGCTGCATGCTAGGAGCAGCTCTGCATACAATGTGGGGAGAATGCCTATGCTATACTGGCGGTTTCAACCGCCAGTACAATACCCACTGCCCTTGGGCCCCTTCCAAGCAGGATTCTGGGCCCCCCCAGCGATTTTTCCGCGCCGGCCCCTCACTATTTCCGGGGACCTTAATTAATTGAGGCCCCGGCTTGGGCCTAGCGCGGAAGTCGCCTCCCCTGGGCCGCCCCCGTCCCGCCCCTCCGGATGACGCTGACGCGTATCATACTGCGGGCAGAGCTAACCAAAGGGCGCATTTTCTCTGCTGGAGCCTGCCCCGCCCCTTCCTCCTTCTCTCCACCGCCGCCATTAGGCTTCCACGTGGAGCCCCTCCGACTCAGCCATCCGGGGGACACAGGATACGGGCAGCCTCTCCACAGGAGCGCGCGCTGGCGCTGGTAAGACCTATGCAGGTCTTTCTCTGCAGAGGTTCTCTGTTCCTCCTTTGCTTCATTCCTTCCTGCTGCATTCAGTGTTAAACATACAGTGCCCTCTCAGCCCCTCCACTAAGGGTCCAGGCACCTCACAAGGGGGACATATAGCTTTTAGCCCACCTTCAATACACAATGTCTGGCAATAGGAGTAAGAAAAACTCCAAGGCAGTCAGCATTTACTATGCTACCTGCACTGCTTGTAAGGCAGACCTCCCTGCAGGATGCACTTCGCCACATTGTGATAGCTGCACGCAGGCTGCAGATACTGAGACCCTCACTACCCGGGCTTCAACTAGTACCCCTGACCCTACCCCTGCGTGGGTCACAGTTATGTCTCAGAATATGACGCAGTCCATTGACAGATTGTCTGCCACACTGCTGCAGTTTATGCAAGTCCGTTTGACACCTGAAACCGCCGTTCAGGCATCTGCGTCTCAAACAGAAGAGTTGGAACTGCTACAGACTGCCGACCCTGCCCCGTCAGCTTCTGACTCTGGGCGTAAGAGACCGCAGACGTCTCCATCTCCAGAATCCCCTGGGGCTCTATAGCTTCTCCAGCCGCAGATGTCGAGAAGACTCACAGGAGTCCGAAGGTCTCTATACTTCGGACTCAGAAAGTAGCTTAGACGAGTCCCTAGACCTAGATGCGACCGATATGGTGGCGCTGGTTCAGGATCTGATTACTTCCATTAACCAGGTTCTGGATGTGTCAGACCCTCCGGCTGATGCTCTGGAGCATAAGGTGTCCTTTAAAAGGGCCAAGAGACCACATAAACATTTCTCAGACCATCCAGAGTTCCAGGAAATTCTCAGGAAGCATAGGTTGCACCCTGACAAAAGGTTTGGCAACGTAAGCCTCTGGAAACACGTTATCCATTCCTACCTAAGGTCACCCAGGATTGGACAGATCCGCCACAGGTAGACCCTCCTATAATCTCGCCTCGCTACCAAGACGCTTCTGTCCTTACCCGGACAGTTCGTCCATTAAAGACGCCACTGACCGTCAAGTAGAGCAGATGGCGAAGTCTGTCTTTGAGGCCTCAGGCTCTTCTTTAGGACCAGCCTTTGCCTCATTTGGGCCTCAAAGGCTATCATGACAAGAGCAAGTTCTGTACACTCTCTTTCGGTCTTTGCAGGCTGATCCAGCCTTGTTAGACCAGGTGGCTCAAATATCGGTTCCCTCCCGAATTTTCAATGCATGCCGCTTTAGACTCAGCTATCTATGCTGTGGCGGCAGCCTCCAACGCCATAACGATCAGGTGAGCCCTCTGGCTGAGAGAGTGGAAGGCAGATGCGGCGTCTAAAAAGTTGCTCACTGTCTTCCATACAATGATGGCCACTTATTCGGCGAAAAGCTGGATCAATTGATTTCAGACGCCACTGGGGGTAAAAGTACCTCTCTTCCGCAACGTCAAATTAAACGACCCTTCAGTCATCGCCAACAAACCCGTTTCCGGTCCTTTCGGAATTCCTTTGGTTGGTCAGTCTCGAAGCCCCGCCAGCGGGCAACAGGTGCC
The DNA here is from genome assembly GCA_033576535.1 of Allobates femoralis. Taxonomy (NCBI): domain Eukaryota; kingdom Metazoa; phylum Chordata; class Amphibia; order Anura; family Aromobatidae; genus Allobates; species Allobates femoralis. Next base: position 92,025,845 of record JARQOC010000004.1, on the reverse strand, counting down.
CCCGTAGGGAACGCACCCAGACGACACGGAAGACTGGTGCAAATTGGCAATCCTATTCTCGGCAGTCCAGATCTAAGGGCGCAAAGCCCAGCAGGTTCTCTTCTTCCTGACTCCCCCTTTCGGAAGACAGAATTCAGGTTGGCGGCCGACTTTCCCACTTTCGTCAGGCTGGCTCGCTTCTACCGACGACAAGTGGGTAAAAACCTTAGTGTCTTCCGGATACACCATAGTATTCACGGCCCATCCTCCAAATCGTTTTTTCCTGTCAATCCCACCCGCTCACCCGCCCAAGGCTCGCGCCTTCTTTCAGGCGGTAGATTTCCTTTTAAATGCAGGTGTCATCATACCAGCACCGCCAGCCGAATGCTTCCAGGGTGTTCTTACTCAAAAAAGGAGGAGTGGTACGTCCCATTCTAGACCTAAAAGACTTGAACTCCTTCGTAAAGGTCAGCATTTCCGCATGGAGTCACTGCGCTCCATCATAGCGTCCATGGAGAAGGACGAATTTCTCGCGTCATACGACATACATACGCCATAATCCCATTCGCGACAATCCACCGAGTTTTCTCCGATTCGCCATCGACCAAGACCATTACCAGTTTGTGGCTCTCCCGTTCGGTCTAGCGACAGCTCCCAGGGTGTTCACCGAGGTCATGGTGGCGTCATGACCATACTGCACACAAGGTGATGGTAGTCCTGCCATATCTAGACGATTTGCTCGTCAAAGCCCCCTCCTTCAGGGAGTGTCAGCAGAGTGTTTCCATCACGGTGGACACCCTGCGTCGGCTAGGCTGGTTGGTGAATCTTCAGAAGTCATCACGAGTCCTGTCCAATCTCTGATGTTCCTCGGGATGCGTTTCGACACCCATAGGGGTCTGGTCCTCCTTCCTCAGGACAAGGTGAAGGCCCTACGGCAGGGAGTCCACAGTCTGCTGCGCCCATTTCCTCACTCGCTTCGATTCCCATGAGAGTCCTGGGCAGGATGGTTGCCTCTATGGAGGCGGTGCCGTTGTCAGCTCCAACGGGCAATTCTGACTTCTGGAACAGGAACTCTTCTGCCCTGGACAGACTATTCCGATTGTCATCGGCAGCAAGGAGTTCCCTCCATTGGTGGCTCAAACCTCGTTCCCTCACAAAGGAAGATCTTTTCTACCGGTCTACTGGAAGATAGTCACCACCGACGCAAGTCTCAGTGGATGGGGAGCGGTACATCGTTATCACACGGCGCAGGGAACATGGTCCCCAGCGGAGTCGTCCGAGCCCATCAACCTCCTGGAGATCCAGCCATATTTTAGCTCTGAAGGCCTTTCATTCCCTAATAGCAGGGACACAAGTCCGGATTCAATCGGACAATGCCACAGCCGTGGCATGCATCAACCATCAAGGCGGAACCCGCAGTCTCCAGGCCATGCATGAAGTACAACGCATTCTACACTGGGCAGAATCGATGAACTGAGTTCATATCCCAGGAGTGGAGAACTGGGAAGCGGATTTCCTCAGTCGCCAGGGCATGGACTTGGGAGAGTGGTCCCTACATCCCGACGTGTTCCAACAAATATGCCGTGCTGGGGGACTCCGGACGTAGACCTGATGGCATCTCGATTCAACATGAAGGTTCCAATATTTATAGCCAGATCTCACGACCCGCGAGCTCTAGGGGCGGATGCCCTAGTTCAGGCTGGTCACAATTCCAGCTGCCTTACATCTTCCCTCCTCTGCCTCTCATTCCCAGAGTGGTGCGGAAGATCAAGCAAGAGGGCATTCAAGTAATTCTCATAGCCCCAGACTGGCCCAGACGGGCATGGTACGCCGATCTTGTCCAGCTCAGGCGGACGTTCCGTGGTGCCTCCCATGTCGTCCCGATCTTCTGTCTCAGGGCCCGTTTTACCACCAGAATTCAGACGTCCTGAATTTGACGGCGTGGCCCTTGAGACCTGGGTACTAACCCAAGCAGGCTTCTCCCCTGCCGTGATTCAGACCATGATCAGAGCACGGAAGTGGCTTCGGCCAAAATTTATCATCGCACCTGGAAAGCTTTCTTCGCATGGTGCTCTTCTCGAGATCAACCCCCTCTTCCCTATTCCTTGCCGTTAGTTCTAGGGTTCCTTCAGTCTGGGTTAGAATCTGGTCTCTCCCTAAGTTCCCTTAAGGGTCAGTTTCAGCACTTTCAGTACTTTTTCAATGTCGCCTTGCTGTTAAACTGCAGGTTAATACTTTTCTCCAAGGAGTTAATCGCGTTGTCCCTCCATACAAACGACCTTTAGATGCATGGGACCTTAACCTGGTTCTTACGGCTCTGCAGGAACCTCCCTTTTAACCTCTTCGGGACATCTCTCTCCACTTCCTGACTCTGAAGGTGGTTTTTCTAGTGGCATCACTTCTCTTTGCCGAGTGTCAGAACTCTGTGCTTTCTTGTAAACCGCCCTTCCTGGTATTTCATCAGGACAAGGTTGTACTCCGTCCGGTGCCGTCATTCCTCCCTAAGTTGTCTCCTCTTTTCACTTGAACGAGGAAATTTGATTGCCTTCCTTTTGTCCGGCTCCGGTTCACAGGTTCGAACGAGCCTTGCATACTCTGGACCTCGTCAGGGCTCTTCGCATCTATGGGTCCAGAACTGCACCTTTCCGTAAGTCAGACTCTCTGTTCATCCTAATGGAAGGCCCTCGTAAGGGTATGCCAGCTTCAAAGGCTACACTGGCTAGGTGGATTAGATCAGCTATCCAAGAAGCCTACAGAATGAAAAATGCTCCTCTTCCGGCAGGGATTAAGGCACAGTCTACCCGAGCCGTGGGGGCCTCATGGGCCATTCGGCACCAAGTCCTCTGCTCTACAAGTGTGTAAGGCGGCCACCTGGTCGAGTTTACACACTTTTACCAAGCACTACCATGTTCATACCCAGTCCTCGGCGTACGCCAGTCTGGGTAGGTGCATCCTTCAGGCGGCAGTTGCCCACCTGTAGGTACTTAATTGTTCCACTGACTCGCTCGTATGATTAGGTTCCATTGTCTTTCCCGCCCAGGGACTGCTTTGGGACTTCCCACGGTCCTGTGTCCCCCAATGAGGCGAAGGAGAAAAGGAGAATTTTTGTACTCACCTTAAATTCCTTTTCTCTTAGCCTCTAATTGGGGGACCCAGCACCCACCCTGTTGGCCGTACCGGCCTTGTTACAGTAGTTTTTGTTACTCCTGTATTGTTACATTGAGACCTTGCCAGGTTTGTTGATATTGGTTAACTTTGTTAAGTTCTCCTACTGCTTTAGCACAAAACTGGGGAGGCAGTGCCTCTCCAGGGGTGTATACTGCAGAGGAGGAGCCACTGTTACTCTTTTGCAGATTTGCTTAGTGTCGCCTCCTAGTGGACAGCAGCATAACACCCACGGTCCTGTGTCCCCCAATTAGAGGCTAAGAGAAAAGGAATTTACGGTGAGTACACAAAATTCTCCTTTTTTATTAGATTAGTTAGTTTTTAATTTTTAATTTCCTTCTATGAAGACTCATCAGGGAATACGGAGCGGTTAAGCCACTCCGTCACCCCGCATAGAGATTGAGAGTCCAGTGTACGCTGGTTGCACTGTTAACTCTCCTTCTCTGGCCAGGGCCATCCATCCCTTCATTGAAGCGGATCCTGGTGAACCCCGAGGCTGGATGCCGGTGCCTGCCCTGGCCCATTCGCTCCCCTACCCACTCGCCTTCCAGAGCTGGTCGGTAGGGTCATCAGACGCCAGATCCCTTACACAAGAACAGCTTCCGCGTCTGGAGCTCGACACCTCCTCAGGACGACGGTAGGGACCTGCACCCTGATGGCAGCAAGCAGTCCCTGAACCCGGGGCCCATATACCCCCCACTCCCTTTCCCATCCTCATTTTACCAGCCCCCTCCTGGTAGCTCCTCAGCTTCTCCCCTGGCTACTCCAGAGGGGGTATTGCTCTGGGGCAGCAGCCGCAGCGAGGCCACTCTCCCCCTGCGTGCATGGGCTGGTTACTGGCTACCTCAGCAATCTGAGTAGCCACAGCCCATTCCACCTATGGCTGCAGCAGGGGTTGCCTGATGGTGATGAGGCAAAGAGGATAGGGGACAAAGGGGGGCGCTTTATTAATTCTCAGGGGCTCCTGGCTCTGTTTCAGGGCCAGTAAGCCCCTTGCTGCTACTACATCGGACCCAGCACATCCCAGCTAAGGGGGTTACAGCGCCGCTGCAACACCCCTGACAGAGAGGCCCCTGCCAGCAGCAGCACCCAAGGCAGCACAACCCTGGACCCGAGGCTCCCCGCCGCGGGCCTCCAGATCCGGGCTGCCGCAATATATTTAGTCCCAGGCCTCTGCTGCGGCCTCCGGGACTCTCCCGCCCGCCCACGGACCGCCTACGGACCAATCACGGACGTCCGCAGGCGGGCTCCTAAGCAAGGCACCGCCTCGGGCACCGTGTCACCGACAAAGCCCCGCCCACAGACAGAGCTCTTAGTAGAAAGGGCCAGGTTCTTCGGCCGCGCCCCCCATCGCTCTTGGGTGGCGTTTTCTTGGCCAGGCAGCCCCACTCTTCCCCCTGGCCAATGGGGATCGAGCACAGGCTCTCTACCTGCCCTTTTTAGCTCCGCCCTCCATCTCCCTGCAGAAGTTCGCCCTTTACTCAGCGCCATCACAGGGAAGAAGACAGAACGCTGCATCTGTGCTTTTCCACTGCTGGGATCCACCAAGGGGACACCGGAAGCCAGGGCCTGGGTAAGCAAAGGCTCCCCATCCCCCCACACTGCTGGCACTCTCATATTGGCCATAGTAGATGCCTCACACAAGGAGCACCCGTACAGCCACCATAGCCACCACAGTGTACTACGCCTGCTGAGGGTGCAATAAGAAGCTACCCTTGGCTCAGAACTCTCCACTGTGCCTCGCTTGTAGCCCACAGACCATGCAGGCAGCTCAGGAGCCTACCACTGACCCGTCCGTTGTCTCTGCCCCACCTGATGAAGTTCTTTCCCTATCTCAGTCCGCCACTACGCTGATTAAGTTCTCAGAAAACCTGATGGCGGCCCTAGAGCATCTGCCCTCACAGATAGCCTCCGCGATTAGGCCTAATCCATCGGAGCAGCCCGACCCTAGCCCACCAGGGAACGCTGTCCCTGGACCACCAGTCCAATCCTCCAAACCACCTTCGGAATCGGAGGGTCCAGACCGCTCACAGAGGAAGCGAATTTGCTCGTTCCCCTCGTCCTGGTCCCCCTCCCCCAGAAACCTCTACTTGAGGCCTTCTTCTGAAGCACACTCGGCACCATCGGATTCCGATTCTGTATCGGATTCGGACCCGGATATAGACTCAGACCAACTTTCAGGAATCAGGGACACAGTAGACTCCCTAATTTTAGCAGTGAACGACACCCTTAAGGTCGACTCTGATCACAAGCCGCCCATACGGAAAGTGTCGGTTAAACGTACTAAACCAGCTCATTGGGTCTTCTCTTACCTAGAAGACTTTGACAACATTTTTACCAAGGAATGGCTACACCCAGGGAAGCACTTTCAATCCAGAAAGTGTCTAGAGGCTCTGTATCCCTTCTCTAAGGACGGTTGCCAAAAGTGGACCACCTCACCAGCAGTGGATCCCCCAGTATCGCGTCTAGCTACCAACACCATCCTACCCCTGGCAGACGGAGATTCCCTTAAGGAAGGACCAGACAGACACATTGAGGCCATGGCAAAATCTGCCTTCGAAGCCTCGGGCGCTTCTCTTTGCCCTTACTTCGCAGCCACCTGGGTCTCCCTGGCTGTGGCCTCCTGGGCCAAGAACCTCCGTAGGGGTATCCTGTCCCAAGCACCTCCCGCGGAACTAGCGGGCCTGGCTGATCAGATTGCTCAAGCGGAAAAACACATTGCCACAGCATGCCTCGATGCCGCATCCTGCAGCGCCCAGGCCTCCGGCAACATGATCTCAATTCGCAGGGCCCTTTGGCTGAAGGCCTGGAATGCCGATTTGTCCTCTAAAAAATAACTCGCCAATCTCTCCTTCGAGGGCTCTCGCCTATTCGGTGATAAGCTAGATAAGATCATATCGGACGCTACCAGCGGGAAAAGTACTTCCCTTCTGCAGGCAAAACGCAAACGGACAATTCCTAAGAAGAGGAATTTCCAGTTTCGTTCCTTTTGTCCCTCAGCGTCCAAATTCTCCAGTCGGCGAGACTGCTCCCCCACTCACCAGGATAGAAAGAGGCCCTCCTACAAGCCCGCACCGTCCTGGCGCCCTCGTAACGCCCACACTCGGACCTCTGGTTCCTGGGCCAATCGATCATGACGCCAACCTCAGGGGCCGCCTCAGGGCCTTGCAGTCAGTTTGGCTATCAGTTATCGACGACGCCTAGGTCCGAGAAGTAGTCTCGATGGGGTACAAGATCGAAAGACCCCAAACTCATCTTCAGCTTTCACCAAGCCATCTTTTCCCTCGAGGAAGCAGGTGTCATCATCCCCGTTCCGAAGCATCAACACTTCTTGGGATTTTACTCCAATCTTTTTGTGGTCCCAAAAAAGGGAGGCTCCATTCGCCCCATTTTGGTCTTGAAGCTTCTCAACACCAAACTCCGGTTGAGATACTTCAGGATGGAGTCCCTTCGTTCAGTAATAACGTCTATGGAGCCAGGAGAGATCATGGCCTCCATAGACATCCAGGATGCCTACCTCCACGTTCCCATCCTTGTGTCTCACCAACGATTTCTGCGCTTCGCTGTAGGGTCCCTGCATTACCAGTTTACAGCTCTACCATTCGGCCTTGCCACAGCTTCCCGGGTCTTTACAAAGATCATGGCAACAGTGGTGGTCATTCTTCGGTCCAAGGGAATTCTAGCAATACCCTACTTGGACGACATCCTGATAAAAGCCCCCTCTCGCTCAGGGTGTCTCGAAAGCTTGCAAATATCTCTGGATTCCCTCCGTCGCCTGGGCTGGATCATCAATGTCAAGAAATCTTGCCTTGTTCCGACTCAGCGGATCACCTTTCTAGGCATGATTTTCGACACAGCCCAGTCCCGCATTTTCCTTCCCCCCAGAGAAGCGAGCCGCCCTGCTGTCCGGAATTCACAGTCTCAGGCAGCCCTCTCCTCGGACACTCCGATTCTCTGAGGATTCTGGCAGAATGGTGGCCTGCATCGAGGCTGTTCCATTCACCCAATTCCACACCATGCCCCTCCAGCACTTTCGGCTAACGACTTGGGACTTCTCCCTCAGCAGTCTCGATAGCCCAGTTCCCCTCTCCAGATCAGCAAGACAGTCACTCCTTTGGTGGATTGAGTTCCCCCTTCTCTTTCGCGGCAGATAGTTTCTCCTGGTCAGATGGACAATCATTTCCACAGACGCCAGTCTCTCCGGTTGAGGCGCCACCTTCCTCGACCACACAGCTCCCAGGAAGCCTCCCTGCCCATAAACCTACTAGAACTCAGGGCGATCCTCTGAGCCCTCCTCTACTGGGAATCCTATCTGACGGGCCGGCATGTCCGAATCCAGACGGACAACGCAACGGCAGTGGCGTACATAAATCGTCAGGGAGTGACTCTGAGCCGCTCAGCCATGGCAGAAGTGACTCAAATCCTACAATGGGCCGAGCTACACATTCCCGCGATTTCAGCAATCCACATTCCAGGCGTGGACAACTGGGCGGCCCAGTCGTGGGGGGGTTGGACCAAGGAGGACCTCAGCCTAATCCCCCTCTCTGCACCATGTGAATGGCGAACCTATAATAAAGCACAGCAACATACCGGTGAGTGCCGTCTCCTTCGTATCAAGACCTGAACCCAGAGTTATTCCACCAAATTTGCCTCAAATGGGGCTTCCCAGATGTAGACCTGATGACCTCCAGGAACAATTACAAGCTCCGTCCCTTCGTCGCCAGGTCCAGAGATCCCCAGGCCCTTGACGCGGACGCTCTTGTGATTCCATGGGCACAGTTCTCCCTCCCTTATCTCTTTTCCCCCCATCCCTCTCATTCCCAGGATTCTCAAGAAAATCCGTGCAGAAGGAGTAACGATAATAATCGTAGCTCCAGATTGGCCCAGACGGTTCTGGTACGCAGAGGTGGTCAACCTCCTCGCGGACTCTCCATGGCCACTCCCCAATATCCCAGACCTCCTGACTCGGGGTCCTTTTCAACACCCGAATTCTCAGTCTTGTGCTTGTGCTGCAGGGGCCGTACAGGCGATATGACGCGATTTTCGTCATATCGCCTGTACCGCCCTCTTGCAGGACAAGCAATGTCTCTGCTCTATAGCACGCCCATATGGGCGTGCATAATTAACAAGCCGCCTGCGGGGAGAGCCACATAAGCCCGCCTTTTTCAGCTTCTCATATAATGAGAAGCTGCAGAATAAGAGGTGAATAATCTACATTTATAAACTTTCTCATAGCGGTTTAGGGACAGAAAGGGATGGTTACAAATGGATTACTATGGTGCAGGGACAGGTTAAAACAGGCTGGGGGGTCATTTGTAGAGGTCAGGTTCCCTTTAATTCTGTACAACCGTTCAATATCCACTTGAATCATATATGTTTATATGTTCTTTTTTTTATATATATATGTTCCTTCCTTGGGAAGATCGCACAATACTCATGATAAGAAACTATATACAAATCTGTAGGAGTATCTCTAAGAGAAAAGCACACACACAAAAAATATATGTTACAGATTTAAACAACATATAATCCCTGTGTAATTAGCAACCTCATTATTGAGGAGGGATGTGCATATGCCTTTAATGAAGCAGCTAATTGAAGGATTGTACTAAATCTCCCTATTTTAAATCCCTGTTTTTCAAGTTATGCATGACTTTACCTGATGTAGGCTGTTTTTATGTCTAGCCGAAACGCGTTGCATGTACATGGAATAATAAATTAGATGCTTTCAAAATACACTGTGTTTTCTGGTCATCATAATGGGAGACCCAGACAATGGGGTTTAGGGCACTGCCCTCCGGAGGTCACACTAGGTACTACAAGTTTGTAGACACCGCCCCCTCCGCTTATAAACCCCTACCGCAGGGAACATCCTCAGTTTTAAACTTAGTGTGCTCGGAGGATCACGCTTTGCTTGCACTTCACTGCATTCTCACAACTTACGTGATGGCGTCTGAAGACAAGGTAAAATGGTTCCGGTCGGGACCTGCGACAGCCTCCCCGCTCACCCTTGTGGAACACGCAGGTGGAGGTACCGGAGGGCCTAGAGCCTGGACACTTCGTGTTCTCCCGGTACGCTGTTGCGCTCCTTTCCATCCCTCTCTGGGGGGCTATGGAGAGTGGGAGATGGGAGCCTTGGCACAGCTCTGCTCCGTCCGAGGCCTCCCTAAATGGTGCTTACAGACCGGACTGGAGCCAGCCCAGTCCGAGGCCTCCCTAAATGGTGCTTACACTCCGGACTGGTGCTGAACCCCCGTCCGAGGCCTCCCTAAATGGTGCTTACAGACCGGACCGGCACTGAGGCACTCTGTGTCTCCTGTGTGCCTGGGGGTAGTGTCTGTCACTTTATGTGTCCTGACACTCGGACCGCGCGTTACCCTCGGGTCCGCGGATCTGGAGGGTACCCTGTGCTGGGGTTCCCCTGGCTGACCGCCCTGTGTGTCGCAGGGGCTGAGGCTGTAGGCTGCGGATGTGTGTTTTGTACATGCGGTCTGTGTGGTGTATTACACTACTTCCCGCGCTGCGGGCTCTGGCGCCTTCATACTGAGGCTGCTTGGAGGATGGGAAGCAGCCCGTGCGGTGACGTCATCGATGGGCGTGTGTGTGTGCTTCCCGCGTGTTTCGGCGCCGCCCACGGTTTCACTGTCGGCGGCCATCTTTGCCCCTCACTTCCCGGCTGGGATCTGTCTGCAGCGTGCGTCTGCACTCCAGGGGAGACCGGAAACTCTCGCGGAGGTCACACACACACACCGCTTCCTCCTACCGCTTCGCTGCGGTCGGTAAGCCACCGGGATTCCCGGTTTTGTCTGCACAATTTGGCTTATTTTCCCCTGCTGTGGCGATGTCCTCAGTTAGGAAGCGTGCTGCTAAGGCGGCAGATGCCACCATTACCTGTGCTACATGCAATGGGACTCTGGTGGAGGGGTCCTGCAATAACTGCGGACGCCCAGAGGCCCGGACTGACACTGCTGAGACAGCAGCTCCGGTGCTGTACCCTGAGGTTCAGGTGATCCCAGGGCCATGGGAAACTCAGAATAAGATCAATGAATCTCTGTTGTCCCAGCTGTCCTCCATGTCGCAGTCCCTGGAGGCACTCAATAGGAGGCTGGAAGGCCCAGCTACTCCTTCCAGTTACCCCCGGGTGTCTCCCTCTTCTGCTGTGAGACCCCTTAAGCGGGCTCGTCGTGAGGATTCACCCGAGCTCCAGGCTCTCTCTGAGGAGGAGCGTTCCTCTGATGGTGAGGAAGATGATGGGGGTTCGACTCTCGGGTCTGTGTCTGTGTCTGAACCACCAGACGGGGTGGAGGATTTGGTGTCCTCTATCAACGAGACCTTACGTCTCGTGACACCCCTGAGGAGGTGACGGTGCACCCGAAGGAGGTCTATCAATGGCTGCGGCCGGAGGCTAGACCAAGTGGCTCCTTCATGGACCACACTAACTTTGGAAGGGTGGTTAGAGCTCCCAGGTTACATCCTGGGCGGCGTTATGTCCGCAAACCCAAGGACAATCACTTCCCCTTCTCCCAGGAGGTGCTTCAGGAGTGGTCGCAGTCCCGAAGGTGGACGCTTCCATGACCAGGATTGCTGCACGCTCCCTCTTCTCTGCCTCTGATAGCTCCTCGCTGAAGGATGCGACTGATAGACAGGTCGAGCAACTCGCCAAGTCTTCCTATGAGGCTGTGGGGTCTTCATTTGCCCCTAATTTTGCCACGGTCTGGACCTTACAAGCGATTACTACCTGCTTGGATGGTATCACTGACCTGGCAAGGTCCAGTCCAGAGGTCCTGGCGCTTACCGAAAGGGCAAAGGCCTATGCGGACTACGCCAGGACGGCGACTTTGGAAACTGCCACTCGCTCAGCTGTGGCTTCGGCCAATGCTATTGCAATTCGCAGGTTGTTGTGGCTGCGTCTTTGGGACTCAGATGCCACATCTAAGAAGATCTTGCAGAATCTTCCGTTCTCTGGTGACAGGCTTTTTGGCACCGAACTGGACAAGCTGATAAAGGATTCTGCTGAGTCTAAGATCCCGCAGAATAAACCTAAGCCACGGTACACCGTTAAGAGGAACCCAAAGCAGTGGTCCTTTCGTTCCAGCTCACAGTCATCAGCACCGTCTGCTCGCACGGACCGAGGGGGCAAGCCCGCTTCTCAGTGGCGCTCTAAGAGTCGTCCAAAGAAGCCGGCGGGGGCAGCGGCTGCCACCCCCAAACCCGCCTCTACATGACTCGCTCTCCCTTCCTGCCTCCCCACAGGTGGGGGGTCGCCTGTCTCGTTTTCAGGACAGGTGGCTACTTCACGTTCAAGATCAGTGGGTTCGAGACGTAGTCTCGCGAGGTTACAGGATAGAGCTGACGTCAAAGCCGATACCCCGATTCCATCGGTCGGTCCCATCCCCAGAAAAGGCTCAGGCTTTTTACCTGGTGTTGGAGGGTCTCCGCAGGGACGGAGTGGTGGTCCCGGTCCCTTCCGGGGAGAGGTTTCGGGGTTTTTACTCCAACCTCTTCATTGTCCCAAAAAAGGACGGCTCCTTCCGCCCGGTTCTGGATCTAAAGTTGTTCAACCGTCACGTGTTGGTTCGGAAGTTCCGTATGGAATCACTGCGCTCCATGATCGCAGCTGTATCACAGGGGGACTTCCTAGCGTCCATAGATATCAGAGACGCTTACCTTCACGTGCCCATTGCACCGGCTCATCAGCGCTGGTTGAGATTCGCAGTGGGGGAAGAACACTTCCAATTTGTGGCGCTGCCTTTCGGGTTGGCCTCGGCACCGCGGGTGTTCACAAAAGTGATGGCCTCCATGATGGCTCTCCTGCATGTGCAGGGGCACGCCGTAATACCCTATCTGGACGACCTGCTGGTCAGGGCGCCATCGGAACACCTTTGTCGGCAAAGCCTGGAGGTAACCATGAAGTCTCTGGAACAGTTCGGGTGGCTTCTCAATATCCAGAAGTCGACCCTGGTTCCGACCCAGTCACTGACATATCTGGGCATGGACTTCCACACGGACTCAGCCCTAGTGTCTCTGCCACGAGTCAAACAGATGGCGATCCAATCAGGAGTGCAAGCAGTCCTCCTGTCACCACAATCATCCCTACGGGTCTTGATGAAGCTGGTGGGGCGCATGGTAGCTGCAATAGAGGCAGTGCCTTTTGCGCAGTTTCGCCTCCGTCCTCTACAGCTGGAGATTCTTCGCAGATGGGACAAGAGGACGATCTCTCTGAATCGGCTGGTGACACTTTCCCAACTGACCAGGGATTCCTTGCAGTGGTGGCTCCAGCCCCGTCACTTGTCGCGGGGACGGTCCTTCCTCAAACAGTCATGGTTAGTGGTGACCACCGACGCCAGTCTCATGGGCTGGGGTGCGGTGTTCTTACACCACAGGGCTCAAGGCCTCTGGACTCCGTCGGAGTCGGCGTTGCAGATCAACGTACTGGAGATCAAGGCGGTCTATCTGGCGCCTCCTGGCGTTTCAGAAGTTCCTGTCAGGGCAACCCATTCGGGTTCAGTCCGACAATGCGACGGCCGTCGCATATATAAATCATCAGGGAGGGACCAGAAGTGCTCAGGCCCTCGCCGAAGTCCACCGCATTCTATTTTGGGTGGAGGACAACGACTGCCTGATCTCCGCAGTTCACATCCCAGGGGTCGAGAACTGGGAGGCCGACTACCTGAGCCGGCAGGGGATGGACGCCGGAGAGTGGTCTCTTCATCCAGACGTCTTCCAGGACATCTGCAGCAGATGGGGCACTCCGGACGTGGATCTGATGGCCTCGCGGCTGAATCATCAGGTGCCGCACTACATGGCGAGATCATGGGATCCTCAGTCTCTGGGGGCGGACGCCCTGATCCTGAGTTGGTCCAGATTCCATCTACCATATGTGTTCCCGCCTCTGGCTCTGATTCCCAGGGTTCTGTGGAAAATCAGGTCGGAATGCAGAGTAGCCATTCTAGTGGCACCAGATTGGCCCAGGAGGTCCTGGTACCCGGACCTGTGGCGACTGTCAGGCGGACACCGGTGGGCTCTTCCGGAACGTGCAGATCTACTCGCGCAAGGCCCATTCTTCCATCTCAATTCCAGGGCCCTCAGATTGACTGCATGGCTCTTGAGACCTGGCTGTTGACATCCAGAGGCTTCTCTCCTACGGTAGTTGACACTATGACTCGAGCTAGGAGGCCGGTTTCCAGGAAAATATACCACAGAACGTGGAAGATTTTCTTTACCTGGTGTGCCTCGAGTGGACGGTCCCCGTGGCCCTTATCCATACCGACTTTGTTGGCTTTCCTACAGTCGGGGTTGGAATTGGGTTTATCTCTAGGCTCCCTGAAGGGTCAAGTGTCAGCTCTTTCAGTGCTGTTTGACAGGCGCTTGGTGCTCCTTCCCAGGGTCCGTCAATTTCTGCAGGGGGTGTCTCGGGTGGTTCCGCCCTACAGGCGGCCACTGGACCCTTGGGACCTTAACATGGTCCTGGCGACGCTGCAGAAACCACCGTTTGAGCCACTGAGGGACACTTCCCTGTCTTGTCTGTCCCAGAAGGTGGTCTTTCTGGTGGCAATTACGTCTCTGCGAAGGGTCTCAGAATTGGCTGCACTATCGTGCAAGTCACCCTTCCTGGTGGTTCACCAAGACAAGGTGGTGTTACTCCCGCGGCCAGAATTCTTGCCAAAGGTGGTTTCCACTTTTCACCTGAACCAGGAGATTGTTCTCCCGTCATTTTGCCCCGCTCCCGTTCATCAGGTTGAGCGCGATCTCCATACTCTGGATCTCGTGAGGGCTGTCCGCATTTATGTGTCCAGGACTGCCTCCTTCCGGAGTTCGGATTCATTATTTGTCCTTACGACAGGTCGCTGTAAGGGGTCCGCGGCATCTAAGTCAACCTTGGCCAGATGGATCAAGGCTCCCATTCAAGAGGCTTACCGGTCTTCTGGTTTGCCTCTCCCGGTGGGATTGAAAGCTCACTCTACCAGAGCTGTCGGTGCCTCCTGGGCTCTGCGACATCGAGCTTCGGCTCTCCAGGTGTGTCAGGCGGCCACCTGGTCCAGCCTGCACACTTTCTCTAAGCACTATATGGTGCATGCCCATGCCTCCGCGGAGGCAAGTTTAGGCAGGCGGGTCCTCCAGGCGGCGGTTGCCCACCTTTGAGGGGGACCATGTGTTATCCGTCTGTTGAGGAACTCTTCCCGCCCTGGGGTATTGCTTTAGGACATCCCCATTGTCTGGGTCTCCCATTATGATGACCAGAAAAAAGAGAATTTTGTTTACGTACCGTAAATTCTTTTTTCTTTAATCATCAATGGGAGACCCAGCACCCACCCAGTTGTTCCGTTGCATGTTTTGCATTGGTTCTGTTCCCTGTTGGGACAGTGTTATCCGGGTTGTTGAACCGTTTGTACACGGTTTCTTCCCGACGTTTCGGGTGTGGTTTGTTTGTCTCCTCGCAGCTTATGGACCAAACTGAGGATGTTCCCTGCGGTAGGGGTTTATAAGCGGAGGGGGCGGTGTCTACAAACTTGTAGTACCTAGTGTGACCTCCGGAGGGCAGTGCCCTAAACCCCATTGTCTGGGTCTCCCATTGATGATTAAAGAAAAAAGAATTTACGGTACGTAAACAAAATTCTCTTTATCCTGGGCACCATCTGGAAGCGCTCCACGACAAACTGGAATTTCCTGGTTTTATCTCTTCCTGACGAACCCTATACTGGGCAGTTAGTTTCTCCGTTATAGAGCAGCAGGCCAGCAGATCCAGACACACTCCAACTGCCTATTAAAGGGATATATTCCGAGTATACAAAAAGTTGAGAATAATTTTCGCTATCACCTTTATTTACTAATCTGCTACACCTAGGTCTGCGCCCTCCTTCCTCCTCTCACCCCTGTCTCGCAGACCTTACAGTCTCCGAGGACAACAATTGATCCTTCTCAGCGGCACAACCTACTCTTCAGTATTCATTACAACTGACCGTGTCCCTTTTTTTTTTTTTTAATTTGACGATTCAGTGAGATAAATGATCAGAATTGTTGCTAATTGTATCTTGTAGAAGGAGAAAGCGAGATGAAGACAGACATGACATAAACAAGATGAAAGGTTTCACCCTCCTGTCAGAAGGAATTGATGAAATGGTGGGGATTATATATAAACCCAAAACCAAAGAAACGCGTGAGACCTATGAAGTCCTGCTCAGCTTCATACAGGCGGCACTGGGAGACCAGGTACACAGAAGCTGTAATTTATCTACCTTTAGATTTACATTTATTTGATCCATTCTATGTGTTACAATTGGAAAGGTTCATTAAAATAACATGGCATTAGATTGTCCTCCTCATGTTGTACTCTCTTCTGTCAGCCAAGAGACATCCTCTGTGGAGCAGCTGATGAGGTGCTGGCCGTGATGAAAAATGATAAATTGCGAGACAAGGATAGAAGAAGAGAAATAGAGCAACTCCTGGGACAGACAGACGACACGCGCTACCATGTGCTAGTAAACTTGGGCAAGAAGATCACAGATTATGGCGGTGACAAGGAAATTCAAAATATGGGTGAGTATATTAACAAATGTATTTAAAGTGATCCTGTCAGTAGTTGTTTTTTTGCATATAAGCTGTTGCCACCATGTGAATGTACTGTTTTTTTTGGACTATAAGATGGTCTTTTTTTTTTTTTTCTTAAAACATTTTGGAGAGGGGTGTCATATAGTCCAAATGTACAACTTTGCTGTGCTGCGCTATTGGGGTGGGGGACTTTGGAGCCAGGGCGAGAGGCTGGAGCAGGCTGCGGCCGGTGATCACGTGCGCCTGCTGTTTGAGCTGAAGTAATATTCACTGCACTCTCCTCGCCCATCACCTCTCAGCACTGAAGCCGGCACTGAGATGTGAATATTAAAATAACTTAAATAGCTGGAAGAGTAATCGCCCATCGTTGCTGCAGTCGTGGGAAATCATGTGTCTGGATATTTATTGCTTCCCACACATCATCATTGGCTTGGGAAGCAGTCAATACTCCCCATCGCTCCCCTGCAAAAGCGTCGTCCTCCGGTCTTGTCAAGCCGAACTCTGATCAGTGTGTGGAGCAGTATGCAGGACAGTGATGTCATCACTGCGCCTCTCACACAGTGATCAGCGTTCGGCTTGAGAAGAAAGGAGAACATCGCTGCTGCAGGTGGGAGCAATGGGTGGTGAGTATAATCATTTATTTTAAGCGTGCGCTGTGATGGGGGCCATATCTACCAGGTTGAGAAGCAAATTCCAGGATGGGGGACCAATGACCACCAGGATGGGGTGGGCTTTAGGGTCCAGGATGGTAACATACTACAGAATTTGGGGTAATTACCCCCATAACAGTGTCAGCAGCAATTCCCACCTCCTATAACAGTACCTCATGACCTAATTTTTTGTTAATTTTTCTCCACCTATT
Organism: Allobates femoralis; assembly: GCA_033576535.1. Lineage (NCBI taxonomy): Eukaryota > Metazoa > Chordata > Amphibia > Anura > Aromobatidae > Allobates > Allobates femoralis. The sequence goes on along the minus strand of JARQOC010000004.1, from coordinate 92,009,290 downwards.
TTCCTCCTGTAAAACATGGGTATGTCTTATGGTCCGGTGCGTCCTTGTAGTCCGAAAAATACTGTGTATATATTGCTCCACTATAAGGGTGGCAGTGTTTCATTTTTTTTACAAAGCAAGTACTAGGATAGAGTGTGTGCCTGCAATTCATGGCAAAATCGCTCCAGTGCTAAACCTTCAGGACACTACAATTTAAAGTTCTGCAATTTTCAATACCAAGAAAATGTCACTATAGAGCCCTGTCTGCTCCAAATGAGTGTTCCAACCCTAGGTGTGGCCAAACAGTCCAGCACACCTTTCCACCAACTTTCTTTCCATCTGTCGCCATTCTCCATTTACTGGGATGACAACTTTGGTGTTCCAGGACGAGATACAGTAAATGGAAACCTAGTAGGTGGCAAGGAGCACTGAACTGTTTGGTTATGGGAGCATCGAGCATCTGTGCTTGGTTTGTACAGTTTTGTGCTCTGTCACTTTAACTATTTACATTCTTTTTTCCTTTTATATATCTTCAGATGATAATATAGATGAGACTTATGGGGTGAATGTACAATTTGAGTCTGATGAAGAGGTGAGTGACTTGTGGCATATATAGTAGACCACTATGTATTCTGTTGGCCTGTGTTAAATATGTGAGTTTCCTGTCCCGTAGGTGGGAGATGAAGATGTATATGGTGAGGTGAGAGACGAAGCCTCTGATGATGATATGGATGGAGATGAAGCTGTCGTCCGAGGGACACTGTCTGCAAATGTAAGAAGCCCCCCAGCACTTTGTCATTAAAGCTTTCTTTTATATTGTGTGCGGATCTTACCTGCACATAACTTATTTCATACAAAGCCAATGTCTGTCCAAGTCTCATGTATCATAGCACAGATGTTACCCTGGGATAGTGTATAGTGTCCAGGCAGAGAGTCCTTTGCTTGGTCTTGATCCATGGCGTTATGATTGACAGCTTTTCTTCCTTTCCTCAGCTTGTGACATCAGGGGAGCTGATGAGTTCTAAAAAGAAGGATCTTCACCCTCGGGATATTGATGCTTTCTGGTTACAGAGGCAGCTGAGCAGATTTTATGATGATGCCATTGTATCCCAAAAGAAAGCAGATGAGGTTCTGGAAATCTTAAAAGTATGTATTTTTCCTGCATATTTATCATGTACTTTCTAAATGTCCAGCACTTAAAGGGGTTGTCCACTAACTGCCTACCTGGACAACTCTTTCTTAAATGCTGGAGTCCTCCCGATAAAATTACAAGAACTTACTCTCCTCCTGCACCATTCTAGCGATGTCTGTGCCTGATATCCCAGCACTAGTGTGTGATATGGAGTCTTACATGTGAGCACTGCAGCCAATCAATGGGCGCTCAGCAGCTGCAACCTTTACTATGTCATCAGAGTGGATGTCCCTTGTTAGGCAAAATATCTAAAGTGGATAGACAAGAGCGCAATGGGTCTTATCTCCTTAATGTTATTGAATGTATGCAGTGCGTTAACTACCCACCATGATCGGTTGTGCAACCCACAACCGCTATCTGCGTATCAGACAGCTGCTGCAGGATCCACCACTTCAAAGATGGGCGTTTGATATCCAAGGGACAAAAACCAATACGATCTCCGCTGCTGTATATAAGATGACAGATGTCCTTGGTGTTTAAAACGGTACTTTTTATTCCGACGCATTTCAAAGTCGTCCCGACCTCTTCATCAGGGACACCAGCATAGTGACCTGCAAGATACAGGCTCATACTTATATAAACAAATTAAATTTGTTTACACTGTGTGCAGAATTATTAGGCAAATGAGTATTTTGATCACATGATACTTTTTATACATGTTGTCCTACTCCAAGTTGTATAGGCTTGAGAGCCAACTACCAATTAAGTATAAATCAGGCGATGTGCGTCTCTGTAATGAGGAGGGGTGTGGTCTAATGACATCAACACCCTATATAAGGTGTGCTTAATTATTAGGCAAATGCCTTTCCTTAGGCAGAATGGGTCAGAAGAGAAATTTGACGGGCTCTGAAAAGTCCAAAATTGTGAGATGTCTTGCAGAGGGATGCAGCAGACTTGAAATTGCCAAACTTTTGAAGCGTGATCACCGAACAATCAAGCGTTTTATGGCAAATAGCCAACAGGGTCACAAGAAGCATGCTGGGCAAAAAAGGCGCAAAATTAACTGCCCATGAATTGAGGAAAATCAAGCGTGAAGCTGCCAAGATGCCATTTGCCACCAATTTTGCCATATTTCAGAGCTGCAACGTTACTGGAGTGCTATATAGTACGGTGTGCTATACTCAGGGACATGACCAAGGTAAGAAAGGCTGAAAAACAACCACCTTTGAACAAGAAACATAAGATAAAACGTCAAGACTGGGCCGAGAAATATCTTAAGACTGATTTTCCAAGGTTTTTATAGACTGGGTCATTCCATGTCAAGTGAACCAATGATTATTACCTCTATATTTTTAATTCTTTTGAGATTTTGTTATTTGATAATAGCATGTCAGACAATGCAAAATGTGAAGAGAGAAATTTAAAAAAAATTTTTTTTTTTTTTTTTAAACGATTTTCAAAGTTCGGAAAAAGTGTGAATTTCGCTGTTGCCTGCCTTTACGTTTCTCCTCATAACTCAGGGTAGGAATAAGATAGAGAGACAAAATAAACACCATTCTACTCAGAACTATACATGCTTTCATCAGATATGTCACAAGAGGATCTTTGTTAATATTTTACCCATGTGATCGCAAGCGCAAAACTTTAAAATGCATTTCCGAAAAATCGGCGCGCTTTAAATATTTCAAAAACTGCCCATGTGTCTGCTGTGCTCTTAGCCACATCTGTACCAAATTTCAAGTTGGGGTCTTGATGGGATCATATTTTAAAATATTTAACTATTAATAGCGTCAATGGGTCATTCCATATCAAGTGATCTAAATATGAATATTTTTTTTTACCTGACGTCTTTAGATTTTTTTTTTATTTTTTTTTTCCTTTATGACGTACTACTTTAGTTAATTACAAATTAAAAGTTTAGAATTGTTTTCTTCATCAGTTAATTTTTTACAGATTTTTAAAGTTTAAAAAAAGGGTGAATTTTGGCCTGGTATGACTTACATTTTTTTTTTACCTCGGGCTAGAAATAAGATAGAGAAACAAAATAAACACCATTCTACTCAGAACTGTAAAGGCTTTCACCAGATATGTCACAAGAGTATAGTTTGTTAATTTTATTACCATGCGAACGAATACAGTGTCAATTCAAAAATCACCAAGAACACAATCAGTCATTTTTTCACAATTGCCTGTCAATAGTTTGAATTTGATATAAAGAAACATAGTCTTGTAACATCTCAAATGAAAACTGTTACCTTTCTGAGTAAAATGATGCCTCTCCCACTTCATTATCTTATTTCTAGCCTGAGAAAACAAAATGTAAAGACGTCAGTTAAAAAAAAATATTCATATTTAGATCACTTGATATGGAATGACCCATTGACGCTATTAATAGTAAAATATTTTAAAATATGATCCCATCAAGACCCCAACTTGAAATTTGGTACAGATGTGGCTAAGAGCAAAGCAGACACATGGGCAGTTTTTGAAATATTTAAAGCGCGCCGATTTTTCGGAAATGCGTTTTACAGTTTTGCGCTTGCGATCACATGGGTAAAATATTAACAAAGATCCTCTTGTGACATATCTGGTGAAAGCCTGGACAGTTCTGAGTAGATTGGTGTTTATTTTGTTTCTCTATCTTATTTCTAGCCCGAGATATGATAGAAAATGTAAAGCCATACCAGGCCAAAATTCGCACTTTTTTAAAACTTTAAAAATCTGTAAAAAATTAACTGATAAAGAAAAAGATTCAAAACTTTTTTTTTGTAATTAACTAAAGTTGTTCTTCATATAGAAAAATTTTTTAAAAAAATCTGAGGACGTCAGGGGAAAAAAAATATTCATTTTTGGATCACTTGACATGGAATGACCCACTGATGAAATGAAAGTGACTATTGATGGGGCCAGATGGAAGGGCCAGAGGTTGGATCAGTAAATGGCAAAGAGCTCCACTCTGACTCAGATGCCAGCAAGGTGGAGGTCGGGTACTGGTATGGGCTGGTATCATCACAGATGAACTTGTGGGACCTTTTCGGGTTGAGGATGGAGTGAAGCTGAACTCCCAGACCTACTGCCAGTTTCTGGAAGACAACTTCTAGTGGTACAGGAAGAAGTCTGTATTGTTCAAGAAAAACATGATTTCTCCTCCGCCTCATTGGGGGACACAGGACGATGGATTATGCTATTCTGCCACTAAAGAGAAGCACAGTGGCTCCTCCCCAGCAGTATATACCCCCTGACTGACAGTCTAGCCAGATTTTTGCTTAGTGTCTAGGAGGCAAGACACTTTTATTTTCTTCAAGATCATTTATATCTGTAAGTTGGGACTCTGGGTTGTAGCCTGTGTCACGGCTTGCTGCAGCATCCCTCCCCAGACCCCACAGTTGGGACTTTGGTTGCAGGTTGATGGCTAGCTCACTGCAGCATCCCTCCCCAGACCCCACAGTTGGGACTTTGGGTTGCAGGAGTTCTCCCTCGGGCCCTGGCTTCTGCAGCATATAGAAGAATGGGATGGAGCCCTACGCACCCCTCTCCGGTTGTGAATGATGTCCTGGGATGGTTGGTCCGTGCTCCCCTGCCCCTCCTATGGGGGATCAGGGATAAGAGCCATCACAAGGTACTCCGCGCTTGCTGCCCGGCCCCCCTGTAGTCTCCTGTGCCCGCCGCACTCCGCACGGTGTGCTCCGCGCCGGACCCCTTTCGGCCGGCGGCCTGCTGCATTAATTTAGGCCCCGGCTTCGGGCCTCCAAAGCGAGCTCCACCTTCTCTCCGCCCCTGGTGATGATGCGGCCCGGCCGGGAACACCCCCGGCTGGCCTCTCTGCCTTGCATCCCACCCTGGTGTCTGCTCACTCGGGGGGGCATGGCCTAGCAGTTTCCCACTCCAGGCCTGATTTCTGGCGCCGCCTTCTCTGATGGGCGCCATTTTCTGCAGCAGAGGGACCTTCTGTATGGGCACAGTCGGAGCTCTGCAGGGGGACACAGGATCGTGGGCCAGCGCTACGCTTGCTGTCATCTTCAGGTGACTGGGCTCAGCAGCGATCTGTTGTTTCTGTTGCAACCCTAATCTGTCTGTTTGTGTGCTCAGCGGCAATATATTATTTCAGCTGTTGCCCTAACCTGTCTGTCTGTGTTATACATCCAGCAGTGTTAACTTCAACTGTGTGTAGCAGCGGGAATTTTGCCATTATGTCAGGCAATAAAAACAAGAGGGCACCAAAGGTCTTTGCTGTGTATTATACCTCTTGCACTGCATGTAAGACTGCTCTGCCAAGCGGTTGTTCTACTACACTCTGTCAGGCCTGAGCCTCTGATTACACTCAGCCCTGTGCCTCTGCCTCTGTGCAAGCCCCCGCTGGTGAGGATACATCCTCTAGTGGCCCTGCAACCCCCTAATGGGGGGGTTGCGTTATCGCAGTCCGTGAGCCAATCTATGCAGCTACTTTCTGAGACACTGATTCGGGCGCTGCAGGCCCGATCTTTGCCCTGCACCTCAGACCGACCTAGCTCCCAAGACAACCTCTCCGGTCGTGAGGAGACAAGTTCTCGGGGACGAACTCATACCTCCCTTCTCTCCCATGATCCTGGTAGGAAGAGGCTCCGCAGGAGCTCATCCACGACACCATCACAAGGTTCTTGTGCCTCACCTACAAAGAGCGTGTCCAATGACTCACGCTCGTCTGTTGAGCTCCGTGATCCTGATTTGGCTCCTTTTGATTCAGCCTCCTCTGATACTCTTGCCATGGTGGCCGTTAATCAGGCCTTGTCAGTGGCTGACCCAGCCGCTTTTGCACCCTCAGACCACGTGGTCGTCTTCAAGAGACCTCAAAAACTTCTCAGATCACCCTGAGATTCAGGAGGTTTTGTACAGACATTGGTCCCAGCCTGATAAACGTTTTGGTAATCGTAAGGCGATCGAAGCCCGTTACCCCTTCTTGACAGTGGTGTCACAAGCTTGGGCAGACGCTCCACAGGTGGACCCTCCGGTGTCCCGTTTGGCCTCAAAGACTCTGCTCTCTCCCTGATGGCGCATCCATCAAGGACGCTACCGACCGTCAGCTGGAATGCTTGTCAAAATCGGTGTTTGAGGCTTCAGGCTTGTCCCTATTCCCATCCTTCGCCTCCATTTGGGTGGCTAAGGCCATTGTGACCTGGGCAGGTGATTTGTATTCCGCCTTACGTCACCGGGATTCAGATCCAGAGTTGTTGGATCTGGCTGCCTATTGATGCGGCCAATTGCACTGTGGTGGCCGCTTCAAACACCATTGTGATTTGCCAAACCCTCTGGCTTCGGATTCGGCCTCAAAGAAGTCTCTCACTAGCATGCCCTATTTAGGTGGGCATCTCTTTGGGGAAAAGCTTGATAAGCTAATTTCAGACGCTACGGGAGGTAAAAGTACCTCTCTCCCTCAGCATAAAAACAAGCGTAAGTTTATCAAGGGTCAACGGACAAGATCCGGTCCTTTCGGAACTCGTTCAGGTGGTCAGCTTCCCGCCCGTCACAGCCGTCCTGTGCGCCTCACACAGACAGGGGTTCCCAGGCTCCCAACAAGCCGAGTTTAAGCTGGCAGCCCCGCAACCGACAGGCCAAGTCAAAGGAGTCTGGGTCTCTGAGGTTCTCCTCATCCTGACTCTGTTCCTTCGGAAGATACCCCCCAAGTTGGCGGCCAACTTTTTGGCTCGCTGTCACAGAGGACAAGTGGGTTTGGGAATTGGTGTCATTCCGCTACAGCATCGAGTTTCACACTCACCCCCCCCAGAAGATTCTTCCCTTCCAAACCCATGGGAACGCCGGCAAAGGCGCGCGCCTTCTTTCAGGTCATCGACTCCCTCCGGCGGGCGGGAGTCGTCGTTACAGTGCCTTAGAACTGTGACTTATGAATCTATTTATTGTGCCCAAGAAGGAAGGGTCTTCCCGTCCCATTCTGAATTTGAAACTGCTCAACAAGCTTGCATTTTCGGATGGTATCTCTTCGTTCCGTAATCGCGTCCATGCAACAGGGGGAGTTCCTCGCTTCCATCAATATCCGGGATGCTTATCTGCATATCCCGATATCCTAGGCACATCAGATGTTCCTGCGCTTTGCTGTCTACAAGGACCATTACCAGTTCGTCGCTCTTCCTTCCGGATTGGCGACTGCCCCGCGAGTCACCCAGGTCATGGCGGCTGTCATGACCATCCTGCATTCAGAGAGAGCCTCTGTTGTCCCCTACCTGGACAACCTGTTGATCAAGGGTCAGTCTTTTGGGGACTGCGAGGACAATGTCCGCGTCACGGTAGATACTCACGCGCCTAGGATAGCTGCTCAACTTACCAAAGTCCTCACCAACTCCGAGCCGCAAGCTCACATTCCTAGGCATGGTTCTGGACACGTCTCGGGGACTTGTGCTTCTCCCCCAGGACAAGGCTCATTCTCTGCGCTGTGCAGTTCGGACGCTTCTTCGGCCCCTCCTGCACTCCCTCCGGTTTGCAATGCGAGTCCTATGAACGATGGTGGTGACAATGGACGCAGTACCATTTGCCCAGCTCCATCTCCGGCCACTTCAGGTGGCCCTGCTATCGGCCTGGAATCGCAGCCCGTTCACCCTTCTGTCAGTCAGCGCAACGAGGCACTCTCTCTGATGGTAGCTGAACCCATCATTTCTCGGGGGAGATACTTTCTGTCGGCCCGGTGGGACATGCTGACTACTGATGCCAGTCTCCTCTGCTGGGGAGCAGTTTTTCGCCATCACACAGCCCAGGGTTGGTGGACCCCAGTGGAGTCTTCTCTGCCCATAAACCTCCTGGAGATTCGGGCCATCTACTTGGCGTTGAAAAGCTTTCATCGTCTCTTGAAGGGCTGTCACATCCGCATTCAGTCGGACAATGCCACGGCTGTGGCATATGTCAACCATCAGGGCGGAACCCGCAGCAAGTCGGCTATGCAGGAGTTGGAACCGATCCTCTTCAGGGCCGAGTCCTCTGAAGCTGTCCTCTCGGCAGTTCACATCGGGGATCGACAATTGGGCTGCGGACTTTCTCAGCCGTCAGGGCCTTACCTTGGGAGAATGGGCTTTCCATCCAGAAGTATTGGGGTCGGACGCTCTGGTCCAGACTTGGACACAGTTTCGTCTTCCTTACATCTTCCCTCGTCTGGCCCTCATTCCCAGAATGGTTCAGAAGATCAGCTTGGAGCGCATCCCGGCTTTTCTAGTGGCCCCAGATTGGGCCAGGAGACCGTGGTACGCCGATCTCGTGCAGCTCGCCGCAGACGTCCCCTGGCGTCTACCGGACCGTCCGAATCTTCTCTCCCAGGGCCCATTTTGTCATCAGAACTCGGGGCCCTTCGTTTGATGGCATGGCCCTTGAGGCCTGGATTTTGACTCGGGTGGGATTTTCGAAGAGGTTGTGCGCACTATGGCCAGTGCGAGAAAACATGTTTCTGCCCGCATATACCACAGGACTTCGAAGGCTCTCTGTATAGGAGGCCCTTGGAGGCCTGGGACCTAAATCTGATCCTGGAGGTGCTTCAGAAGCCGCCCTTCGAGCCTCTCAGGAAAATCTCGCTACGCCTTCTTTCTCAGAAGGTGGTCTTTCTTGTGGCGATCACCTCCATTCGGCGTGTATCGGAACTGGCGGCGCTCTCCTGCAAGGCACCTTTCCTCACGTTTCACCAGGATAAGGTGGAGCTGCGTCCGGTGCCGTCCTTTCTTTCCTAGGTGGTTTCCCCTGTCTATTTGAACAAGGACATTTGTCTCCCGTCCTTCTGGTCGATTCCGGTGCACCACATTGAAAAGGCTCTGCACACCCTGGATCTGGTCTGTGCTCTCCCGATTTATGTCTCCAGGACAGCACCTTTCAGGAAGTCGGACTCTTTTCGTCATTCCAGAAGGGCACCGTAAAGGGATGGCTGCGTCCAAGGCCACTCTTGCCAGGTGGGTCAAGCTTGCCATTCAGGAAACTTATTCCCTACGCAATTTGCCCATTCCGCCAGGGTTGAGTGCTCACTCCACTCGCGCGATGGGTGCTTCCTGGGCAATTCGGCACCATGTTATGGCTGAACTGGTGTGCAAAGCTGCTACCTGGTCTAGCTTTCACACTTTTATAAAACACTATCGTGTTCATACTCAGGCCTCGTCAGATGCGAGTCTGGGTAGACACATTCTGCAGGCAGCGGCTGCTAACCTGTAGACTGCCATTTCAGAATGTGGATGTTGTTTTCCCACCCGGGGACTGCTTTTGGGATTTCCCATTGTCCTGTGTCCCCCAATGAGGCGAAGGAGAAAATGAGATTTTTGTGTACTCACCGTAAAATCCTTTTCTCTTAGCCTCTAATTGGGGGACACAGCACCCTCCCTGTGGCCAGCTGGCCTTGTTGTGGTTGATGTTTTCTTGTTTTTAAGTTTCTGGTTGCCTTACCGGCTTATGTCGTTATTCCTCCTACTGCTTTAGCGGCAAAACTGGCTAGACTGTGCCAATCAGGGGGTTATATGCTGCTGGGAGGAGCCACTGTGCTTCTCTTTCAATTGCTTAGTGTCTCCTCCTTTTGGCAGAATGGCATAACCCATCGTCCTGTGTCCCCCAATTAGAGACTAAGAGAAAAGGATTTTACGATGAGTACACAAAAATCTCCTTTTTCATGCAGGACAATGCTCCATCACATGCATCCAACTATTCCACAGCGTGGCTGGCCATTAAAGGTCTAAAAGAAGAAAAAATGACATGGCCCCCTTGTTCACCTGATCTGAACCCCATAGATAACGTGGGATCTATAGGGAGGGAAAACAGTACACCTCTCGGAACAGTGTCTAGGAGGCTCTGGTGGCTGCTGCACGCAATGTTGATTGTAAACAGATCAAGCAACTGACAGAATCTATGGATGGAAGGCTGTTGAGTGTCATCATAAAGAAAGGTGGCTATATTGGTCACTAATTTTTGGGGTTTTGTTTTTGCATGTCAGAAATGTTTATTTCTACATTTTGTGCAGTAATATTAGTTTACCTGGTGAAAATAAACAAGTGAGATGGGAATATATTAGGTTTTTATTAAGTTGCCTAATAATTCTGCACAGTAAGGGTATGTGCACACAGGAAGGTTTAGTGAAGGTTTAGCAGCGAAAACCGCCGGCGTTTTAGCATAGGTTTTATTTAAATTTATGTAAATCCTTAGCAGCTTTAGGACTTACATGTAACCCTATGCAATTTAGAAACCGCTGTGCGCACACAGTCGGTTTATGTGGTCGGATCCGCCCGCGGTTGAGCGGTTTCCGAGCGGTTTAGCAGCATACAGCATGTCAATTCTTTTCAGCGGTTTTTGATCGGTTCCATGAAAAAAATCCTCCATAGAAAACCGCTGGAAAAACCGACTGAAAACCGCTGTGCACACGCTGACAAAAACCGCCGGAAAACCGCCGGAACCCAGCTGGAGACTTCAGAGCTCAGATCTGATAATTTCCAGCGGTTTACTGACGGTTCCAACGCCACTAAACCTTCCTGTGTGCACATACCCTAACACATACAAGTGAATGACATTTAGGAGCATTACCCCACTGCACCACTGGCTCCATACATTTGAAAGTGCTATTCCACTCACTGTCCTGGTCTCTCTATGTGATCAGTGATCAGTGTCCAAGGCTCTGCCTACAATACACCATCTACATGTCATAGATTTTTTTTTTTAGCATGTATCACAGGGTGGCACAATAGCTCAGTCAGTAGCGTATCAGACTGCCATTGCTGAGGTCGCCGGTTCGAATCCACACCCGGGCTGGACACGACACTGGTGATCACAGTGGCCCCGGCATGGCGATCGACGCTACTGAGCAAGGTCGCAGCCCGCACACATAGTCGGTTTATGTGGTCGGATCCGCCCGCGGTTGAGCGGTTTCCGAGCGGTTTAGCAGCATACAGCATGTCAATTCTTTTCAGCGGTTTTTGATCGGTTCCATGAAAAAAATCCTCCATAGAAAACCGCCGGAAAAACCGCTGGAAAAACCGACTGAAAACCGCTGTGCACACGCTGACAAAAACCGCCGGAACCCAGCTGGAGACTTCAGAGCTCAGATCTGATAATTTCCAGCGGTTTACTGACGGTTCCAACGCCACTAAACCTTCCTGTGTGCACATACCCTAACACATACAAGTGAATGACATTTAGGAGCATTACCCCACTGCACCACTGGCTCCATACATTTGAAAGTGCTATTCCACTCACTGTCCTGGTCTCTCTATGTGATCAGTGTCCAGGGCTCTGCCTACAATACACCATCTACATGTCATAGATTTTTTTTTTTTAGCATGTACCACAGGGTGGCACAGTGGCCCCGGCATGGCGATCGCTGCTACTGAGCAAGGTCGCAGCCCGCTTTTTTTTGTTTTATCTTCAGCATCAATAACACATACAAGTGAATGACATTTAGGAGCATTAACCCACTACACCACTGGCTCCATACATTTGAAAGTGCTATTCCACTCACTGTCCTGGTCTCTCTATGTGATCAGTGATCAGTGTCCAAGGCTCTGCCTACAATACACCATCTACATGTCATAGATTTTTTTTTTAGCATGTATCACAGGGTGGCACAATAGCTCAGTCAGTAGCGTATCAGACTGCCATTGCTGAGGTCGCCAGTTCGAATCCACACCCGGGCTGGACACGACACTGGTGATCACAGTGGCCCCGGCATGGTGATCGCCGCTACTGAGCAAGGTCGCAGCCCGCTTTTTTTTGTCTTTTCTTCAGCATCAGTAACACATACAAGTGAATGACAGACAGGAGCATTACCCCACTGCACCACTGGCTCCATACATTTGAAAGTGCTATTCCACTCACTGTCCTGGTCTCTCTATGTGATCAGTGATCAGTGTCCAAGGCTCTGCCTACAATACACCATCTACATGTCATAGATTTTTTTTTTTTAGCATGTACCACAGAGTGACACAGTGGCCCCGGCATGGCGATTGCCGCTACTGAGCAAGGTCGCAGCCCGCTTTTTTTTGTCTTTTCTTCAGCATCAATAACACATACAAGTGAATGACAGTTAGGAGCATTAACCCAGTGCACCACTTGCTCCATACATTTGAAGGTGCTATTCCACTCACTGTCCTGGTCTCTCTATGTGATCAGTGATGAGTGTCCAAGGCTCTGCCTACAATACACCATCTACATGTCATAGATTTTTTTTTTTAGCATGTACCACAGAGTGACACAGTGGCCCCGGCATGGCGATCGCCGCTACTGAGCAAGGTCGCAGCCCGCTTTTTTTTGTTTTTTTTGTCTTTTCTTCAGCATCAATAACACATACAAGTGAATGACAGTTAGGAGCATTAACCCAGTGCACCACTTGCTCCATACATTTGAAGGTGCTATTCCACTCACTGTCCTGGTCTCTCTATGTTATCAGTGATCAGTGTCCAAGGCTCTGCCTACAATACACCATCTACATGTCATAGATTTTTTTTTTTTAGCATGTACCACAGAGTGACACAGTGGCCCCGGCATGGCGATCGCCGCTACTGAGCAAGGTCGCAGCCCGCTTTTTTTGTTTTTTTTGTCTTGTCTTCAGCATCAATAACACATACAAGTGAATGACAGTTAGGAGCATTAACCCAGTGCACCACTTGCTCCATACATTTGAAGGTGCTATTCCACTCACTGTCCTGGTCTCTCTATGTTATCAGTGATCAGTGTCCAAGGCTCTGCCTACAATACACCATCTACATGTCATAGATTTTTTTTTTTAGCATGTACCACAGGTTGGCACAGTGGCCCCGGCATGGCGATCGCTGCTACTGAGCAAGGTCGCAGACCGCTTTTTTTTAATTTATCTTCAGCATCAATAACACATACAAGCAGGGGCTGGCTGGCAAATTTCGGCCTGGGAGGCAGCACACAGCTGTGGCCCATGAGCAGTGAGCTTCAGGGGCAGAGCAGCCTCCTAGACCAACATGACAGATGGCTGGGCGGCCCAAAAACTGCTGCTTGACCACTGGCCTGGGGGGCATCTGCCCTCCTGCCCCCTGGGCCAGCTAGCCCCTGCATACAAGTGAATGACAGATAGAAGCATTACCCCACTGCACCACTGGCTCCATACATTTGAACGTGCTATTCCACTCACTGTCCTGGTCTCTCTATGTTATCAGTGATCAGTGTCCAAGGCTCTGCCTACAATACACCATCTACATGTCATAGATTTTTTTTTTTAGCATGTATCACAGGGTGGCACAATAGCTCAGTCAGTAGCGTATCAGACTGCCATTGCTGAGGTCGCCGGTTCGAATCCACACCCGGGCTGGACACGACACTGGTGATCACAGTGGCCCCGGCATGGCGATCGCCGCTACTGAGCTAGGTCGCAGCCCGCTTTTTTTTGTCTTTTCTTCAGCATCAGTTAGGGTATGTGCACACAGGAAGGTTTAGTGAAGGTTTAGCAGAGAAAACCGCCGGCGTTTTAGCATAGGTTTTATTTAAATTTATGTAAATCCTTAGCAGCTTTAGGACTTACATGTAACCCTATGCAATTTAGAAACCGCTGTGCACACATAGTCGGTTTATGTGGTCGGATCCGCCCGCGGTTGAGCGGTTTAGCAGCATACAGCATGTCAATTCTTTTCAGCGGTTTTTGATCGGTTCCATGAAAAAAATCCTCCATAGAAAACCGCCGGAAAAACCGCTGGAAAAACCGACTGAAAACCGCTGTGCACACGCTGACAAAAACCGCCGGAAAACCGCCGGAACACAGCTGGAGACTTCAGAGCTCAGATCTGATAATTTCCAGCGGTTTACTGACGGTTCCAACGCCACTAAACCTTCCTGTGTGCACATACCCTAATAGTTACCTGAACAAGCAGATATCCTCCTAAGATAGCCAAATCTAAAATAACCCACTCCAATTCTAAAAATATTAAGCTTTGATATTTGAGTCTTTTGGGTTGATTGATCAACAACTATGTTCTCAATCTATCTACTATATAATTGCCCTATTGTGTCTGTCTGTAACCGAACTCCCGCGTCGCTGATTGGTCGCCGAGCACCCATGCCCCACTGATAAGGGTCCCCACCTGATTGGCTGTCTCTGCTGTCACTCACTACACTTAGCCCTGATTGGTCGCTGAGTGGCCATGCCCCCCAGCCAGGGCCCCCTCCTGATTGGCTGTCCCCACTGTCACTCACTACAACCAGCCCTCTATTCTTATTACTATCAAATGGGAAGAGTTGTGTGTTTGGGGAAAGAGATGAGGAGCAGAGCGGAGGATGGTGCATCAGCTTGCTCCACTGCCGGGGCCACAGCACTGGATGGAGAGCACACAAACTCCTGGGGATCTGGGATCAGCTGGAACAAGCTCCAAGTACTGACAGATCCCGGGATTTTCCTCCAGGGCAAGTGGGTGTAAAGTGCAGCTTCTCCGGAGGAGCATGATCGGGCAGATTGGCTCCCAGGACCCCGCACCCCAGCTGTGATTTTTGCTCCAAGGACCCCTGTGATCTCTGCCTCTCCAGCACATACCTGTGAACCACACCGCCACACACTGGCACTGCTGTAGGTATCTACTATATAATCATCTAATTCTGTTTGTTTGTCTGTAATAGAAATCCCACGTTGCCAATCAGCGACAGGCGCAGTCTGGCCGCGAATTGGCGCGGGATTTAAACCGAGCTTCACATTGCATGATTCTTAAATCTTCATAAACTACATACATGTTCTAGAATACCCGATGCGTTCGAATCGGGCCACCCTCCAGTAATAAAGAAAAGTCCTCTAAAATACAACATGCTTAATAATTCTGCACACAGTGTATATATGTAAAAAGCACCATTTTAAATACCATGGACGTCTGTCATCTTATATACAGCAGCACGGATCGTATTGGTTTTTGTCCCTTTATTAGGCAAAATGGCTGAGCAGCAGATGGTCATTAATTGACAGCAACAGTCAAATGGTATAATTGTTGCATCACCCGCCTAGTAAAGCAATGCCTCCATCACTGTAACAGCGCCCTTACAGGAGGGGGGTGTCAATTGCCTATATTTTCTATGGGACGCTGAATTGATTTAGCAGGGTGTGTCCACGGATAAATGATGGTTGCATTTTTGCAGAATCATTTTATCAATGGAAAATGTAACTTTTCATTGTACTTAAAAGTAAGGCCTCAAACATTTTTTTTATTTTTCATTTTCCCCCTCTTATTTAGACTGCAGGAGATGATCGTGAATGTGAGAATCAGCTGGTCCTGCTGCTCGGATTCAACACCTTTGATTTCATAAAAATTCTGAGACAGCATCGTATGATGAGTGAGTACCCACTGCAAGACTTGGCTTAGAATAATTATATCTTTTAGTATCTATATTCTTATACCACCATTTATTCAATGGCGCTTTGCATGTGAAAAGAGGTATACCTAATAGAGACAAGTACAATAACCATTATTTCTTCATATCTGTTGATGTCTGTATTTAGTTTTTTATAATTTTCAGTTATCACAGTAACCATTGTGATCTTTGTGTTATTCACCCCTCAGTCCTGTATTGTACTCTGTTGGCCAGTGCTCAGAGCGAAGCAGAAAAAGAGAGAATTATGAATAAAATGGAGTCCGACTCTGAATTATCCAAATATTTGTACCAGCTGCAGGAGACAGAGAAGGAAGACTTGATCCGGGTGAGTGGTTAAGACCAATTTAAAGAGGTTTTTGTTTCTTTCAGAAAAATACAAATTGAAAGGTTAATTACCATCTGCATAAATTTGTATTGATAATTAATGCTTGTAAATACAAGCAATTTTCTCCATCGCTTCATTGGGGGACACAAGACCGTGTTGGATCGTGGGTGTGATGCTGCAGTGCACTAGGAGGCGACACTAAGCAGAATCTGAAAAATACTGAGAAGCTCCTCCCCTGCAGTATACACCCTGGCTGGCACCAACCAAACCAATTTTTTGCTTAGTGTCATTAGGAGGCAGACGCGGTCCTTTGGACCTACATCTTTATAGCATTTTATTTTTTTATTTTTTATTCTTATTTCAATCTGGTGAGGCAAGTGCCTGCCTTAGGGGTGTATACTGCAGAGGAGGAGCCACTTATTCTTTTTCAGATCTGGCCTAGTAGAGAAAAGGATTTTACAGTGAGTACTCAAAACTCTCCTTTTTTTTACCTCGATGATGGTGCCTTTGCGTACCGCTCTTCCACAACCAACAACAGACGGGAATGCGGGGTGTTACCTCCACGTACCCCCTTCTGCTATGAGGGACAGTATCTTTACTCTGCTTACATGGTGAAGGTTCCCTAGCACTCCGATCTCCAATTTGAGACTGCCAGACACGCATCTACTATTGACAATCCTCCCCAGACCTCACAGTTGGGAATCTGGGTCGTAGTTGATGTGGATTACGACCTAGGATCTCCTTCCTCCCCATCATCCCTCCTCAGGGGTTTTGGGTTGCAGGATAGAGGCTCAGCAACTGCCCTCACTATCCTCCCCTCACAGGGACTTTGGGGAGAGGAACCTACAACAGGTAACCATCCAGGGCCCTGTCTCTGCCAGGGTCCCTGACGACACTGCTCAAGACCCTATGTACCCCTGCTGTCCCTTGATCCTGCACATAATACGGGGAGCTGCCTCAGCTGCACCGGCACAGCGCTCCTTTTTCCGGCCTCCGTGCCAGTCCCGTCACGTTTCCGGGACCGCATTCTAATCTAGGCCCTGGCTCCGGCCTAGCCACGACCAGTCCTGACCTGCGCCCGCCTCCGGGCGACGTAAGCGCGGCCGAAACGCCCTTTATCACATCACACAAGGGGCGGGCTTGCTGGTTTGGGCGCTTCTCGCCACCCACAAGAGTTCTTTTTGCTGCACTTTTTTTTTCTCTGGCCCACCCCCTTCTCATCAGCGATAACCGCGCACGGTCTCCATTACATCTCCTGCACCGCTGCAAACCCCGCTGCCACCGCTACAGGAACTCAGCACATCCATAGGGGAACACAGAATCTCGGGGCCAGCTGCACCTGCATCGGAGCCCAGACCTTGTTTTGTGGTAAGGGGCTCAGCAGAATTTTTATGTGGCAGCTTTCCCTGTTTGCTCCCTCTCTGTTATTTTCAATATACCTAGCACCACAGGGTAGCACTGTGATTGTATATACACACCTCTGAGCCAAGTATTCATTACTAGACTCTAACCATGCAGAGCTCAAGGACCAAAAAGAAGACCTCCAAGGCCCTCACAACTTTTTATGCCTCTTGCATTACATGTAAGGCTCACCTGCCTAGCAGACATACTACTCCACACTGCCAGCCTGTGACCCCAATAATGTACAGGAACCCCCCTCCACTGATGCTGCACCTTCATTGCCTCTAATCCACCTGACTGGGCTGTGTTCCTGACTCAATCCATGTCCCAATCCATGGATAAGCTCTCCTCTACCCCGATTCAGGCCCTGCAGAGCCGTCCCACACCCTGCACCTCAGCTTAGTCTGCGCCGCAGGACGACACTACAGGACATGAGAGTACACCACCCAGGGCCAGTGCATGAGATCCACTGCCGCCAGTGACAGATACAGTTCGGAAAAGACTCCACAGGAACTCCTGTATCCTCACAGAGCTCCCACGCCTCTCCCTCTAGAGAGAGGGACCAGGGTTCACCCACGCTTGACAGGTTCTTTGATCCTGTTTCGGCACCTGAACCAGACACATCTTTTGACCTGGACACCTTGCACACACCAGCCATGGTTGAGGACCACATCACGTCCGTCAATCAAACGCTTAACGTAGACAACTCACCTTGTGAAACCCCAGATCATGCCGTTTCCTTCAAGAGGGTAAAGCGCCCACACAAATTTTTTGCAGATCATCCTGAATTGCAGGAGATTTAAAAAAAAGCATAGATCCCGTCCGGATAAGAAATTTGCAAACCGCAAGACAATTGAAGCCCGTTTCACGTTTTACTTCCCCGCACTAGGCCAGGACTGGGTGGACCCTCCCACAGGTCAATCCCCCAGTCTCCCATCTTACCACATAAGACCCTGCTTTCCCTGCCTTACGGTTCCTCCATTAAAGGATCCAACCGACCGCCAGATTGAACAACTGGCGCGCTTGGTCTCCTTCCTTCACGTCAGTCTGAGTGGCTAAGGGTATGTGCCCACAGGACGTTACTGCTGAGTTTTTCCTTCGGTTTCTGCATGCAGTTTACCATTGGTTTTATGGTAATGTATGCTAATTTCACAGAAACGTTGTGCCCATACATTGGTTTTGGTTTTGCAAGTGTCAAGAACTGTCAAACCCCTGCAGTTTTGGTGCGGATGGGAGAGAATTGACATGTTCTATTTTTCCTGCGTTTTTGCTGCAGTAAATGGCAAAAACGCAGCATCAAAAACACGCAAAAAACATGATAAAAACGCAGCACCTGAACGCAGCAAATCTCCTGGCGAGGACTCTAGGCTCCTTGAAAGCAGTTCAGGTTTTGCTGCGTTCAGGACTGCTTATAAAACATCCTGTGGGCACATACCATTAAAGGGAACCAACCACCCCCAATGACCCCCCCAGGCTATGAAGATGCTTCCATACACCCAGCACATACATGTGCTGGAAGGTTTTTAGCTAAAAAAACTGGTTTTTATAAGTAAAGATAATGCTATATAAACTTTATACTGAAACGACGGATGGGCGTTACCTAGCTGCAGTAGAAGCCGAAATTGAGCTGTCAGTCTGTTTCCTGTGCACGTAGCTGCAGTAAAGCACAGCCCTTTGTTCCTCCTCCCAGGCTGGTGCACGGGCTCTCATGCCCGTGCACACGGAAGCAGCTGGAGGCGGGTCCCGAGCGCGCCCGCTCTCAGTTCCTGGAATCAGCTGTTCATTCCACCGGGCTGAAGCGATAGGACAGTATGTTTGTATTTACTGCAGGCGGCCATTGTTCTTATGTGGCAGGGGTCACATGCAGGCCATAGTAGCGGTCCAAGGGAGATGTGTAATGGCTATCAGTGTTTACTGCTGGGCATTTTAGGACATCTATATTGCAGTGTCTGGGCTGACATTTTTTGCATTGTATTGCATGTTTTGTGCAGTGCCTTGGCGGACATGCTGGGCATAGTAGTACATGTATTGTGGAGTGGCAATGCAGACATGCTGGGCATAGTAGTACATGTATTGTGCTGTGGCAGGGCGGACATGCTGGGCATAGTAGTACATGTATTGTGCTGTGGCAGGGCAGACATGCTGGGCATAGTAGTACATGTATTGTGCTGTGGCAGGGCGGACATGCTGGGCATAGTAGTACATGTATTGTGGAGTGGCAATGCAGACATGCTGGGCATAGTAGTACATGTATTGTGCTGTGGCACTGCAGACATGCTGGGCATAGTAGTACATCTATTGTGCTGTGGCAATGCAGACATGCTGGGCATAGTAGTACATGCATTGCGCTGTGGCAGGGCAGACATGCTGGGCATAGTAGTACATGTATTGTGCTGTGGCAGGGTGGACATGCTGGGTATAGAAGTACATGTATATTGCGCTACTCATTTATGTAGTACATGAGAGCTGTGTGAAGGCTATCATGCTGGGCATTGAAGTGCTACACTTGATGTGAGACAGTGTAGAGAATGCAGTAAATTATAGTGTCAAACTCACTTTCTGTGAGTGTCCTTACTGATGGGGCCGGTAGTCACCCTATAGTCGGTTTGCCTTCTGTTTTGATAAACAACAACACGACACAAATCAAACATACGGCCTAATTTCCAATAAAATTGACTAAACCGAAAAAAAATTGTATGTCACCCAAAAAAATTAAGTGAGGAGCGCTTCAAAGTAGTAAATACCCTTTTACATTTACCAGATGTCTGTTTTACAAGTGAGTAGCCACAGCACAATACATGTACTACTATGCCCAGCATGTCTGCATTGCCACTCCACAATACATGTACTACTATGCCCAACATGTCCGCCCTGCCACTCCACAATACATGTACTACTATGCCCAGCATGTCCGCCCTGCCACAGCGCAATATACATGTACTACTATGCCCAGCATGTCTGCATTGCCACAGCACAATACATGTACAACTATGCCCATCATGTCTGCATTGCCACAGCACAATACATGTACAACTATGCCCAGCATGTCTGCATTGCCACTCCACAATACATGTACTACTATGCCCAGCATGTCCGGCCTGCCACAGCACAATACATGTACTACTATGCCCAGCATGTCTGCATTGCCACTCCACAATACATGTACTACTATGCCCAACATGTCCGCCCTGCCACTCCACAATACATGTACTACTATGCCCAGCATGTCCGCCCTGCCACAGCGCAATATACATGTACTACTATGCCCAGCATGTCTGCATTGCCACAGCACAATACATGTACAACTATGCCCAGCATGTCTGCATTGCCACAGCACAATACATGTACAACTATGCCCAGCATGTCTGCATTGCCACTCCACAATACATGTACTACTATGCCCAGCATGTCCGCCCTGCCACAGCACAATACATGTACTACAATGCCCAGCATGTCTGCATTGCCACTCCACAATACATGTACTACTATGCCCAGCATGTCCGCCCTGTCACAGCACAATACATGTACTACTATGCCCAGCATGTCTGCATTGCCACAGCACAATACATGTACAACTATGCCCAGCATGTCTGCATTGCCACTCCACAATACATGTACTACTATGCCCAGCATGTCCGCCCTGCCACAGCGCAATATACATGTACTACTATGCCCAGCATGTCTGCATTGCCACAGCACAATACATGTACAACTATGCCCAGCATGTCTGCATTGCCACAGCACAATACATGTACAACTATGCCCAGCATGTCTGCATTGCCACTCCACAATACATGTACTACTATGCCCAGCATGTCTGCATTGCCACTCCACAATACATGTACTACTATGCCCAGCATGTCCGCCAAGGCACTGCACAAAACATGCAATACAATGCAAAAAATGTCAGCCCAGACACTGCAATATAGATGTCCTAAAATGCCCAGCAGTAAACACTGATAGCCATTACACATCTCCCTTGGACCGCTACTATGGCCTGCATGTGACCCCTGCCACATAAGAACAATGGCCGCCTGCAGTAAATACAAACATACTGTCCTATCGCTTCAGCCCGGTGGAATGAACAGCTGATTCCAGGAAGTGAGAGCGCGCGCGCTCGGGACCCGCCTCCAGCTGCTGACGTGTGCACGGGCATGAGAGCCCGAGCACCAGCCTGGGAGGAGGAACAAAGGGCTGTGCTTTACTGCAGCTACGTGCACAGGAAACAGACTGACAGCTCAATTTTCTGGTCATCATAATGGGAGACCCAGACAATGGGGGGTTTAGGGCACTGCCCTCCGGAGGTCACACTAGGTACTACAAGTTTGTAGACACCGCCCCCTCCGCTTATAAACCCCTACCGCAGGGAACATCCTCAGTTTTAAACTTAGTGTGCTCGGAGGATCACGCTTTGCTTGCACTTCACTGCATTCTCACAACTTACGTGATGGCGTCTGAAGACAAGGTAAAATGGTTCCGGTCGGGACCTGCGACAGCCTCCCCGCTCACCCTTGTGGAACACGCAGGTGGAGGTACCGGAGGGCCTAGAGCCTGGACACTTTGTGTTCTCCCGGTACGCTGTTGCGCTCCTTTCCATCCCTCTCTGGGGGGCTCTGGAGAGTGGGAGATGGGAGCCTTGCACAGCTCCGCTCCGTCCGAGGCCTCCCTAAATGGTGCTTACAGACCGGACTGGAGCCAGCCCAGTCCGAGGCCTCCCTAAACGGTGCTTACACTCCGGGCTGGTGCTGAACCCCCGTCCGAGGCCTCCCTAAATGGTGCTTACAGACCGGACCGGCACTGAGGCACTCTGTGTCTCCTGTGTGCCTGGGGGTAGTGTCTGTCACTTTATGTGTCCTGACACTCAGACCGCGCGTTACTCTCGGGTCCGCGGATCTGGAGGGTACCCTGTGCTGGGGTTACCCTGGCTGACCGCCCTGTGTGTCGCAGGGGCTGAGGCTGTAGGCTGCGGATGTTTGTTTGTGCATGCAGTCTGTGTGTTGTATTTCACACTACTTCCCGCGCTGCGGGCTCTGGCGCCTTCATTCTAAGGCTGCTTGGAGGATGGGAAGCAGCCCGTGCGATGACGTCATCGATGGGCGTGTGTGTGTGCTTCCCGCGTGTTTTCGGCGCCGCCCACGGTTTCACTGTCGGCGGCCATCTTTCCCCTCACTTCCCGGCTGGGATCTGTCTGCAGCGTGCGTCTGCACTCCAGGGGAGACCGGAAACCTTCGCGGAGGTCACACACACACACCGCTTCCTCCTACCGCTTCGCTGCGGTCGGTAAGCCACCGGGATTCCCGGTTTTGTCTGCACAATTTGGCTTATTTTCCCCTGCTGTGGCGATGTCCTCAGTTAGGAAGCGTGCTGCTAAGGCGGCAGATGCCACCATTACCTGTGCTACATGCAATGGGACTCTGGTGGAGGGGTCCTGCAATAACTGCGGACGCCCAGAGGCCCGGACTGACACTGCTGAGACAGCAGCTCCGGTGCTGTACCCTGAGGTTCAGGTGATCCCAGGGCCATGGGAAACTCAGAATAAGATCAATGAATCTCTGTTGTCCCAGCTGTCCTCCATGTCGCAGTCCCTGGAGGCACTCAATAGGAGGCTGGAAAGCCCAGCTACTCCTTCCAGTTACCCCCGGGTGTCTCCCTCTTCTGCTGTGAGACCCCTTAAGCGGGCTCGTCGTGAGGATTCACCCGAGCTCCAGGCTCTCTCTGAGGAGGAGCGTTCCTCTGATGGTGAGGAAGATGAATGGGGGTTCGACTCTCGGGTCTGTGTCTGTGTCTGAACCACCAGACGGGGTGGAGGATTTGGTGTCCTCTATCAACGAGACCTTACGTCTCGTGACACCCCCTGAGGAGGTGACTGTACACCCGAGGGAGGTCTATCAATGGCTGCGGCCGGAGGCTAGACCAAGTGGCTCCTTCATGGACCACACCAACTTTGGAAGGGTGGTTAGAGCTCCCAGGTTACATCCTGGGCGGCGTTATGTCCGCAAACCCAAGGACAATCACTTCCCCTTCTCCCAGGAGGTGCTTCAGGAGTGGTCGCAGTCCCCGAAGGTGGACGCTTCCATGACCAGGATTGCTGCACGCTCCCTTTTCTCTGCCTCTGATAGCTCCTCGCTGAAGGATGCGACTGATAGACAGGTCGAGCAACTCGCCAAGTCTTCCTATGAGGCTGTGGGGTCTTCATTTGCCCCTAATTTTGCCACGGTCTGGACCTTACAAGCGATTACTACCTGCTTGGATGGTATCACTGACCTGGCAAGGTCCAGTCCAGAGGTCCTGGCGCTTACCGAAAGGGCAAAGGGCTATGCGGACTACGCCAGGACGGCGACTTTGGAAACTGCCACTCGCTCAGCTGTGGCTTCGGCCAATGCTATTGCGATTCGCAGGTTGTTGTGGCTGCGTCTTTGGGACTCAGATGCCACATCTAAGAAGATTCTGCAGAATCTTCCGTTCTCTGGTGACAGGCTTTTTGGCACCGAACTGGACAAGCTGATAAAGGATTCTGCTGAGTCTAAGATCCCGCAGAATAAACCTAAGCCACGGTACACCGTTAAAAGGAACCCAAAGCAGTGGTCCTTTCGTTCCAGCTCACAGTCATCAGCACCGTCCGCTCGCACGGACCGAGGGGGCAAGCCCGCTTCTCAGTGGCGCTCTAAGAGTCGTCCAAAGAAGCCGGCGGGGGCAGCGGCTGCCACCCCCAAACCCGCCTCTACATGACTCGCTCTCCCTTCCTGCCTCCCCACAGGTGGGGGGTCGCCTGTCTCGTTTTCAGGACAGGTGGCTACTTCACGTTCAAGATCAGTGGGTTCGAGACGTGGTCTCGTGAGGTTACAGGATAGAGCTGACGTCAAAGGCGATACCCCGATTCCATCGGTCGGTCCCATCCCCAGAAAAGGCTCAGGCTTTTCACTTGGTGTTGGAGGGTCTCCGCAGGGACGGAGTGGTGGTCCCGGTGCCTTCCGGGGAGAGGATTCGGGGTTTTTACTCCAACCTCTTCATTGTCCCAAAAAAGGACGGCTCCTTCCGCCCGGTTCTGGACCTAAAGTTGTTCAACCATCACGTGTTGGTTCGGAAGTTCCGTATGGAATCACTGCGCTCCGTGATCGCAGCTGTGTCACAGGGGGACTTCCTAGCGTCCATAGATATCCGAGACGCTTACCTTCACGTGCCCATTGCACCGGCTCATCAGCGCTGGTTGAGATTCGCAGTGGGGGAAGAACACTTCCAATTTGTGGCGCTGCCTTTCGGGTTGGCCTCGGCACCGCGGGTGTTCACAAAAGTGATGGCCTCCATGATGGCTCTCCTGCACGTGCAGGGGCACGCCGTAATACCCTATCTGGACGACCTGCTGGTCAGGGCGCCATCGGAACACCTTTGTCGGCAAAGCCTGGAGGTAACCATGAAGTCTCTGGAACAGTTCGGGTGGCTTCTCAATATCCAGAAGTCGACCCTGGTTCCGACCCAGTCACTGACATATCTGGGCATGGACTTCCACACAGACTCAGCCCTAGTGTCTCTGCCACGAGTCAAACAGATGGCGATCCAATCAGGAGTGCAAGCAGTCCTCCTGTCACCACAATCATCCCTACGGGTCTTGATGAAGCTGGTGGGGCGCATGGTAGCTGCAATAGAGGCAGTGCCTTTTGCGCAGTTTCGCCTCCGTTCTCTCCAGCTGGAGATTCTTCGCAGATGGGACAAGAGGACGATCTCTCTGAATCGGCTGGTGGCACTTTCCCAACCAACCAGGGATTCCTTGCAGTGGTGACTCCAGCCCCGTCACTTGTCGCGGGGACGGTCCTTCCTCAAACCGTCATGGTTAGTGGTGACCACCGACGCCAGCCTCATGGGCTGGGGTGCGGTGTTCTTACACCACAGGGCTCAAGGCCTCTGGACTCCGTCGGAGTCGGCGTTGCAGATCAACGTGCTGGAGATCAAGGCGGTCTATCTGGCGCTCCTAGCGTTTCAGAAGTTCCTGTCAGGGCAACCCATTCGGGTTCAGTCCGACAATGCGACGGCCGTCGCATATATAAATCATCAGGGAGGGACCAGAAGTGCTCAGGCCCTCGCCGAAGCCCACCGCATTCTATCTTGGGTGGAGGACAACGACTGCCTGATCTCCGCAGTTCACATCCCAGGGGTCGAGAACTGGGAGGCCGACTACCTGAGCCGGCAGGGGATGGACGCCGGAGAGTGGTCTCTTCATCCAGACGTCTTCCAGGACATCTGCAGCAGATGGGGCACTCCGGACGTGGATCTGATGGCCTCGCGGCTGAATCATCAGGTGCCGCACTACATGGCGAGATCATGGGATCCTCAGTCTCTGGGAGCGGATGCCCTGATCCTGAGTTGGTCCAGATTCCATCTACCATATGTGTTCCCGCCTCTGGCTCTGATTCCCAGGGTTTTGTGGAAAATCAGGTCGGAATGCAGAGTAGCCATTCTAGTGGCACCAGATTGGCCCAGGAGGTCCTGGTATCCGGACCTGTGGCGACTGTCAGGCGGACACCGGTGGGCTCTTCCGGAACGCGCAGATCTACTCGCGCAAGGCCCATTCTTCCATCTCAATTCCAGGGCCCTCAGATTGACTGCATGGCTCTTGAGGCCTGGCTGTTGACATCCAGAGGCTTCTCTCCTACGGTAGTCGACACTATGACTCGAGCTAGGAAGCCTGTTTCCAGGAAGATATACCACAGAACGTGGAAGATTTTCTTTACCTGGTGTACCTCGAGTGGCCGGTCCCCGTGGCCCTTATCCATACCGACACTGTTGGCTTTCCTACAGTCGGGGTTGGAATTGGGTTTATCTCTCGGCTCCCTGAAGGGTCAAGTGTCAGCTCTTTCAGTGCTGTTTGACAGGCGCTTGGCGCTCCTTCCCAGGGTCCGTCAATTTCTGCAGGGGGTGTCTCGGGTGGTTCCGCCCTACAGGCGGCCACTGGACCCTTGGGACCTTAACATGGTTCTGGCGACACTGCAGAAACCGCCGTTTGAGCCACTGAGAGACATTTCCCTGTCTCGTCTGTCCCAGAAAGTGGCCTTTCTGGTGGCGATTACGTCTCTGAGAAGGGTCTCAGAATTGGCTGCACTTTCGTGCAAGTCACCCTTTCTGGTGGTTCACCAAGACAAGGTGGTGTTACTCCCGCGGCCAGAATTCTTGCCAAAGGTGGTTTCCACTTTTCACCTGAACCAGGAGATTGTTCTCCCGTCATTTTGCCCCGCTCCCGTTCATCAGGTTGAGCGCGATCTCCATACTCTGGATCTCGTGAGGGCTGTCCGCATTTATGTGTCCAGGACTGCCTCCTTCCGGAGTTCGGATTCATTATTTGTCCTTACGACAGGTCGCTGTAAGGGGTCCGCGGCATCTAAGTCAACCTTGGCCAGATGGATCAAGGCTCCCATTCAAGAGGCTTACAGGTCTTCTGGTTTGCCTCTCCCGGTGGGATTGAAGGCTCACTCTACCAGAGCTGTTGGTGCCTCCTGGGCTTTGCGACATCGAGCTTCGGCTCTACAGGTGTGTCAGGCGGCCACTTGGTCCAGCCTGCACACTTTCTCTAAGCACTATATGGTGCATGCCCATGCCTCCGCGGAGGCAAGTTTGGGCAGGCGGGTCCTCCAGGCGGCGGTTGCCCACCTTTGAGGGGGACCATGTGTTATCCGTCTGTTGAGGAACTCTTCCCGCCCTGGGGTATTGCTTTAGGACATCCCCATTGTCTGGGTCTCCCATTATGATGACCAGAAAAAAGAGAATTTTGTTTACGTACCGTAAATTCTTTTTTCTTTAATCATCAATGGGAGACCCAGCACCCACATAGTTGTTCCGTTGCATGTTTTGCATTTGTTCTGTTCCCTGTTGGGACAGTGTTATCCGGGTTGTTGAACCGTTTGTACACGGTTTCTTCCCGACGTTTCGGGTGTGGTTTATTTGTCTCCTCGCAGCTTATGGACCAAACTGAGGATGTTCCTTGCGGTAGGGGTTTATAAGCGGAGGGGGCGGTGTCTACAAACTTGTAGTACCTAGTGTGACCTCCGGAGGGCAGTGCCCTAAACCCCCCATTGTCTGGGTCTCCCATTGATGATTAAAGAAAAAAGAATTTACGGTACGTAAACAAAATTCTCTTTTTCGGCTTCTACTGCAGCTAGGTAACGCCCATCCGTCGTTTCAGTATAAAGTTTATATAGCATTATCTTTACTTATAAAAACCCGTTTTTTTAGCTAAAAACCTTCGAGCACATGTATGTGCTGGGTGTATGGAAGCATATTCATAGCCTGAGGGGGTCATTGGGGGTGGTTGGTTCCCTTTAAGCAATCGACAAGGGCAGGTACTCTACGTTCCGATCTTTCTGATCTTTCCCCGAACTAGCGGCCCAGATCTCGTTAGCTGGAGAATACTTATTTCACGCATCCTTGGACTACTTGACCGTTGCAGCTTCAAATGCCATTACCATCTGCAGAGCGCTTTGGCTCAGTGAGTGGAGGGCAGATTCTGCCTCAAAGAAGTCCCTAACTAGCTTTCCTTACCTTAGCGGCCATCTCTTCGGAGAAAGACTGGACAAACTAATCTCTGATGCCACTGGGAGGCAAGAGTACTTCACTTCCCCAACATAAACCGAGATGCCGCCTTGCCCGACACCAACAAATGCGTTTCCGTTCCTTTCAGAACTCGTTTGGCTGGTCGACCTCTCGTCCGTCGCAGGTCGGTCGCAGGCTAATAGCCGCTCCCCTCACAGGGACAGGGGCCCACAGTTCTCCTAAAAATCAAGCACAACCTGGCAGTGTTGTTCAAGGCAATCCAAGCCTAAGGATCCAGATTTCATAGGTTCTTGTCATCCTGACTCGCCTTCACCTGCGGAAGACATCTCCCAAGTAGGCGGCTGACTTTCCTGTTTTCAGCACATCTGGCTCGCCGTTACAGAAGACTGATGGGTTGGGGAACTGGTGTCTTCCAGCTACAACATAGAATTTCTAGCCCGTCCTCCCAACCGCTTCTTCACCTCCATTCCTCCACGACCTCAGTCAAAGGCCGTCGACTCCCTCCTGCAGGCAGGAGTCATCATCCCTATTCCACAGCAGGAACGCATCAAAGGGTTTCTACTCAAACCTTTTTTAGTTCCCAAGAAGGATGGTTCTGTCCATCTCATCCTAGACTTAAACAGTTCGTCTTCGTCACTTCCACATGGAATCACTTCGCTCCATCATTTCGTCCATGGAGGAAGGAGACTTCTTAGCCTCCAAGTACATCCAAGATCCGTACCTGCACATCCCTATCTCCCAAGCACATCAGCGATACCTGCGCTTTGCAATCCATGAGTACCATTTTCAGTTTGTCGTCCTACCCTTCGGACTCGCCACGGCCCCAAGGGTCTTCACTAAAGTCATGGCGCCTGTCATGACAATCCTTCATTCACGAGGCGTAGTCGTTCTACCATATCTAGACGACCTCCTCATCAAGGCTTTCTCCTTCAAGGACTGCGAAGAGAGCGTTCACATCACAGTAGACACTCTCATTCGCCTGGGGTGGCTGGTGGACCTGTCCAAATCTTCCCCAGTTCCAAGTCAATCGATCACCTTCCTGGGGATAATTTTCAATACCTTCCGCGGGTTGGTACTTCTCCCTCAGGACAAGTCTCATGCCCCATGTCAGGGTGTCTGGGCTCTCATTCATCCTTCACTTCACTCCCTCCGGTTTGGGATGAGAGTGCTCGGCAGGATGGTGGTGGCGATAGAGGTGGTTGCCTTTGCCCAACTACATCTCTGGCCTCTCCAGATGGCTCTTCTCATAGCCTGGGACAGATGTCCGTTCACTCTGGACAGGATTTTTCGGTTGTCTTCCAACCAAACATTTCCTTCGCTGGTGGCTACGACCAGCTTCCCTCTCGCAGGGGAGATCCTTCTGCCCGGCTCACTGGGAAGTACTCCCCACAGACGCCAGCCTCAGCGGGGGTGGAACTTTGGTCATATAGGGCGGGGCTATGACGAAGGGGTGGTGTTTAATGCCCTGTTTCCCTGACAGATGTGTTACATCCTATTTTCAGGGGATGTCTTATTTTTCCATCTTTTTGCAGCCCCTAATATGGTATCCCCACCATCTCCTTGCAGTGCACAATATCCCCATCATCCACTTGCAGCCCACAATATCCACATAATCCCCTTGCAGCCCCCATCATAATCCCCTTGCAGCCCCCATCAAATTCCCCTTGCAGCCCCCATCATAATCCCCTTGCAGCCCCATCCTCCTCCTCTTGCAGCCCCCATCCTCCTCTTCTTGCAGCTCCCATCCTCCTCTTCTTGCAGCTCCCATCCTCCTCCTCTTGCAGCTCCCATCCTCCTCCTCTTGCAGCTCCCATCCTCCACCTCTTGCAGCTCCCATCCTCCACCTCTTGCAGCCCCCATCCTCCACCTCTTGCAGCCCTCCACCTCTTGCAGCCCCCACCCTCCTCCTCTTGCAGCCCCCACCCTCCACCTCTTGCAGCCCCCACCCTCCTCCTCTTGCAGCCCCCACCCTCCTCCTCTTGCAGCCCCCATCTTCCTCCACCTCTTGCAGCTCCCATTCTCCACCTCTTGCAGCCCCCACCATCCTCGATGCGGCTAAAGAGGGAGAGATGGAGGGGACTGCGGACAGGTATGTAACACAGTTTATTATTTTAGTGTGTGTGGCAGCAGGGGTGCCATATCCAGTGCCGTTTGCAATATCCCAGGAAGGGGGTCATATCCAGTGATGGGGGGCCGCAGTATCCCGGGATGAGGGCCATATCCAGTGATGGGGGGGCTGCAGAATCCCAGGAATGGCGGCCATATCCAGTGATGGGGGGGGGGGGGGGCTGCAATATCCCAGGGTGGGCAGCCATATCCAGTGATGAGGGGGGAAGGGGGGTTTGTGTGCATTCCAGGCTGGGGGGGTGCAATATTCCAGGCTGGAGGGGTACAAGATCCCAGGATGAGAGGCTATATCATAGGGTGTGGGACATATACTACCTGGTCGGGACCAAGGGTGGAGACATTACCCCCATAACAGTGTCAGCAGCAGATTTCCCCCATAACAGTTAATTATAACCACATTTTTTGCTTACATTTTTTTCCCTATTTTCCTCCTCTAAAATCTGGGTGCATCTTCTAGTCCGAAAAATACGGTATATGACAGAGTCCCTATGTAGCATCAATAATGTGCTCCCCTCCATTAAAAGGCTGTGAGTGGCTGGTCCATCGGCATGACGCACCAGCGTTTCCCCCTTCTCCATTTTTGGGAAGGTCTCTACACCCAGCTTGTGCATAGTATTAGGTGGCCATGGTGAGTTATTTTTTGAATTTTTTACTTCTGGATTAACAACGTCATACACCTGCATGCAATTGTAAGAGGTGGCATTTGCATAGAGCTGTGCGGCACTGATCGCGCTCTGGAGTCACCCACTGCATAAATAGCATACAGCACGTGACAAGAATAAAACTCATTTTCAGTGGTATGCTGGGGTATGTCTGGGGATATAAAGGGGTTACAGGAACCCCATTCACATCATGTTAAACAGTGGTGGGCAGGGTTTAGAACCCAAAAAAGTGGTGGAAAGTTCACTAAAATTGCACTATCCAATAATGTCCATCTTTTAGGCTGCTTTCACATCAGCTGTTTTTGCCGATCGCGGCAGATGCGGTGAAAAAACCGCATCTGCCGCGATTATCGCATAACCGCTGCACTTGCGGCACAGTTGCGGCAAGCCCCATGCAATGTCTATGGGTCTTGCGGTAAGTGTGCGGTCGCGAAAAAAAAAACTGTGGTCAGACGCGGTTTTTTTTTGCGGCCGCGCCTGCCGCAAGTGCCGATGCCGCACTTGCCGCACCTGCCGCAAGCCCGCATAGACATTGTATGGGGCTTGCCGCAACTGTGCCGCAAGTGCAGCGGTTATACGGTAATCGCGGCAAATGCGTTTTTTTTTCACCGCATCTGCCGCGATCGACAAAAAACGCTGATGTGAAAGTACCTCTAGAAGATGGGAATAACCCTTTAAGTATAGACCATGCAGTAGTAACTATACTTACAGGATTCTCTACTACTATGATGTTCAATCCTCAAGAAAAATCCTCAGTATCAGTTCACTGGGGTTCTTACTCCTGGCATTGCCAATAATCTTCCGATATTAGTTGTGGTGACAGTTGGATATAAACAATTTATGGATCTGAACTTTTGGTAACCTTTGGCAAGTACTGCAGCTCAGCTTTAATATAGTTAAATGTATATGGAGCTGGTAGTCTGCCCTTCAGCAGGGAGCACTAGATTGTTGGATATATCTGTGACACTACTTCATGGCTTCATCAGTAAACGATAGGATGGAAGATAACAGCCTAGGGGTGGCTCAAAGGTTTAGAGAACACACTTGTCTGTCACGTAAGAGAACAGCTGTTTTGGTGCTGACTGCTTGTAATGGCTGAGGTCCAGTAAGTCTGCACCTTGACTATTCCTAGTTGATTATAACTACTATGATGGTTAAATCCTCTACTAATGCCAACGCTTTGGGTTTTCTTGTGAATTTCGCTACTTACTCTATGCTTGCTTTATCTATAGGAGGAACGTACACGTAGAGAGAGAGTAAGGCAGTCCCGTGTGGACACGACTTGGAGAGCATGGAGATGGACCAAGGAGGGGATGTGAGTTCATCGGTTTGATTGGAAATCAATGCATGGTCGCCTTTTTATTTGCTCTAAGATCTAAATGCACCTTCTCCCACAGTCTTTCACTCCACGTCAAGTCTTGGACCTTGAGGACTTGGTGTTTGCTCAAGGTAGTCACTTCATGGCCAACAAGCGTTGCCAGCTTCCTGATGGCTCTTTTAGGCGGCAGAGAAAAGGATATGAGGAGGTTCATGTACCTGCCCTGAAACCAAAACCCTTTGCAACAGATGAGGTAAGTCAAAAGTGAATGAAAATGTTCATGTGTATTTAAAAGAAAATTTAGGTCATATTTGGTTGTTTTTTTTCTAGCAACTTTTGCCCATTGAAAAGCTGCCAAAATATGCCCAGGCCGGGTTTGATGGGTTTAAATCTTTAAATAGGATACAGAGTAAACTTTTCAAAGCTGCACTGGATACAGATGAGAATCTGCTGCTTTGTGCCCCCACCGTGAGTATTTTACGTAACGCCCACTGGGCATAGTATTGCTCGGTGTCAGTGAATGGTCGGTGACTCTCCTTCATTTGTGTCTATCAGGGGGCTGGTAAAACAAATGTAGCCCTCATGTGCATGTTAAGGGAGGTTGGAAAGCACATCAACATAGATGGCACCATCAACATCGACAACTTCAAAATTATCTACATTGCTCCCATGCGGTCCTTGGTACAAGAAATGGTGGGCAGTTTTAGTAAGGTAGGACATAAAGTTGTATCATTTTCTCTTTTTACCCTCGTGTTAGAATTGGTGTCCCTCACTTTTATTTTTATGTATTCAGAGGTTATCTACATATGGGATCACTGTGGCTGAGTTGACCGGTGATCATCAGCTGTGTAAAGAAGAGATCAATGCTACACAGATTATTGTCTGCACCCCGGAGAAGTGGGACATCATCACCCGTAAAGGAGGCGAGAGGACGTATACTCAGCTTGTTCGTCTGATCATCCTGGTCAGTTCTTATACACTTGACACTAATCT
This sequence comes from Allobates femoralis, assembly GCA_033576535.1. Taxonomy (NCBI): domain Eukaryota; kingdom Metazoa; phylum Chordata; class Amphibia; order Anura; family Aromobatidae; genus Allobates; species Allobates femoralis. The sequence continues at coordinate 91,976,504 of JARQOC010000004.1, read as the reverse complement.
TTCTAATGATTGCATTAGATTGCCTCCTAACATTGTTTTTGCTCTTCAGGATGAAGTTCACCTCCTCCACGATGACCGAGGTCCTGTGTTAGAATCTCTAGTTGCCCGAGCCATCCGGAACATAGAGATGACTCAAGAAGATGTGAGGTTGGTGGGCCTCAGTGCCACACTGCCCAACTACGAGGATGTCGCTACGTTCCTTCGTGTTGATCCTGCTAAAGGGCTCTTTTATTTTGACAACAGGTACCTTTCGGGTTATGTTTTACATAACTCATCTTACCCAATATTTTGTCATTGACCCTTTCTTACGCACTTGAAAATGAGTGGTGTTTTGTTTATAATTCATTTTTTTTTATTTAGTTTTCGGCCTGTGCCTCTGGAGCAAACATATGTTGGGATCACCGAGAAGAAGGCCATCAAACGTTTCCAGATCATGAATGAGATTGTTTATGAGAAGATTATGGAGCATGCTGGGAAAAACCAGGTGCGTACGCTGATTAAAGCTGGTGTTACGCATTGCAAATTATAGTCCAAGTGCAGATCATGATGTTTCGGCCGTTTGGGCCTTCCGATCCAAATTTAACAGCCATACAGGCATATATGAGGCTGGTAAGTTGGGGTCAGAAGACCCATAGTCGGTATGTATGTTGTGGTCCATACTGTGATTGTGATAAATGTGAGACAAGTGTAACAGGCCAGAGTGTACCCTTTTGCCAGACTATACCTGGGGTTGAAATGGCCCTAGGCTATTTTTACCGCCGGGAATAGTTTAATCCACGGGGTATGCTACAGTCTGGGCCAGTCTATATCCTGGTGCCACATTAGATGGGTATTTACTGGCCTGAAGGAGTATTGTTTATCCTAAGCTACTTTACAACCCAGGGTATAGTTTGGCATAGGACATTTAATTTCTGGGGTATACTCTGGCTTGGGCCAAACTATACCCGGGTTTAATCTGGGAGGGGTTAATTTGGCCTGCTACACCAGCCTAAAGCATTGGCTCATGAGTGACGTGTTAATCCCTCTCAGCTGCATAGTGTTAGACCAAACAGCTCACTATTTCCCCTTAGGTTCTGGTTTTTGTCCATTCCCGGAAAGAAACTGGTAAAACCTCCCGTGCTATCAGAGATATGTGTCTGGAGAAGGATACATTAGGTCTGTTCCTCCGTGAGGGTTCTGCGTCCACTGAGGTGCTGCGTACAGAGGCTGAGCAATGCAAGGTGAGTTGCCCTTTTGTTATTGTACCCCCGGTTTTATTTGTTGTTTTTTATCATTAACAGCATTTTGTGATTTGTGTAGAATTTGGAGTTGAAGGATCTCCTGCCGTATGGATTTGCTATCCATCATGCGGGTATGAGTCGTGTGGACAGGACTCTAGTGGAAGATCTGTTTGCTGACAAGCACATTCAGGTGAGCATGTTTCTTATAGCAGGGTAAAAATCTGCTGAATGAAAACGTCCCCACATGTGCTCAAAAATTGCATTGATAAAACTTACTCACGTGCTTTATGAAAAGCCCTGACCATGTCATAGTCTTACCACCTCTACATCTATCACTTCTCACCTCTCTGTGTCGAAAAAATTCTTACATAGAACTGACTGCCAGACTTTCAGACTCATTTTAACAGATAAGCCAACCCTCTCCTCCGTTTTATAGTTTATTTATAGTTAGCGATGGGAAGTGGCATAAAGGGGTATTCCCATCTTCCAAGATCCTGCAAGATTTTGCTTTAAGACGCAAGCACAAATTTGGGTTAAGAGCAGCCTATGTGTGATCATGCGTGCTCTCTCATTAGGCAGCTGAATATTCCTTGCTCGCCACATCCATCAACCCTGGCATGGAGAGAAGGGAATTCAGAATCCCGTCAGCTAAGCCGTGTGTGGCGTGATGGGGCCATGTATCAGTATGGTGGGAGGGGGGGCCAAGTACCAGGATATGGGAGTGTGCCACGTACCGGATGTTGGGGGCGCGCCATGTACCAGGATATGGGGGGGAGATTAATAGCATTTCAATTAATTTTAATGAGCAAATTGAGTTAAGCGTTTAGTCACAGAACAAATTGAACTTGTAAGTCAAGGTATGACTGGTACCTCCAATTAGAGATGTACCGGGGAAACGGGGTAGTACAGTTCTCTTGATTAGCTTGTTTCCTTCCTCATGTGCAGAACATTGCAGCTTAGGTATCTATGATTACGACCAACTAGAAACTAACTATCACTATACGAGTGGTCGTAATCATGGATACCTAAGCTGTAATATCCAGCACATGAGGTGCGTGACAGCTAGTCAGGAGAACTTCACTACATTTCTAATTGGAGGGATTTACAAATATTATTATTATTACTACGCCTACTACATATTTGAATAGGATCCTGAGATGGGAATACCCCTTTAAGTGTCTAAATGTGTGACATGGGTAAGCTGTTTCCTGTGTGGAGGATGGGCTGCATGAGGGCACTGATGTAACTTTCATAATCCAAAATACGTTAATAATTAATACTTATTAAATCTGAGCATTTTTATGTATCTTCCATTTAGTCTGCCTCGGTGGTTCAGGATCATGTCCTGATTCTGCTGTGTTTGTTTGCAGGTTTTAGTCTCCACAGCCACGCTGGCCTGGGGTGTGAATCTTCCAGCTCACACAGTTATCATCAAAGGGACTCAGGTTTACAGCCCAGAAAAAGGCAGATGGACCGAGCTGGGAGCCCTGGATATCTTGCAAGTCCGTATTTATGGTTGATCACAACATATTTATGGTGACTTATTATTAAATACTAAATAAAGCAGTAAACTTTGTTTTCTTTCCATTAGATGCTTGGTAGAGCCGGGCGTCCTCAGTATGACACAAAAGGTGAAGGTATCCTCATTACGTCACATGGGGAACTGCAGTATTATCTCTCCCTCCTCAATCAGCAGCTGCCCATTGAGAGTCAGACGGTGGCCAAACTTCCAGACATGCTGAATGCAGAGGTGGTCCTCGGAAATGTGCAAAATGCTAAGGTAAATGGTCGTTTTTGTAGAAATCTAAAGTTTTTTTATATCGTAGAGCAAGGGTCCCCAATCTGTAGATTGACAGCCACATGTGGCTTGTGGCCCATGATTTTTAACTCGCGACTGTCTTCCAAACTTGATGAATAAGCACCCGATCTAGCAAACAGCTATAACACGCAGGTCTCCAGATGGTGACTTTTGTGAGTAGCCTTACACAGAAGAGCAGATCTGGATGAGGGTATGGCAGGAACCCCTGGATCTTGGTATACTGCCTCAGTGTGATATCTGTGGAAAAGCTTTGGTTGTCATTATACTGGTAGTGGGGTCCCTGGATGTCATGACTGTGAGGGGGCAAAGGCTGAATGTGGCTCTCAAGGTCAGAAAGGTTGGGGACCTCTGGCATAGAGGATGGAGAAGATGAATGCATTAAGTGGTTATGTTTATGGGTTCTTGAAGATGGATGAGACTATTACTTTGGCCTGTGTACAGAAGCATAGTAAAGCAATACTGATCATTGTTTTTTAGGATGCTGTGAACTGGCTGGGATACACCTACCTGTATATTCGTATGCTTCGCTCACCTAATCTTTATGGAATCTCCCATGATGATGTGAAATCTGATCCTTTACTTGAGCAACGGCGCCTAGACTTAATCCACACAGCTGCTCTGATGTTGGACAAGAACAACCTGGTCAAGTATGACAAGAAGACTGGAAATTTCCAGGTACAAATATGCAGGACTGTATTCTCACTTGTCACTTCTCATTTGTCCTATTACTAAATTTTCTGGTCATCATAATGGGAGACCCAGACAAGGGGGTTTAGGGCACTGCCCTCCGGAGGTCACACTAGGTACTACAAGTTTGTAGACACCGCCTCCTCCGCTTATAAACCCCTACCGCAGGGAACATCCTCAGTTTTAAACTTAGTGTGCTCGGAGGATCACGCTTTGCTTGCACTTCACTGCATTCTCACAGCTTACGTGATGGCGTCTGAAGACAAGGTAAAATGGTTCCGGTCGGGACCTGCGACAGCCTCCCCGCTCACCCTTGTGGAACACGCAGGTGGAGGTACCGGAGGGCCTTGAGCCTGGACACTTTGTGTTCTCCCGGTACGCTGTCGCGCTCCTTTCCATCCCTCTCTGGGGGCTCTGGAGAGTGGGAGATGGGAGCCTTGCACAGCTCCGCTCTGTCCGAGGCCTCCCTAAATGGTGCTTACAGACCGGACTGGAGCCAGCCCAGTCCGAGGCCTCCCTAAATGGTGCTTACACTCCGGACTGGTGCTGAACCCCCGTCCGAGGCCTCCCTAAATGGTGCTTACAGACCGGACCGGCACTGAGGCACTCTGTGTCTCCTGTGTGCCTGGGGGTAGTGTCTGTCACTTTATGTGTCCTGACACTCAGACCGCGCGTTACCCTCGGGTCCGCGGATCTGCTGGTGTACCCTGTGCTGGGGTCACCCTGGCTGACCGCCCTGTGTGTCACAGGGGCTGAGGCCGTGGGCTGCGGATGTTTGTTTGTGCATGCAGTCTGTGTGTAGTATTTTACACTATTTCCCGCGCTGCGGGCTCCGGCACCTTCATGCTGAGGCTGCTTGGAGGATGGGAAGCAGCCTGTGCGGTGACGTCATCGATGGGCGTGTGTGTGTGTTTCCCGCGTGTTTTCGGCGCCGCCCACAGTTTCTCTGTCGGCGGCCATCTTTACCCTCACTTCCCGGCTGGGATCTGTATGCAGCGTGCGCCTGCACTCCAAGGGGAGACCGGAAACCGTCGCGGAGGTCACACACACACACCGCTTCCTCCTACCGCTTTACTGCGGTCGGTAAGCCACCGGGACTCCCGGTTTTTTGTCTGCAATTTGGCTTATTTTCCCCTACTGTGGCGATGTCCTCAGTTAGGAAGCGTGCTGCTAGGGCGGCAGAGACCACCATTACCTGTGCTACATGCAATGGGACACTGGTGGAGGGGTCCTGCAATAACTGCGGACGCCCAGAGGCCCGGACTGATACTGCTGAGTCAGCAGCTCCGGTGCTATACCCTGAGGTTCAGGTGATCTCAGGGCCATGGGAGACTCAGAATAAGATCAATGAATCTCTGTTGTCCCAGCTGTCCTCCATGTCGCAATCCCTGGAGGCACTTAATAGGAGGCTGGATAGCCCAGCTACTCCGTCCAGTTACCCCCGGGTGTCTCCCTCTTCTGCTGTGAGAACCCTTAAGCGGGCTCGTCGTGAGGAGTCACCCGAGCTCCAGGCTCTCTCTGAGGAGGAGCGTTCCTCTGATGGTGAGGACGATGATGGGGGTTCAAATTTCGGGTCTGTGTCTGTATCTGAACCACCAGACGGGGTGGAGGATCTGGTGTCCTCTATCAACGAGACCTTACGTCTCGTGACACCCCCTGAGGAGGTGACGGTGCACCCGAAGGAGGTCTATCAATGGCTGCGGCCGGAGGCTAGACCAAGTGGCTCCTTCATGGACCACACTAATTTTGGAAGGGTGGTTAGAGCTCCCAGGTTACATCCTGGGCGGCGTTATGTCCGTAAACCCAAGGACAATCGCTTCCCCTTCCCCCAGGAGGTGCTTCAGGAGTGGTCGCAGTCCCCGAAGGTGGACGCTTCCATGACCAGGATTGCTGCACGCTCCCTTTTCTCTGCCTCTGATAGCTCCTCGCTGAAGGATGCGACTGATAGACAGGTCGAGCAACTCGCCAAGTCTTCCTATGAGGCTGTGGGGTCTTCCTTTGCCCCTAATTTTGCCACGGTCTGGACCTTACAAGCGATTACTACCTGCTTGGATGGTATCTCTGACCTGGCAAGATCCAGTCCAGAGGTCCTGGCACTTACCGAGAGGGCAAGGGCCTATGCGGACTACGCCAGGACGGCGACTCTGGAAACTGCCACTCGCTCAGCTGTGGCTTCAGCCAATGCTATAGCGATCCGCAGATTGTTGTGGCTGCGTCTTTGGGACTCAGATGCCACATCCAAGAAGATTTTGCAGAATCTTCCGTTCGCTGGTGACAGGCTTTTTGGCACCGAACTGGACAAGCTGATAAAGGATTCTGCTGAGTCTAAGATACCGCAGAATAAGCCTAAGCCACGGTATACCGTTAAAAGGAACCCAAAACAGTGGTCCTTTCGTTCCAGCTCGCAGTCATCAGCACCGTCCGCTCGCACGGACCGAGGGGGAAAGCCCGCTTCTCAGTGGCGCTGTAAGAGTCGCCCAAAGAAGACGGCGGGGGCGGCAGCTGCCACCCCAAACCCGCCTCTACATGACTCGCTCTCCCTTCCATACCTCCCCACGGGTGGGGGGCCGCTTGTCTCGCTTTCAGAACAAATGGCTACTTCACGTTCAAGATCAGTGGGTTCGAGACGTGGTCTCGCGAGGTTACAGGATAGAGCTGACGTCAAAACCGATATCCCGATTCCATCGGTCGGTCCCATCACCAGAAAAGGCTCAGGCTTTTTTCGTGGTGTTGGAGGGTCTCCGCAGGGACGGAGTGGTGATACCGGTGCCGTCCGGGAGAGGTTCAGGGGTTTTTACTCCAACCTCTTTATCGTCCCGAAGAAGGACGGATCCTTCCGCCCGGTGCTGGACCTGAAGTTGTTCAACCATCACGTGTTGGTTCGGAAGTTCCGTATGGAATCACTGCGCTCCGTGATCGCAGCTGTGTCACAGGGGACTTCCTAGCGTCCATAGATATCAGAGACGCTTACCTTCACGTGCCCATTGCACCGGCTCATCAGCGCTGGTTGAGATTCGCAGTGGGGGAAGAACACTTCCAATTTGTGGCGCTGCCGTTCGGGTTGGCCTCGGCACCGCGGGTGTTCACAAAAGTGATGGCCTCCATGATGGCTCTCCTGCACGTGCAGGGACATGCCGTCATTCCCTATTTAGACGACCTACTGGTCAGGGCGCCATCAGAACACCTTTGTCAAGAGAGCCTGGATGTGACCATGAGGTCTCTGGAACAGTTCGGTTGGCTCCTCAATATTCAGAAGTCAACGCTAGTTCCGACCCAGTCTTTGACATATTTGGGCATGGACTTCAACACAGCCTCAGCCCTGGTGTCTCTGCCACGAGTCAAACAGATGGCGATCCAATCAGGAGTGCAAACAGTCCTCCGTCTCCACAATCATCCCTACGGGTGTTGATGATGCTGGTGGGGCGCATGGTGGCAGCAATAGAGGCGGTACCTTTTGCACAATTTCGCCTCCGTCCTCTCCAGCTGGAGATCCTCCGCAGTGTGGACAAAAGGTCGATTTCTCTGAATCGGCTGGTGACCCTTTCCCAACCGACCAGGGATTCCCTGCAGTGGTGGCTACAGCCACATCACTTGTCTCGGGGCCGGTCCTTCTTGAAACCGTCATGGTTAGTGGTGACCACCGACGCCAGTCTGAAAGGCTGGGGAGCGGTGTTCTTACACCACAGGGCCCAAGGCCTCTGGACTCAGTCGGAGTCGGCGTTGCAGATCAACGTGCTGGAGATCAAGGCGGTTTATCTGGCAGTCCTGGCGTTTCAGAGATTCCTCTCAGGACAACCCATTCGGGTTCAGTCCGACAATGCGACGGCCGTCGCTTATATAAATCATCAAGGAGGAACCAGGAGTGCAGAGGCTCTGGCCGAAGTCCACCGCATCCTATCCTGGGCGGAGGACAACAACTGCCTGATATCCGCAGTTCACATCCCAGGGGTCGAAAACTGGGAGGCCGACTATCTGAGCCTATATAAAAAAATATAAGGGGCGACAACAGAGGCGCAATAGTGCCCTATCACTCGATAAGAAATAGGGTCTTATAGGTGTAAACAGGTTACACTAACCTGATCCAGTTGTGATTCCCACAACTGGAATAGAAGCGTTGGTTTTAATGTCTGTAGGCTGCTGCTGGACTTCCACCTCCACCACTATAGTGGGTACTTCAAGAGTTTTCGGGTCCACAGGTGTACTACAGTCCGCGCTGCCCGGTCATCCAAGGAGTCACACGGGAAACAGTGTTCCAAGAAAAAGTTCCTTTATTCTTCAAATAAACCGACGCGTTTCGGCGCCTAATCCTGGCACCATCCTCAGGGTATTACCCTGAGGATGGTGCCAGGATTAGGCGCCGAAACGCGTCGGTTTATTTGAAGAATAAAGGAACTTTTTCTTGGAACACTGTTTCCCGTGTGACTCCTTGGATGACCGGGCAGCGCGGACTGTAGTACACCTGTGGACCCGAAGACTATCTGAGCCGACAGGGGATGGACGCCGGAGAGTGGTCTCTTCATCCAGACGTCTTCCAGGACATCTGCAGCAGATGGGGCACTCCGGACGTGGATCTGATGGCCTCACGGCTGAATCATCAGGTGCCACAATACATGGCGAGGTCATGGGATCCCCAATCTCTGGGAGCGGACGCTCTGGTCTTGACTTGGTCCAGATTCCGTCTGCCGTATGTGTTCCCGCCTCTGGCTCTGATTCCCAGGGTGCTGTGGAAAATCAGGTCGGAGTGCAGGGTAGCCATTCTAGTGGCTCCAGATTGGCCCAGGAGGTCCTGGTATCCGGACCTGTGGCAACTGTCAGGCGGACACAGGTGGGCTCTTCCAGACCGCGCAGATTTACTCGCGCAAGGCCCATTCTTCCACCTCAATTCCAAGGCCCTCAGATTGACTGCATGGCTCTTGAGGCCTGGCTACTGACATCCAGGGGTTTCTCCCTACGGTGGTTGCCACTATGAATCGGGCTAGGAAGCCAGTCTCAAGGAAGATGTACCACAGGACGTGGAAAATCTTTTTTACTTGGTGTGCCTCTGGTGGACGGTCTCCGTGGCCCTTGGCCATTCCGACGTTGTTGGCTTTCCTACAGTCGGGTTTGGAATTGGGATTATCCCTTGGCTCCTTGAAAGGTCAAGTATCAGCACTTTCAGTGCTGTTTGACAGGCGATTGGCGCTCCTCCCGAAGGTCCGTCAATTTCTACAGGGGTGTCACGGATGGTTCCGCCCTACAAGAGACCTCTGGACCCTTGGGACCTTAACATGGTCCTGGCGGCATTACAGAGACCACCGTTTGAGCCGCTGAGAGATGTTTCTCTATCTCGTCTGTCTCAGAAAGTGGCCTTTCTGGTGGCAATTACGTCTCTGAGAAGGGTCTCAGAATTGGCTGCACTTTCGTGCAAGTCGCCCTTTCTGGTGGTTCACCAAGACAAGGTGGTGTTGCGTCCTCAGCCAGAATTCTTGCCGAAGGTGGTTTCAACTTTTCACCTGAACCAGGAGATTGTTCTCCCATCATTTTGCCCGCTCCCGTTCATCAGGTTGAACGCGACCTCCATACTCTGGATCTCGTGAGAGCGATACGCATTTATGTGTCCAGGACCGCCTCCTTTAGGAGTTCGGATTCCTTATTTGTTCTTACGACGGGTCGCTGTAAGGGGTCCGCGGCATCAAAGTCGACATTGGCCAGATGGATTAAGGCTTCCATTCAAGAGGCTTACCGGGCTTCTGGGTTGCCTCTCCCGGTGGGATTGAAGGCTCACTCTACCAGAGCTGTTGGTGCCTCCTGGGCTTTGCGACATCGAGCGTCTTGCTCTACAGGTGTGTCAGGCAGCCACCTGGTCCAGCCTGCACACTTTCTCTAAGCACTATATGGTGCATGCCCATGCCTCTGCGGATGCAAGTTTGGGCAGGCGGGTTCTCCAGGCGGCGGTTGCCCACCTTTAAAGGGAACCATGTGTTATCCGTCTTGTTGAGGAACTCTTCCCGCCCTGGGGTATTGCTTTAGGACATCCCCATTGTCTGGGTCTCCCATTATGATGACCAGAAAAAAGAGAATTTTGTTTACGTACCGTAAATTCTTTTTCTTTAATCATCAATGGGAGACCCAGCACCCACCCAGTTGTTCCGTTGCATGTTTTGCATTTGCTCTGTTCTCTGTTGAGACAGTGTTTGCCGGGTTGTTAAACCGTCTGTGCACGGCATTCTTCCCGATGTTTCGGGTGTGGTTTATTTCCTCCTCGCAGCTTATGGACCAAACTGAGGATGTTCCCTGCGGTAGGGGTTTATAAGCGGAGGAGGCGGTGTCTACAAACTTGTAGTACCTAGTGTGACCTCCGGAGGGCAGTGCCCTAAACCCCATTGTCTGGGTCTCCCATTGATGATTAAAGAAAAAAGAATTTACGGTACGTAAACAAAATTCTCTTTTTTTCATTTTTTTTTTTCTTAATTTTATCAATAAGGTCACTGAATTGGGTCGTATTGCAAGCCACTACTACATCACCAATGACTCTGTGCAGACTTACAACCAGCTCCTGAAGCCGACCCTCAGCGAGATTGAGCTGTTCCGTGTGTTCTCCTTGTCCTCAGAGTTCAAGAACATCACGGTCAGGGAGGTGGGTGTCTCCTTCATATGCTTAATCCAGTGCAACTAGGGAAAATGTCTATAAACTTGGTTCATTTTTAGTGTGCAGAGAAATATTTTTGCATTCTGACATATAAGGAAGATTAGGTTTATTTGCACATTTTGATTTTTCCTTTTAGGAAGAGAAACTGGAGTTACAGAAGCTCCTGGAACGAGTACCAATTCCTGTGAAAGAGAGTATAGAGGAGCCAAGCGCAAAAGTGAGACTTGTACCATCATCTATGTACGTATCCACATCTAATACAGCCCCAGTGGTTTGTCTTCATAGTTGTGTTTGTCTTATTTTCCAGATCAACGTCTTGCTCCAGGCCTATATCTCTCAGCTGAAGCTGGAAGGGTTTGCTCTGATGGCAGACATGGTGTATGTCACACAGGTATGATGGTGCATTCTAATTCATTTTTAATGTCCAACATTTTCTTTTCAGAAGCTTGAAAACACAAGAACTAAAAAACTACAGAACTAATGGGATTCATCATTCATTGTGTTATACAGTCTATACTTTGCATCCTGATTTTTTTTTTTCTTCCATACTAGTCCGCTGGACGTCTCATGCGAGCAATATTTGAAATAGTTTTGAACAGAGGATGGGCGCAACTTACTGACAAGACTCTGAATCTCTGCAAGATGATAGATAAAAGGATGTAAGTCACCCCTGTTATTTTTAAGGAGGTTTTTCACTACTAATCTAATCAACTTTCTTTTGTCCTAACGCTCCCTAACACATTCCTAATATACCTCTGCTACTTAGGCTGGCTTCACATTAACGTTTGTGTCTGGATGCTGATCGCATGCAGACACAAACGCAGTGTAAAGCAGGGCCATTTTGATGTGTCCGCAGCGGAGAATGTCCACCTGCAGACACAACACTGTGCAGCCCGGCAGCCAATCAGCGGTGTCTGGGGGCGGAGATCAGCGCTGGAGATCACCTCCTCCCGGCCGCCGGTAAGCTCCGGGACGTGTCGGCGGGGAGAAACAGCTGATGTGACAGCTGTTTGAATCTCCCGCGCCGACACCGAGAGGAGATGTCGGCGCGGGAAGATTCAAACAGCTGTCACATCAGCTGTTTCTCCCCGCCGACATCGCTAGCAGATTATCGGCGGCGGGGAGGAAGAGATCAGCAGAGGCTGAGCTGATCTCCCGGTGGCCGTCGGTGATCTCCTGTGACATCACCGCCGGCCACCGGGAGATTTTTCAATGGGTCTGCAGCGTTCTTCGGACCCATTGAAGCCAATGCATTTTTTGTGCGCTGGGGACGCTTGCTGATTTTCCAAGGTCCCCAAGCGCACAAAAAAACCCAACATGCTGCGTCCCGGGTGTGGACACTGGACACCGGAAGGAGCAGATATCGTCCTTATCCGCACCCGAAACATAGGAACGCAGTGCGCATGCGTTTGACTGCGTATGGGAACGCAGCAATACACTGCCTTCCCATACGCAAATGTGAAGGCAGCCTTACTTTGCTTCTGTAAGCTTATCTCCAAGAAGCTCGTAAATACCTTAATTGCTGTTGTAGCTTCCATCTTCTTGTCAGGAGGATTCGGACTAGCTGAACAGGGCACGTCACTGTTGGGGGTTGAGAGGAAAGGGAAGTGTGATCGGGCATGGGTGCCCAACCCAGCCTGCTGTGACTCACAGAGAGGCAGCCCCAACCCCACATGTGATGTTCCCTGGTCAGGTGTTCCGAATCCGGTCTCCAGATTGCAAGATCAAAGCTACAACTATAAAGGTATTTACAAGCCTCTTAAAGTACCTTCACACACGGCAATATTGCTAGGCAATTTCACTGGCAATTTGCTGGTTGCAGTGAAATCATGGACACATTTTGTTGCTGTGTACAAATGGAACAATGTGTCCATGATTTCACTGCAACCAGCAAATTGCCAGTGAAATTGCCTAGCAATATTGCTGTGTGTGAAGGTCCCTTTAGATATACACTTACAGGAACAGTGTAGATAGCAGAAGTATGGTGGGAAAGTAGAAAGGGGTCACAATACTAGTTGAAAACCTCTTTAATTACTAGTTTCTAACGTCACACTTGCAGCACTGAGCTGTCATCTCTGCTTCCAGGTGGCAGTCCATGTGTCCTCTTCGTCAATTCAGGAAGCTCCCAGAGGAAGTGGTTAAGAAGATTGAAAAGAAAAACTTCCCATTTGAACGCCTGTATGACTTAAATCACAATGAGATAGGTGAGGAAATTGTTTATTAGCTGAACTCAACTTTGCCGATTTCAGAATAGCATGAGTCATAGGCTACAACTCGCCTCCGGCAGCGATTTTCATTTTCCACTTCTGTTCATGTTTCTTCCATAGGTGAGCTGATTCGTATGCCCAAGATGGGGAAAACCATCCATAAGTATGTGCATTTATTCCCAAAGCTGGACCTGTCTGTGCACTTACAGCCAATCACTCGGTCCACATTAAAAGTGGAGCTGACCATAACTCCCGACTTCCAGTGGGATGAGAAGGTGCGTTATTAATCTAGTCGTCAATATCAAGTGTCTAGCTGCTTTCATAGTCTGCAGATCTGCTCATAACACAAGATGTGCGTGCAGTATCCTAGCGGGAATTTGTCCATTTTGATATCTATTTACCCACATTAGATCTGTATTTTAATTTATCATATCTTAGTTGTATTCTTTTGTTGACAGGTCCATGGTTCTTCTGAAGCGTTTTGGATTTTAGTAGAAGACGTAGACAGTGAAGTGATTTTGCACCATGAATATTTCCTCCTCAAAGCCAAATACGCCCAGGATGAGCATCTGGTCACTTTCTTTGTGCCAGTGTTTGAGCCTTTGCCTCCGCAGTACTTCATTAGGGTTGTGTCTGACCGTTGGCTTTGTAAGTAACATTCTCTAATTGTATTTGTTAATGTACACAATTGATTCATTTAAAGTGTAAATGTCATTTCATTGAAGAAAAAACAACGATACTTCATTGGTTGTTAATGATGGGTCATACAGCAGCCAATATAATGCATTTTTCTGCCATATAACTTATTTTCTACCATTTTCTCCTTCGCCTCATTGGGGGACACAGACCGTGGGTGTTATGCTGCTGTCCACTAGGAGGCGACACTAGGCAGAATCTGCAAAAGAGTTAAGTGGCTCCTCCTCCGTAGCATACACCCCTGGAGCGTACTATTTTGAATAACAGGTTTTTCTGTCTGTGTGGGAGTGGCCAGCAGCTCATATGGTGGGTTTACACACACCAATTTCTGTGTCCAATATCTGAACAGATCTCTGGTTGCAGTGAAATCATGGACACATAGTTCCATTTTGTGGCTGTGTACAAAATGGAGCAATTTGTCCATGATTTCACTGCAACCAGAGATCTGTTCAGATATTGGACACAGAAATTGGTGTGTGTAAACCCACCAATAGGGATTAGTGCAATGTGAAAGCAGAGAAAGGGTTATCAGAGATCCCAAGCTGCGTGGAGCCAGAAGGCAAGGGGTTAACAGAGATTGTGACATATCTTTCTGACAGAAACTAGTGTGACCTGATCCTGAACTCTGATGTTGCTTAACAACTGCGCTCTGAGCCATCCTAAAGTGATACATTGCTACATGCCCATTTTCACTGAAGACGGCTGTGACTGAAAAAAACACCACACACAGTGCAGCTGGGACACTTTGTAGAAGGTTTAGCAATGGTTTGCTACCAGAATTATATTAGAAAGTATATTAAAATGACTTGTTCTACTTTATTATCAATAATAAAAATATAAACGGCGGTTACGCTTTAAGGATATGCACAGGTTTTGAAGGATTTATTTTTTAGGAAATGCATGGTTTTATGCTAAGAAAAACAGCTTGGCAAAAGGGTTTCATTATTTGAACTTTGATTTTATTATAAATTGGCTTAGAGGATTGTTCAGAAGAGCAGATGGACGACCCTCCAGCACACAAGTGTTCTCACAGATTTTTTTGTGAACACCAGTCCCTATGCCCTTTAAAGGGAATCGGTTACCTGATTCACAGTGACCAAACTGTTATTAGGGGCCTTTCACACTAGCGTTTCTGTCCAGATCCAGACTGAAAACCACATTTGCCACCTAACGGCTGCACTTGCGGCATGCCCCATGCATTGTCTATGGGGCGTGCGGTATTGCCGCGATCCGGCACTTGCGGCTATGAAAAAAACGCGGTCAGCTGCGTTTTCTTTTAGCGCTGCCGCAAGTGCAGGATTGCGGCAATACCGCACTTGCCGCAAGCCTTATAGACAATGCATGGGGCGTGCCGCAAGTGCAGCCGTTAGGCGTCAGATGCGGTTTTCTGTCTGGATCTGCAGGATTCGGACAGAAACGCTAGTGTGAAAGGGACCTTAGCCATGTATTTTTTTTTTTTTCTCTGAAACCCTCTGTCCAGGGTCCAAGGCTTCTCCCTGCGCAACCCATCGACAAATCTCTCCCAAAGTCAGACATGTAAATCACTAAAACCAGCTTCGAGAGAAGCCGGCAACATGCGATGCGTGGCTAGTCTCCTCTCTGTGGCTAGTCATCTCCTCTCTAGTTGGCTCCTCCTCCTTTCTGTGGCTAGTTGTCGCCGCCTCCTCCTCTCTGTGGCTAGTTGTCGCCTCCTCCTCCTCTCTGTGGCTAGTTGTCGCCTCCTCTCTGTGGCTAGTTGTCGCCTCCTCCTCTCTGTGGCTAGTTGTCGCCTCCTCCTCTCTGTGGCTAGTTGTCGCCTCCTCCTCTCTGTGGCTAGTTGTCGCCTCCTCCTCTCTGTGGCTAGTTGTCGCCGCCTCCTCTCTGTGGCTAGTTGTCGCCTCCTCCTCTCTGTGGCTAGTTGTCGCCTCCTCCTCTCTGTGGCTAGTTGTCGCCTCCTCCTCTCTGTGGCTAGTTGTCGCCTCCTCCTCTCTGTGGCTAGTTGTCGCCTCCTCCTCTCTGTGGCTAGTTGTCGCCTCCTCCTCTCTGTGGCTAGTTGTCGCCGCCTCCTCTCTGTGGCTAGTTGTCGCCTCCTCCTCTCTGTGGCTAGTTGTCGCCTCCTCCTCTCTGTGGCTAGTTGTCGCCTCCTCCTCTCTGTGGCTAGTTGTCGCCTCCTCCTCTCTGTGGCTAGTTGTCGCCTCCTCCTCTCTGTGGCTAGTTGTCGCCTCCTCCTCTCTGTGGCTAGTTGTCGCCTCCTCCTCTCTGTGGCGCTAGTTGTCGCCTCCTCTCTGTGGCTAGTTGCGTCGTCCTCCTCTCTGTGGCTAGTCGGGTCCTCCTCCTCTCTGGCTAGTTGGATCCTCCTCCTCTCCGTGACTAGTTGTCTCCTTCTCCCTTTGGCTAGTTGTCTCCTCCTCTCTGTGGCTAGTTGTCGCCTCCTTCTCTCTGTGGCTAGTGATTGCATCCTCCTCTCTGTGACTAGTTGTCTCCTCCTCCTTTCTGTGGCTAGTTGTCTCCTCCTCCTCTCTGTGGCTAGTTGTCTCCTCCTCCTCTCTGTGGCTAGTTGTCTCCTCCTCCTCTCTGTGGCTAGTTGTCTCCTCCTCCTCTCTGTGGCTAGTTGTCTCCTCCTCCTCTCTGTGGCTAGTTGTCTCCTCCTCCTCTCTGTGGCTAGTTGCATCCTCCTCCTCCTCTCTGTGGCTAGTTGTCGCCTCCTCCTCTCTGTGGCTAGTTGTCGCCTCCTCCTCTCTGTGGCTAGTTGTCGCCTCCTCCTATCTGTGGCTAGTTGCATCCTCCTCCTCCTCTCTGTGGCTAGTTGTCGCCTCCTCCTCTCTGTGGCTAGTTGTCGCCTCCTCCTCTCTGTGGCTAGTTGTCGCCTCCTCCTCTCTGTGGCTAGTTGTCGCCTCCTCCTCTCTGTGGCGCTAGTTGTCGCCTCCTCCTCTCTGTGGCGCTAGTTGTCGCCTCCTCTCTGTGGCTAGTTGCGTCGTCCTCCTCCTCTCTGTGGCTAGTCGGGTCCTCCTCCTCTCTGGCTAGTTGGATCCTCCTCCTCTCCGTGACTAGTTGTCTCCTTCTCCCTTTGGCTAGTTGTCTCCTTCTCCCTTTGGCTAGTTGTCTCCTCCTCTCTGTGGCTAGTTGTCGCCTCCTTCTCTCTGTGGCTAGTGATTGCATCCTCCTCTCTGTGACTAGTTGTCTCCTCCTCCTTTCTGTGGCTAGTTGTCTCCTCCTCCTTTCTGTGGCTAGTTGTCTCCTCCTCCTCTCTGTGGCTAGTTGTCTCCTCCTCCTCTCTGTGGCTAGTTGTCTCCTCCTCCTCTCTGTGGCTAGTTGTCTCCTCCTCCTCTCTGTGGCTAGTTGTCTCCTCCTCCTCTCTGTGGCTAGTTGTCTCCTCCTCCTTTCTGTGGCTAGTTGTCTCCTCCTCCTCTCTGTGGCTAGTTGTCTCCTCCTCCTCTCTGTGGCTAGTTGCATCCTCCTATCTGTGGCTAGTTGCATCCTCCTCCTCCTCTCTGTGGCTAGTTGCATCCTCCTCCTCCTCTCTGTGGCTAGTTGCATCCTCCTCCTCCTCTCTGTGGCTAGTTGCATCCTCCTCCTCTGTGGGGCTAGTTGTCTCCTCCTCCTCTCTGTGGCTAGTTGCATCCTCCTCCTCTCTGTGGCTAGTTGCCTCCTCCTCCTCCTCTCTGTGGCTAGTTGCGTCCGCCTCCTTCTCTCTGTGGGATCTGCTGGCCGGAGTTGTGTGACCCCCAGGGATCGGCCCCTGCACCTGTATGAGGTACTCTGTGGGGTTTGCGCTGCTGCTGCAGCCCGGTCTCATTCCACCTGGGGTGGTCGCTGGGCATTCCTGGGACACTGTTTTCCGCAGTTCGTCCGGTCCCTGCGGCGCTGCGGGTTTTCCAGTGCAACCTGCGGTCCCCCGCTCCGGAGCGCCGGACGACCGCTAAAATTTAGGCCCCGGCTTGGCGGCGGCCTGTTTTTCTGCCCAGAGCCCGGGCTCTAAGGGACGCGGGTTCGGCCGCCATTGTGGGCGGGCTTGGAGCTCCGGCCACTCCCCTCTCCCGGGATGGCCCGTCCTCCGGCCTATGCGTTCGCCCTCAGGATTCCCGCGCTCCAATGGCCACGCCCCCTCGCTCGGCTCCGGTGGCCATTTTATGCTTTTTGCTGAGGCTGCTCTCAGCACTTAGCTCCTAGACCCTGTTGCTTCTAGGAGGGAGCGCGGCATCCGGAGGGCACACAATCACACGGACAGGCCGGTAAGTCACCCCAGGTTCTCTGGAGGTGTCCTCTTCCCTCTGTTTCCCCCCTCTGGTGTATTTCCTCTTGAAGGATCCCCACTTGAGGCGACATGTCTTCCACCAGAAGCAAAGCCCCTAAGGTTCAGACATTTTATTGTTCTTGCACTGCTTGCAAGATTTTACTGCCTGCTGGTTCTGTCTTCCCTCACTGCTCTGCCTGCACTTCTCATGAGGCACCGGCTGAGGTGGAACATGGGGCTCCCCCCAGCTCTGCTACTACAGAGCCTTCCCCTAGCCCTGGGGACCCAGCAGTGCCACCTCCTTGGACTGAAGCTTTCACTAAGTCCTTTTCGGACTCCTTTGCCCAGTCTATGACAGCTCTAACCAGAGTCCTGCATGAGTCCTTACAGGCCAGTCACCGGGAAAGTGCCCCCGGTTCCTCTGCCTCCCGCCGCAGGCGCTACAGTAAGTTGTCCTCTTCTAGGGTATGGACTCTGGAGACAATACGGGGGTCTCTGACCTAGCACCCCCTCCACGGCCCCCCAAACGGCCACGTAGAGCGCCCTCTCCTGCCTCCTCTCATCACACGGGCTCTCACGCTGAGGGATCTCAGATTGATGGAGAAGAGGATAGGCAGAATTCTGTGAGACCTTCGGACGAGACCTCAGAGGAAGATTCCTTAGTGGATGATTTAGTGTCTTCCATTAATACCGTGCTGGATCTCACTGCTCCCCCTCCCACGGTGGAGGCTTCGCTGTTGGAGGAACTGTAGCAGTTCCTTCCTTCATCCAGGTCTCGGTGTTCGTTCTTTGATCATTCCAACTTCCGATCAACTGTACAGATGCCTAGGGCTTGTCCTGATAAGCGTTTCTCTAGGAAACAGAAGGATACTCGGTATCCATTTCCTACTGATGTAGTAAAAGGTTGGTCGGTCTCCCCTAGGGTGGACCCTCCAGTCTCTAGACTGTCCGCCAATACTGTCATGTCAGTTGCAGATGGCTCCTCTTTGAAGGATTCCACAGACCGACAGATTGAACTTCTGTAGAAGTCAATTTATGAAGCTACAGGAGCCTCGTTTGCTCCCGCTTCTGCAGCAGTGTGGGTTCTGCAGGCAGTTTCGGCCTGCCTGGCAGAGCTCAAAGTTGTAGCTCAGGATATTCCCGAGGTGACTACTCCAATATCTCAGGCCACCGCTTTCACTGACTACGCCAGGTCGGCGATCATGGAATCCGCCAGCCGTACCGCAGTGGCTTCGGCTAATTCGCTCGCAGCCCGCAGAATGTTGTGGCTGCGAGATTGGAAAGCTGATGCCACTTCCAAGAAATTCCTCCAGGGACTCCCGTTCGCGGGGAACAGACTTTTTGGAGAGCAATTGGACGACATCATAAAGGAATCCACAGGTGGAAAGTCCACCTCTTTGCCCCAATCAAAAGTGCAGAAGTCTGGCCAGCGTCAGATGCACACCAAAATTTCGGGCCTTTCGTCCCTCATCAAAGCCCGCCGCCTCCTCCTCCTCCCGTTCAGACAAGGATCAGAAGTCAAACCGGGCATGGAGGACTAAGCCTCAACAGAAGAAGCCTGCCGGCCCTCGACCGCCAAGGCTGCCTCTTCATGACTCGCCGCCTCTCCCAGCAGCATCCTCGGTCGGTGGCAGGCTCTCCCAATTTGAAGACGTCTGGCGCAGTCATATCCAAGACCGATGGGTAGTAGATGTCATCTCCCACGGCTACAGGATAGAGCTAACCTCGCGTCCTCCGACTCGCTTCTGTCTCTCCTCGACCCCCCGGCAAGGGCCTCGGCCTTTCGTCAGGTGCTCTACGCCTTGAGACAGGACGGGGTCGTGATCCAGGTTCCCTCCGGGGAACGCTTCCAGGGGTTCTATTCGAACCTCTTCACGGTCCCCAAGAAGGACGGTTCGTTAAGGCTGGTTTTGGATCTCAAGCTTCTCAACCGGCACGTGAGGGTCAGGACTTTCCGAATTGGAGTCTCTGCGGTCTGTGATCACGTCACTATCTCAGGGGGACTTCCTAGCCTCGGTGGATGTCAAGGATGCCTATCTACATCGCTCCTGCACATCAACATTGGCTGAGGTTCGCAGTAGGGGAGGAGCACTTTCAGTTTGTGGCTCTGCCCATCAGCCTTGCCTCTGCACCGAGGGTCTTCACCAAGGTGATGGCAGCAATGGTGGCTGTCCTGCATTCCCAGGGCCACGCAGTAACACCATACTTGGACGATCTGTTGGTCAGAGCCCCTCTGCGGAGCAGTGTCAACTGAGTCTCTCAGTAACTCTAGACACTCTGCAGCACTTCAGGTGGTTGATCAACATACCAAAGTCTGTTCTCCTTCCTGCTCAGACGATAACGTATCTGGGCATGGAGTTTCACTCCGCTCCGGCTCTGGTCATTCTGCCTTTAAACAAGCAGGTGTCGATTCAGGAGGAAGTCCAGTTCCTTATGTAGTCAGACTCTGTAACCATCAGACGTCTGATGCACATTCTGGGGAAGATGGTGGCGTCCATAGAAGCAGTGCCATTTGCGCAATTCCACCTGCGTCCGCTGCAATTGCAGATCCTGCGCGGATGGGACAAGAATCCTTCTCTCAACAAGCACATCCCTCTGTCGCTGTCAATGAAGGAATCTCTCCATTGGTGGCTGCTTCCCATGTCTCTGTCACGAGGCAGATGCTTTCTGCCCCCCTCTTGGTTGGTTGTAACCACAGACGCCAGTCTCTCGGGTTGGGGTGCCGTGTTTCTTCACCACAGGGCTCAGGGCACCTGGGCGGAGCAGGAATCCACCCTACAGATCAATGTCCTGGAGATTCGGGCCATTTACTTGGCTCTACTGGCCTTTCAGAGATTCCTGGCGGGAATCAGATTCGGATACAATGCGACAACGCGACCGCGGTCGCTTACATCAACCACCAGGGAGGCACTCGCAGCTCTCAAGCCTTCTCGGAAGTCCAGCATATCCTGCAATGTGTCGAGGACAACGACTCGTCCATCACGGCAGTCCATATCCCCGGGGTGGACAATTGGGAGGCCGACTACCTAAGTCGGCAAGGTATGGACGCGGGCGAATGGGCCCTCCACCCAGACGTGTTTCAGTACATCTGCGACAGATGGGGAACTCCGGACGTGGACTTGATGGCCTCTCGGTTGAACCACAAGGTTGCGGTCTTCATGTCTCGCTCCAGACACCCCCAGGCTTTGGGGGCGGACGCTCTGGTCCAGGACTGGTCCCAGTTTGCCTTCCCTATATCTTCCCTCCATTGCCTCTGTTGCCCAGAGTTCTACAGAAACTCAGGGCAGAATGTCGACAAGCCCTGCTCATCGCCCCAGACTGGCCCAGAAGGACCTGGTATCCGGACCTATTACAGCTCACGGCGGGGGATCCGTGGAAACTCCCGACCTGGCCAGACCTATTGTCGCAAGGTCCGTTCTTCCACCACAGTTCCGCGGCCCTCAGCCTGACTTTGTGGCCCTTGAAGACTGGTTGCTGACATCTTGCGGCTTTTCTTCTGAAGTTGCCGCCACCATGAGACAAGCCAGGAAACCTGCGTCGGCAAGGATTTTACAGCAGGGTTTGGAAGATCTTCTTTTCCTGGTCGTCTCAACGGACGTTCTCCTTGGCCTTTCTCTCTTCCAACCCTTCTTGCCTTCCTTCAATCAGGATTACGATAAGGGTTTGACCCTCAGCTCCCTCAAGGGGCAAATCTCCGCACTCTCTGTGCTGTTCAACAAACGTCTGGCTAACCTTCCTCAGATGAAGACGTTTGTGCAAGGGGAAAGTCACGTCGTTTTCCCCTACAGACGTCCTTTGGACCCCTGGGACCTTAACCTGGTCCTTGCGGCGTTACAGAAGCCGCCTTTCGAACCTCTAAGGAGGTGTCCCTCTCCAGACTTTCACAGAAAGTTGCCTTTCTGGTGGCCATTACCTCTCTTCGGAGAGTTTCAGAGCTGGCAGCCCTGTCTTGCCAGTCTCCATTCCTGGTGATTCACCAAGATAAGTGGTGCTCCGGCCTGTGGCAGAGTTCTTACCCAAGGTGCTTTCTCCGTTTCACCTGAATCAAGACATTGTCCTACCGTCTTTTTGTCCTAATCCTGTTCACCAGTATGAGAAGTCTCTGCATACTTTGGACCTGGTCAGGGCTGTCAGGATTTATGTCTCCCGCATGGCTTCTTTTCGCCGCACGGACGCCTTGTTCGTTCTCACGACAGGCCAGAAAAAAGGAGCGCCGGCCTCCAAGTCCTCCTTGGCCCGGTGGATGAGACTCCTATCCAGGAGGCCTACCTTTCCTCTGGTACGCCCTTACCTGCGGGATTAAGGCACATTCGACAAGAGCTGTGGGTTCCTCGTGGGCCTTACGTCCCCAGGCCACAGCACAACAGGTGTGTCAGGCGCCACTTGGTCCAGCCTACACACCTTCACGAAACAGTATAAAATTCATGCGTATGCTTCTGCAGACGCTAATGTGGGCAGACGGATCCTTCAGGCGGGGGTCGCTCACCTATGATTGTTACTGCCACGCTTTGGGTCTTCTCCCACCCAGGGATCGCTTTTGGACATCCCAATGTCTGGGTCTCCCAATGGAGCGAAAAAGAAAAAAGAGAATTTTGTTTACTTACCGTAAATTCTTTTTCTTCTAGCTCCTAATTGGGAGACCCAGCACCCACCCTGTTGCCTTTTGGGCTTTGTTCTTCTGTTTAAGTGGCTGGCGTTATGCATGTCGCTTTTATGGCTCTGTTGGCCGATACTTCATAGCCGGACCTTTCGGTCTTGGTGTGGGTTTTATCCTCCTTCCTGCTTGTGCACCGAACTGATGGGATTTCTCCTAGAGGGGGTGTATAGGCAGTAGGGGAGGGGCTACACTTTTTGTTTTAAGTGTAGTACTTTGTGTGTCCTCCGGAGGCGGAAGCTATACACCCAGTGTCTGGGTCTCCCAATTAGGAGCTAGAAGAAAAAGAATTTATGGTAAGTAAACAAAATTCTCTTTTTTTTTTTAATCTTGTGGGGATATGGTGAAAACTGCTTTCCCCCCCCCCCCCGCAATTGTAAAATCTGAGGCAACTGCATGCTCCCGCCCTGGAATTATTACTGATCCAGCTAAGGCCCCTTTCACATCACCGTATTTTACTGATTGCGGCAGATCCAGCAGATTTACCGCATTTGCTGCCTAACATCGCACTTGCGGCAAGCCCCATGCATTGTCTATGGAGCTTGCGGCAGGTGCGCCAAGTGCGGTATTGCCGCTATTTGGCAGTTGTGGCTGCGCAAAAAATATGCAGCCGACCGCGTTTTTCTTCGCAGCCGCAACTGCTGCAAGTGCCGGATCGCGGCAATACTGCTCTTGCTGCACCTGCTGCAAGCCCCACAGACAATGCATGGGGCTTGCCGCAAGTGCGACCATTAGGTGGCAGATGCAGTAAATCTGCGCAATTAGGGAAAAACGGTGATGTGAAAGGGGCCTAAGAGATCTGGAGATGCTTTAGAACAGGGGTGGGGAACTCCAGTCCTCGAGGGCCGCAAACAGTGCAGGTTTTCAGGATTTCCTTAGTATGCACAGTGACAACATATTACTTGCACTGGTGATGATTCCAATCCCTGTGCAATATAAGGCAATCGTGAAACTGAACTGTTTGCGGCCCTCGAGGACTGGAGTTCCCACCCTGCTTTAGAAAATGGCACCTTTAGACCACGCAGGCCGCTCACAATAGCATGAGAAACATGTTGTGTTGAAAAGCTGCTGTCACTTTGGAGAATGGCGGTACCACCTGTGGTTTCACATAAAAAATCAATAACTCCAAGCACTTAGTGTACCTGGAATGAAGACTAAAATGGTCCGGCTACCGTACATTGTTCCACCTCAGACCAGGACTTCCTTGGATAAGGCTTCTTAATGGCCCCACTTGATCTTGTCAGATTTAAAGACTAGCACATAGTGATCCATTTAATAAGGCACGTGAAATTGGAATGCTACATATCAAGCCTAAGGGCTCTTTCACACGTCCTTGTAATTTGTTCCTGTCTAATAACAATGTATGAATTGACCGTGTCTCTTCCAATGAAAGAGTGACAGCTTCATATACTTATATGTATTAGTTCGGGAGAGCCGCAGTCAGTCTGTGCATTGGGATCTGACATGGGACTGAACTGCACAGATGTGTCAGAAAACGCTAAGGCATCATGAAGTGTCCACACAGACCATCTGTAGGGGTTTGCAGGACATACGACTACAGGTGTCTATTGACCTCACCCCGCAGGTCATCATGGTGCAGAGCAAGATGCAATACTTAATGACCCCTCCAACCTTTAACCTTCGTCCGGCTGAGTAGGTACAATTGTAACTATTTCATTTTAAAATTGCAATAACTTTTTTTTTTTTTTCGAAAAGCCGTAGAGGGCTGAAATTTTGTGACATCTCTGCAGTTTGGTCCAGAATATATTGGCCAAATTTCAATAAAATATCTTCACCCCCTTCCGAGATAAGGGGTCGAGATATTTCATGTAAAATTATGCAGCCTGACAAAGGTTAAGGGGTCTTTGTCCTCCACATAAGGTCATAAATGTGTGACACAGATGGAGAAAATAAAACACAAGCCAGTACAAATTGCTGTTCTAAGCCCAGTCCCTCTCAAGTTAACAAAGAAAATCAGGACCCACCCATCATAAGAGGCAGAAATTATATGATATCTAGAAGAGAAAACTTATTTAGAGCTCTTTGAGCAACTTGTGTGATAATGTGGATGGTCATGAATGATGGGGGGAGGGGCAATCTTAAATCTTAAACTGGTTGATTAGCATCATCAATAATTATATTTTCTGTTTGCAGCCTGTGAAACACAACTTCCAGTCTCTTTCCGTCACTTGATATTGCCTGAGAAGTACCCCCCACCCACAGAACTGCTGGATCTGCAGCCCCTGCCTGTATCTGCCTTGAGAAATAGTGCTTTTGAGAGCCTTTACCAAGACAAGTTTCCTTTCTTTAACCCCATTCAGACCAGGGTGAGTATCTACCGAGCAAGAATATATATATATATAAATATATATATATATATATATAATATATATATATACTATACGGCCATAGCAGCGCAATATGTCAGTGCCTGCCACGGACTAAGTGGAGACTGATATGTCATGGACATCTGTACCCCAACCCTCAACACTTCCCTATCCCCCAACTAAGAGCCTGATATGTCATAGACTTATATACCCACCCTGGACATGTCCACATGTCCCCACCTGCTAAAAGGATCCTGATATATCATGGACCTCAATATGCCTACCCTCTCCCTACCCCCGTCCCCCTATTTTTAATATATGTGTATGTTATATATATAGAGAGAGAGAGAGGAGCTATTCGTACCTGAGTTAACGATTTGTATAAAATTAGTGCTTTTGTGAAGCATTTTACAATGTCTTCTTCCTGACTGTGCATTGAATTGTTTTTATTAATTCCAATTGTGTTATACATATTTGTTGATAGTCATTGTATACAACAGAATATCGGAAATGTTCCAATAATTTCATAGTGGAACTGAATTGCTGTTTTGTGTATTAAAGCAGCAGACATTTATTTTACATGTTTCTTATTCGCTCCATTGGGAGACCCAGACAATGGGGTGTATAGCTTCTGCCTCCGGAGGACACACAAAGTACTACACGTTAAAAAAAGTGTAGCCCCTCCCTACTGCCTATACACCCACTCCTGGGAAAATCCCATTAGTTCTAAGCATTGTGTGGAAGGAGGCACACATACACTTATCCACTCTCATTTTTAGTCATACTCACTCTCCTTGGAGGGTGACGGATGGAAGAAAAGTGGGTCCCTAGGGACCCCCGGCATGTCTCCTTCCCCACCCTCGGGCAGGGGCGGTTGAGGTACCTATTGTTGGTACAACGGGCTGGAGCCCTCATGCTGTACTCCTTCACCACCCCTTTTGGGGCTCTGGGGAAGTGGGAGTCATCACGGGCTACCACGAATCTCTGGAGCCCCCACTCCGTCCACAGCCCCTGGCGGACCTGCTGGCCGAAGTTTCGTTGCCCCCAGGGCCCTGCACCAAATGAGGTACTCTGTTTCTGTGCATTGCTGCTGCTGCTGCAGCCTGGGCTCCGGATCCCTACACATGCTGATGAGGTACACTGGGGTGATTACATTGTGGGGCATACCGGCACACTGCTGCTCAGTGAGTCCGGTCCCTGCTGTGCTGCGGGCATACCGGTTCTCACGCCGGCTCCCCGCATCATCTCCTTCGCCATCCCTTAGGGGCTCGGGGGAAGTAGGAGTCATCTGGGGCATCCATGCTTCGCTGGAGCCCCTGCTCAGTCCACAGCCCCTGGCGGACCTGTGGGCCGGCGCACTGTTATCCCCAGGGACCAGGCCCTGCACCTAATCGTGGTACTCTGTATCATTGTGCATGTGGCTGCATCTGCAGTCCGGGCCTCCAGAACCCAGTTATCTGTGAGGTACTCTGGGGGTATTATGTGGTTGGCCGGCACATCTCCCTTCGGGGCTGGCTGCCGGGATCACAGCAGGTAACCCGGTTTTCACCGGACCTCCGCGACTCCAGGGACCTGGCCCTGCTCCAAACACAGGTACTCTGTGTCCCCTTATGTTCTGCTGCAGCTGCTACAGCCCGGGCCTTTGGATCCCTGTGGTTATATGTCTTCACTGTACTCTGTGAGGGTGTCAGCGCGTTCGGCCGGTGATCGCGCCGGACCTCCGCGCCTACCGTGCCTGCACTTCGGGCACGGTCTCGCCTGCGGCCTAGTTTGGTAATGCCCGCCCCCGGCTGCCATTCAGGCAGAGGGGCGGGTTTTGGGCTGTCCCTGCGGCCATACGAATGCATGGAGGGCCTCTCCCCAGCTGCCTAGGTAACGCCCATTCCTCGCAGTTTGTATGGGGCCCCAGATTCCTGCACTTTGTGCCAGTCCGCCCATTTTTCACTCCCCCTCTGCTGGCTCCGGTGGCCATCTTGGCTTTCTACCGGTATATGCTCAGCAGTTGCAGTTCCCTGAGAGGTTCTGCAGCATCTGGGGGACCAGGGACCGTGGGATCTGATGAGACAGCGGTCGGGCCACACGGTTTCTCTGGCTGTGAGCCCCCTTGCGTGGGCATCCCCTGCTGGGGATTCCCACACTTATTCAGCTATGTGGGCCATTTGGAGTATAACCCCCAACGGCCACACACAGGTCGCAGCCTGCACTTCTTATAAGGCTTGGCTGCCTGCTGAATGCACTCCTCTGCCTGCGCGCAGCCAGAGACAAGCCCAGAGCCACCGGCTCACTCCAGCATCTCGACCCAGGTGGATTCCCCTGCTGCCTCGACTGGACAAAGGTTCCAGGAACCCTTGTCCAAGCCTTACTTAAGGTTATATTAGGCTATATGAGCCCAGACCGGGTCCCCTACAGGATGACCCTCCCCGGGGGGTTCCATAAGTCCAGGGCTGCGGGCCCACTAGAAAACAGCCGAGGACTCTTCCTCAGGCCACTGCTCGCGGCCCGCTACGCGGACCCGCGGGGCTACCTCCCCCTCTTCCTCGCATTACTCTCAGGATGTCGACAATGAGCAGGGGGTCAGGGTTCAGAGTCCGAGCTCATGCTGACTCTGAATGCCACTAAGGGGGGACGCGCTGGTGAAGGACCTTGTTCCTCCTTCAACATGGTTGTTCCACCTTATCCCCCCTTCTCCGGTGGAGCCGGCTTCCTTTTCAGGAAACACACACTATGTGTTGCTTCCACCACCTTAATTTGAAGATGCTGTCCAAAGCCCAGGGGCTGGCCTGGACTAGCACTATCCTAAGAGAACCAGCAGTGCCGTTACTATCTCCTTCCACGGAAGTAGTCAATGGTTGGTCTCATTCCCACAAGGTGGACCCTCCGGGTCCAGACTTGCAGCCCGGACCGTTGTGCCTGTGGCTAACGGCTCTTCCCTGAAAGAGCTATGGACCGCCAGATTGATTTATTTTTTAACTTGTTCTATGAAGCTACTGTCGTCAGCTTTCGCAGCTGTAGGGCAGGGCAGCCATGTCTGCGTGCTCGGCAAGGATCCGCTCCCTTACGGGGGTTATCTTGCCTGAGGTCATTACATAACGTCTCTGACGATCTTGGTAGCGTCAGCTACTCCCTGGCTATCCGCAGGTCTATGGCCTCGGAATATGATTAGCTGACCCCACATGCAAAAAGGTACCTTATGGGGTTGTCTTTTTACTGGTAACAGGCTGTTTTGGGAACAGTTGGAAGGACTCCTCTGGCGGGTAAGCTCTTCCGTGCCGCACGCTACGGTTGGGAAACCTGTGCAACAAAGGATTCAGTCCACTGGCTTGGATTCAAGCTAAGGGTGTGACTTTGCATGGCGTTCTACGATCGCCTGCACTCACAGGCAGGAGGCTCAGCCTCTGTGACGACCTCCTTATGCCTGTCCGCCTCTACAAGCCGCATCCTCGGTCAAGGACAGGCTCTCCGGTTATATCGCATGGCTACTACATACTTTATTAAAGAGGACAAGAGTGGATCATGTGCAATTAATATATTTATTTCCGCCCACTGGCTATAAGGCTTATCCATCAGCCTTATAGCCAGTGGGCGGAAATAAATATATTAATTGCACATGATCCACTCTTGTCCTCTTTAATATAAAATTTGTTCTTTGAGTGTTCACACAGATAAGTGGCGATACTCTCACTCACCTTCTGTGTTTATGGGTCACATGGAATTATTTGTATGGCTACTACATACGACTGAACTCCCTTCCTCGCTTCCTCCAGCAAAGCCGCAGGCCTTTAACCAGGCTCTGGATCCTTGAGGCGAGACGGAGTAGTTGTTTCTGTTCCTCTCGAGGAACGCTTACATAGCATCGATCGCCATCAAGAGGGTGTACCGGCTCATCCCCATGGTGCCCGCTAATCAGCGTTGGCTGAGGTTTGCGGTAGGGGACGACCATTTTGGTGGTTCTGTCCTCACGGCCCTGCACGCCCAGGGCCACGCAGTAATATCGTAATTGAACGACCTCCTGGTCAAGGCATCTTCTCTGGAACAATGCCAATGCAGTTTCGCACGACCCTCTGCACGCCTGCTCAGACTCTGACGTGCCAGTGCATGGAGTCTCACGACTATTCAGCTTTAGTTAAGCTGCCTCTGGACCAACAACTGACACTTCAGTCAGAAGTCCGCTCACGCCTTCAGTCACGCTCAGTCTCCCTCGGACGGCTGATATACATCTTGGTGAAAATGGTAGCGGCCATGGAGCAGTATGCTTCGTACAGTTTCACCTGTGGCCACTGCGATTGCAGATCCTACGCAGTGGGAACAAGCACCATTCCCCGCGACAGGAAGGTCTCCCTGTCTGCTTTGACGAAGGTCTCCCTTCATTGGTGACTGCTACCCCTGTCTGTCACGGGGGAGGTCCTTCCTGCCCCCCTCATGGGCAGTTGAGACCACGGCCGCCAGCCTCTCGGGCTGGGGCGCAGTATTCCTCCACCACGGGGCTCACACCTAGACGGAGTCGGAATCCATTCTCCCGATCAATGTCCTGCAGATTAGAGCCATTTGATTAGCGCTTTTGGCTTTCCAACGGTTCCTGTCAGGGGGACAGATCCGGATTTCATCAAACGCGATGCGTCTCCTATGTCAATCGCCAGGGAGGAACTCGAAACATCTCAGCACGGCTCGAGGTTCAATGTATCCTTCAAGGGGTAGAGGACGACGACTCCTCCATCTCGGCAGTCCACATCCCCGGTGGGGACAACTAGGAAGCCGACGACCGAAGTCGCTAGGGCAGTGATGGCGAACCTATGGCACGCGTGCCACGGATGGCACGCAGAGCCGTTTTCCCTGGCACGCGGCGTCGCCTGTCACTGCAGCTTTGAACTGCCGGCATGATGGCGCCGGCAGTTCAAAGCCGTGTCGGATCGGAGGATTCTCCTTCCTCCGCATCTCCGACACTCTCCAAGCTCCGCCCCGCCGGCATCACATGACCGCGCGGCGTCACATGACCGTGGTCATGTGACGCTGGGACGGAAGACGCGAGGAGAAGAGGAGCGGTGAAAGCGGGAGTACTAGGTGAGTATGATTTTTTTTATTTTTTTTTTTTATTTCAAGCCACGGTATAATGAGGGGCTAGGATGGACACAGACATGAGGCTGACAGGGGGGCAGGATGGACACAGACATGAGGCTGACGGGGGCAGGATGGACACAGACATGAGGCTGACAGGGGGCAGGATGGACACAGACATGAGGCTGACAGGGGGGCAGGATGGACACAGACATGAGGCTGACAGGGGGGCAGGATGGACACAGACATGAGGCTGACAGGGGGGCAGGATGGACACAGACATGAGGCTGACGGGGGCAGGATGGACACAGACATGAGGCTGACAGGGGGGCAGGATGGACACAGACATGAGGCTGACAGGGGGGCAGGATGGA
This sequence comes from Allobates femoralis, assembly GCA_033576535.1. NCBI lineage: Eukaryota > Metazoa > Chordata > Amphibia > Anura > Aromobatidae > Allobates > Allobates femoralis. Next base: position 91,946,627 of record JARQOC010000004.1, on the reverse strand, counting down.
CACAGACATGAGGCTGACAGGGGGGCAGGATGGACACAGACATGAGGCTGACAAGGGGCAGGATGGACACAGACATGAGGCTGACAAGGGGCAGGATGGACACAGACATGAGGCTGACAGGGGGGCAGGATGGACACAGACATGAGGCTGACAAGGGGCAGGATGGACACAGAGACATGATGCTGACAAGGGGCAGGATGGACACAGAGACATGAGGCTGACAAGGGGCAGGATGGACACAGAGACATGAGGCTGACAAGGGGCAGGATGGACACAGACATGAGGCTGACAAAGGGCAGGATGCACACAGACATGATGCTGACAAGGGGCAGGATGGACACAGACATGATGCTGACAAGGGGCAGGATGGACACAGAGACATGAGGCTGACAAGGGGCAGGATGGACACAGACATGATGCTGACAAGGGGCAGGATGGACACAGACATGATGCTGACAAGGGGCAGGATGGACACAGAGACATGAGGCTGACAAGGGGCAGGATGGACACAGAGACATGAGGCTGACAAGGGGCAGGATGGAGACAAGAGGGGCATGAGGGTGACAAGGGGCAGGATGGAGACAAGGGGCATGAGGGTGACAAGAGGGGCATGAGGGTGACAAGAGGGGCATGAGGGTGACAAGAGGGGCATGAGGGTGACATTAGGAGGAGGCATGATGGTGACATTAGAAGGGGGCATGATGGTTACATTATTACAAGAAGGGGGATGATGTTGGCTTTATTACAAGGAGGGGGCGTATTACTGCAGGATGGGGACATTACCACAAGGGGACAGGGATCGACCATACTACAAGGGAATAAGGCTGGAGACATTACTACAAGAAGGGAGTTAGGATAGGGACATTACTGCCAGGAGAGGGTCAAGATGGAGCAAATAACTACAAGGAAAGGGTCAGGATGGAGCGCATTACTACAAGGGGAATGTCAGGATGGAGCACATTACTTCAAGGAGAAGGTCAGGATGGAGCACACTACAACAAGGAGAAGGTCAGGATGGAGCCCATAACTATGAGAAGGTCAGGATGGAGCACATTACTTCAAGGAGAAGGTCAGGATGGAGCACACTACAATAAGGAAAAGGTCAGGATGGAGCCCATAACTATAAGGAGAAGGTCAGGATGGAGCACATTACTTCAAGGAGAAGGTCAGGATGGAGCACATTACTTCAAGGAGAGGGTTAGGATTGAGCACATTACTACAAGGAGAGGGTCAGGATGGAGCACATTACTACAAGGAGAGGGTCAGGATGGAGCTCATAGCTACAAGGATAGGGTCAGGATGGAGCACATTACTACAAGGAGAGGGTCAGGATGGAGCACATAGCTACAAGGAGAGGGTCAGGATGGAGCACATAGCTACAAGGAGAGGGTCAGGATGGAGCACATAGCTACAAGGAGAGGGTCAGGATGCAGATACTACTACAAATAGGGACCAGGATTTCAGTATGAAATTTGCTTGCTCTGTCTAATCTGCGTTTTTCCATACAGATCAATCCACCTGCTGTTTCTAGAAAGGGCAATGGCAGCGGCTCAGCTTCAATGTCCAGTACACATGAGCTGTCTGACCACTGCCGAAGAGAAGACTGCAAAGGTAAGTTTAAAATCAATTAATTGTTACAATAATTGAATTGATCATCAATGTTTCAGGACTACATGCCCTGTACAGTGAAGAGAGTTAGCATCTGCTGGCTCTCCCCCCTGTGCAGCGCTTGTGATAGATAACCACTGCTGTAATTTAGGTTAAATTACAGTGTTTGCTCTTCGCCATAAATAATTTTGTTTTGGGTTGCAGTTTGGGCACTCGGCCTCAGAAAGGTTCGCCATCACTGCGCTAGGGCATGGACTCGGGCGAGTGGCTCCTTCGTCCAGACGTCTTTCAGACCATCGGCAACCAATAAGGATCGCCGGACGTGGACCTGATGGCCTCAGGTTCCAGTTTTCATGGCCCGACTTCAGGATCGCTAGACCCTGGCTGCGGACGCACTGGTCCAGAACTGGTCTCAGTTCTGTCCCCCGTACGGGTTTTCCCCGTTGGTAATGTTGCCCAGAGTCCTGAGCAAGATCAGGGCAGAATGCAGGCGCGCTCTACTGATCGCCCCGGACTGGCCCAGGCGTACCTGGTACCCAGACCTGTGGCAGCTCACGGCAGGAGAACCGTGGTAGCTTCCAGATCGTTCGGACCTGTCGTCTCATGGTCCGTTCTTTCTCCAGAATTCTGTGGCCCTCAGCTTGACTTTGTGGCTCTTAAATCCTGGCTGATGACATCCCTGGGATTTCCCCCAGCGGTTGCTGCTACTATGACACAGGCCAGGAAACCTGCGTCAGCAAAGATCTACCGCAGGACTTGGAAGTTTTTTCTTTTCCTGGTGCCACTCGAATGGGCATTCTCCTTGGCCTTTCCCTTTGCCAACCCTGCTTTCCTTTCTATATTCAGGATTGGGTTTAGGGTTATCTCTTAGTTCCCTTCAGGGACAGATTTCTGCACTATTCGTGCTATTCAACAAACGTCTGGCTAATCTCACTTAAGTTAGGACGTTTGTGCAAGGGGCATATCACATTGTCCCGCCCTACAGGCGTCCGCTGGACTCCTGGGACCTTAACTTGGTCCTCTCGGCTCTGCAGTAGCCACCCTTTGAAACACTAAGAGAGGTGCTCCTCTCTAGGCTTTCACAGAAAGTAGCCTTCCTTGTGGCTATCACCTCTCTCCGGAGAGTCTCTGAATGCCAGCCCTGTCTTGTAAGTCAACCTTTCTGGGGGTCCACCAGGACAAGGTGGTGCTTAGACCGATGGCTGAGTTTCTTACCGAAAGTGCTTTCTCCCTTTCATCTTTTTGTCCAAATCCTGTCCACCAATCCGAGAGTGCTCCGAATTCCTTGGATCTGGTCAGGGCTTTCAGGATTTATGTCTCCCGTACGGCCCCTCTACGCCGCACGCATTCCCTGTTTGTGCTTGCAACAGGCCAACAAAAGGGTACGCCGGATTCCAAGTTAACCTTGGCACGGTGGTTCAAGGCGCCTATCCAGGGGGCCTACCTTTCCTCTGGAACGCCTCTCCCTTTGGGAAGCAAGGCGCACTCTACTAGAGCTGCTGGAGCCTCATGGGCCTTGCGGCACCAGGCGACGGCTCAGCAAGTGTGTCAGATGGCTACTTGGTCCAGTCTGCACACCTTTCCGAACCATTACGAAGTGCTTGTATATGCTTCAGCAGACGCAAGTCTGGGCAGGCGGGTCCTTCAGGCGGCTGTTGCCCACCTGTGAATGGAGCTGCCATCTTGCCATTATGGGTTATTTGCCCACCCAGGGATTGCTTTTGGACATCCCCATTGTCTGGGTCTCCCAATGGAGCGAATAAGAAAAAGAGAATTTTGTTTACTTACCGTAAATTCTTTTTCTTCTAGCTCCTAATTGGGAGACCCAGCACCCACCCTGTTGGCCCTTCGGGCTATTCTGTTAAGTGTCTTGTGTTATCACAGGTTGCTTACGTTAATCAGTTAGCCGCCGTTATTCGGCCTGACCTGATTTTTCTGGTGTGGGTTATTTTCCTTCCTGCTTGTGCACCGAACTGATGGGATTTTCCCAGGAGGGGGTGTATAGGCAGTAGGGGAGGGGCTACACTTTTTTTTAAAGTGTAGTACTTTGTGTGTCCTCCGGAGGCAGAAGCTATACACCCCATTGTCTGGGTCTCCCAATTAGGAGCTACAAGAAAAAGAATTTACGGTAAGTAAACAAAATTCTCTTTTTTCTCTTCCTTCTTTTTTCTTAGTATTCAACACGGTATATAACAGCGATGACAATGTGTTTGTGGAGCGCCCACCGGCAGCGGGAAGACTATCTGTGCAGAGTTTGCCATTCTCCGCATGTTGCTGCAGCACTCGGAGGGTCGCTGTGTGTACATCACCCCGATGGAGGCCCTTGCTGAGCAGGTAACCTCTCCACACCACTGTCTTATTGCATTTAAAGTGTAAATGTCAATTTATTGAAAAAAAACAAACAAACAATACTGCACTGGTTGTTAAGGATGGGTCATATAGCAAATACTTTCTCACATTTTCTGTGCTCTTTTAAAAACTGCATTTTATGGCTGCGTGGGCATGGTCAGCAGCTGATGGGGAACAGCGCAATGTGTATGTATTTCCACAGCTGAGAGCAGGCTGATATTGAGGTGTGTGGGAACCCAGCAGATAAGCAGTTAACATATTATGACACAGCTGTGTGGAGCTAATGACTGATCAGAGAAGCTTGTGCCAAGGAAAGAGGTGTTTGCACTGCTCTGATATTCTTACCTTGCTCTGCACTGTGCTATTATCCGATACATTGTTTCCTCACCAGTTGCAGTCAGCAGTGTAGGCTACACCCCCTCCCTTATGTGGTTACATGCCCGTATTCAGTGTGTAGACAGATCTGACTAATAATGAACATATGTCTGCTTCACCCACAGTGTAGAGGGGGACACTTTGTGGAAGGATTATGAATGGTTTTCAACTAGAATTTTCTGATCATCATAATGGGAGACCCAGACAATGGGGTTTAGGGCACTGCCCTCTGGAGGCCACACTAGGTACTACAAGTTTGTAGACACCGCCCCCTCCGCTTATAAACCCCTACCGCAGGAATATCCTCAGTTTTAAACTTAGTGTGCTCGGAGTTGCTTGCACATCACAGCATTCTCACAGCTTACGTGATGGCGTCTGAAGACAAGGTAGGTCCCGGTCGGGGACCTCCGGCAGTCTCCCTGTTCACCCCTGGGGAACACACAGGTTGAGGTACCGAGGGCTCTGAGCCTGGACACGTTGTGTCCTCCCGGTACGCTGCCGCACTCCTTCCCATCCCCCCTGGGGGCTCTGGGAAGTGGGAGACAGGAGCCTTGCACAGCTCCGCTCCGTCCGAGGCCTCCCTAAACGGTGCTTACAGACCGGACTGGAGCCAGCCCGGTCCGAGGCCTCCCTAATGGTGCTTACAGACCGGACTGGTGCTGAACCCCCGTCCGAGGCCTCCCATTATATGGTGCTTACAGACCGGACCGGCACTGAGATACCCTGTGTGTCTCCGGTGTGCCTGGGGTAGTGTCTGACACTATTGTGTTGTGACACTCAGACCGCGCGCAACCCTCGGGTCCGCGGTTCTGGCGGTGTATCCTGTGCTGGGTCACCATAGCTGACCGCCCTGTGTGTCACAGGGGCTGCGGCTGCGGGCTTCAGAGTTGGTCTGAAGCCCTGGGTATAGTGTTGATACTATATCTCCCGCGCTGCGGGCTCCAGCACCAGATTACTGAGCTGGCTGCTTGGAGAGATGGGCAGCAGCCCATGAGATGTGGGTGTGTGTGTGTGTGTGTGCTTCCCGCGTGTTTGTGGCGCCGCCCACGACTGGTCTGGCGGCGGCCATTTTCTCCTCACTTCCCTACTGGGTCTGAATGAGTGCACTACTGCGCTCCCAGGAGAGTCCGGTCATTACCCTCGCGGAGGCCACACACACATCGCTCCCCTCCACCGCATTGAAGTGGTCGGTAAGCCGCCGGTGTTCCGGTTTCCTACTTGGCTTATTTTTCTCCTCTGCTGTCGGCATGTCCCCAGCAAAGAAGAGTACTGCTAAGGCAGACAACTCCACCACTACCTGTGCTACATGCAACGGGACGCTGGTTGGGGGTCCTGCAATAACTGCGGACGCCCAGAGGCCCGGACTGATACGGCAGAGTCTGCAGCTCCGGTGCTGTACCCTGAGGTTCAGGTGATCCCAGGGCAATGGGAAACACAGAATAAGATTAATGAATCTGTGTTGTCCAAGCTGTCCTCCATGTCGCAATCCCTGGAGGCACTGACTAGGAGACTGGAAAATCCAGCTGCTCCCTCAAGTTACCCCCGGGTGTCACCCTTCGCTACCGCGAGACCCCTTAAGCGGGCTCGCCGGGATGAATCACCCGAGATCCAGAACCTCTCTGAGGAGGAGCGTCACTCTGACGGTGACGAGGATGATGGGGGTTCAATACTTGAGTCTATGTCAGAACCACCTGATGGGGTGGAGGATTTGGTATCCTCCATAAACGAGACTCTTCGTCTCGTGGCACCCCCTGAGGAGGTGGAACTCCATCCGAAGGAGGTTTATCAATGGCTGCAGCCGGAGGCTCGCCCATGTGGCTCCTTTATGGACCACACTAACTTTGGAAGGGTGGTTAGAGCACCCAGGGTTCACCCTGGGCGGCGTTATGTCCGCAAATCTAGGGACACTCGATTCCCCTTCCCCCAGGAGGTGCTTCAGGAGTGGTCGCAGTCCCCGAAGGTGGACGCTTCCATGACCAGGATTGCTGCACGCTCCCTTTTCTCTGCCTCTGATAGCTCCTCATTGAAGGACGCGACGGATAGACAGGTCGAACAACTCGCCAAGTCTTCCTATGAGGCTGTGGGGTCTTCATTTGCCCCTAATTTTGCCACGGTCTGGACTCTGCAGGCAATCACCATCTGCTTGGATGGTATCACGGACCTGGCGGGGTCCAATCCTGAGGTCCTAGTGCTTCCTGATAGGCAAGGGCCTATGCTGATTACGCCAGGACTGCAACCCTAGAAACTGCCACCCGCTCTGCTGTGGCTTCGGCCAATGCTATAGCGATCCGCAGGTTGTTGTGGCTGCGTCTCTGGGACTCAGATGCCACGTCAAAGAAGATTCTGCAGAATCTTCCATTTTCGGGTGACAGGCTGTTTGGTACCGAGCTGGATAAGCTGATAAAGGATTCTGCGGAGTCTAAGATCCCACAGAATAAGCCTAAGCCACGGTATTCCGTCAAAAGGAACCCCAAACAGTGGTCCTTTCGTTCCAGCTCGCAGTCATCAGCTTCTTCCGCTCGCGCGGACAGAGGAGGCAAGCCCTCTACTCAGTGGCGCCCCAAGGGTCGCCAGAAGAAGTCAACGGGGGCAACGGCTGCCACCCCCAAAGCCACTTCCGCATGACTCGCTCTCCAGTCCTGCCGCCCCACAGGTGGGGGGCCGCCTGTCCCGATTTCAGGACAGATGGTTACTCCACGTCCAAGACCGGTGGGTCCGAGACGTAGTCTCGAGCGGCTACAGGATAGAGCTGACGTCGCGGCCGGCACACCGATTCCATCGGTCTGTTCCATCTCCAGACAAGGCTCAGGCTTTTTATCTGGGTTGGAGGGACTCCGCAGAGACGGAGTAGTGGTCCCAGTGCCTACGGGGGAGAGGTTCAGGGGTTTTTACTCCAACCTCTTTATCGTCCCGAAGAAGGACGGCTCTTTTCGCCCGGTTCTGGTCCTCAAGTTGTTCAACCGTCACGTGTTGGTTCGGAAGTTCCGCATGGAATCCCTGCGCTCCGTGATCGCGGCTGTGTCGCAGGGAGACTTCCTAGCGTCCATAGATATCCGAGACGCTTACCTTCACGTGCCCATTGCATCGGCTCATCAACGCTGGTTGAGATTTGCAGTGGGGGACGAACACTACCAGTTCGTGGCGCTACCCTTCGGGTTGGCCTCGGCTCCGCGGGTGTTCACGAAAGTGATGGCATCTATGATGGCTCTCCTACATGTGCAGGGACACGCCGTCATACCCTATCTAGACGACCTGCTGGTCAGGGCGCCATCAGAACATCTTTGCCGGAAGAGCCTGGAGGTGACCATGAAGTCTCTGGAACAGTTTTGGGTGGCTTCTCAATATTCAGAAATCGACCCTGGTTCCGACCCAGTCACTGACATATCTGGCATGGTCTTCCGCACGGACTCAGCTCTGGTGTCCCTGCCGCGAGCCAAACAGCTGGCCATCCTATCGGGAGTCCAGGATGTCCTCCTGTCACCACACTCTTCCATACGGGTGTTGATGAAACTGGTGGGCCGCATGGTGGCAGCGATAGAGGCGGTGCCTTTCGCGCAGTTTCGCCTCCGTCCTCTCCAGCTGGAAATTCTCCGAAGATGGGACAAGAGGACGATCTCGCTGAATCGGCTGATGGCCCTTTCACGACCGACCAGGGATTCCCTGCAGTGGTGGCTCCAACCACGTCACTTGTCACGGGGCCGGTGTTTCCTCAAACCGTCATGGTTAGTGGTGACAACCGACGCCAGTCTGAAGGGCTGGGGAGCGGTGTTCTTACACCACAGGGCTCAAGGCCTCTGGACTCAGTCGGAGTCGGCGTTGCAGATCAATGTGCTGGAGATCAGGGCGGCCTATCTGGCGCTCTTGGCGTTTCAGAAGTTACTGTCAGGACAGCCCATCCGGGTTCAGTCCGACAATGCGACGGCCGTCGCCTATATAAATCATCAGGGAGGGACCAGAAGTGCTCAGGCCCTCGCCGAAGTCCACCGCATTCTATCCTGGGTGGAGGACAACGACTGCCTGATCTCCGCAGTTCACATCCCAGGGGTCGAGAACTGGGAGGCCGACTACTTGAGCCGACAGGGGATGGACGCCGGAGAGTGGTCTCTTCATCCGGACGTCTTCCGGGACATCTGCGGCAGATGGGGCACTCCGGACGTGGATCTGATGGCCTCACGGCTGAACCATCAGGTGCCACAATACATGGCGAGATCATGGGATCCTCAGTATCTGGGGCGGACGCCCTGATCCTGAGTTGGTCCGACTTCCATCTACCATATGTGTTCCCACCGCTAGCATTGATTCCCAAGGTTCTGTGGAAGATCAGGACGGAGTGCAGCGTAGCCATTCTAGTGGCACCGGATTGGCCCAGGAGGTCCTGGTATCCGGATCTGTGGCAACTGTCAGGCGGGAACCGGTGGGCTCTTCCAGAACGCGCAGATCTTCTCGCGCAAGGCCCCTTCTTCCACCTCAATTCCAGGGCCCTCAGATTGACTGCATGGCTCTTGAGGCCTGGCTGCTAACATCCAGAGGATTCTCTCCTACTGTGGTTGCCACTATTTATCGGGCTAGGAAGCCTGTATCACGGAGGATTTACCACAGAACGTGGAAAATCTTTTTCTCCTGGTGTGCCTCTGGTGGACGGTCACCGTGGCCCTTGTCCATTCCGACCTTGTTGGCTTTCCTACAATCGGGTTTGGAATTGGGTTTATCCCTCAGCTCCCTGAAGGGTCAAGTATCAGCTCTTTCAGTGCTGTTTGACAGGCGCTTGGCGCTCCTTCCTAAGGTTCGTCAATTTCTCCAGGGAGTGTCTCGGGTGGTTCCGCCGTATAGGCGACCACTGGACCCTTGGGATCTCAACATGGTCCTGGCGGCTCTACAGAAACCGCCTTTTGAGCCATTGAGAGAAGTTTCCCTCTCTTGTCTGTCACAGAAGGTGGTCTTTCTGGTGGCAATTACGTCTCTAAGACGGGTCTCTGAATTGGCTGCACTATCGTGCAAGTCGCCCTTTCTGGTGGTCCACCAAGACAAGGTGGTGTTGCGCCCGCGGGCAGAATTCTTGCCAAAGGTGGTTTCCACTTTTCACTTGAACCAAGAGATTGTTCTTCCATCATTCTGTCCTGCCCCTGTTCATCAGGTTGAGCGCGACCTCCACACTCTGGACCTCGTACGGGCTGTACGCATTTATGTGTCCAGGACTGCCTCCTTCCGGAGTTCGGACTCATTGTTCGTACTGACGGCAGGTCGCTGTAAGGGGTCCGCGGCGTCAAAATCGACCTTGGCCAGATGGATCAAGGCACCCATTCAAGAGGCCTACCGTTCTTCTGGTTTGCCTCTCCCGGTGGGCTTGAAGGCGCACTCGACCAGAGCTGTCGGTGCTTCCTGGGCTTTGCGACATCGCGCTTCTGCGCTACAGGTGTGTCAGGCGGCCACTTGGTCCAGCCTGCACACTTTCTCTAAGCACTATATGGTGCATGCCCATGCCTCTGCGGATGCAAGTTTGGGCAGGCGGGTCCTCCAGGCGGCGGTTGCCCACCTTTGAGGGGGACCGTGTATATCAACGTCTTTTGAGGAACTTTTCCCGCCCTGGGGTTCGCTTTAGGACATCCCCATTGTCTGGGTCTCCCATTATGATGATCAGAAAAAAGAGAATTTTGTTTACGTACCGTAAATTCTTTTTTCTTGAATCATCAATGGGAGACCCAGCACCCACCCAGTTGTTCCGTTGGATGTTTTGCATTTGACCTGTTCCCAGTTGTGACAGTTTATTCCGGGTTGTTGGACCGTCTGTGCACGGTTTCTTTCCCGATGTTTCGGGTGTGGTTTATGTTGTCTCCTCGCAGCTTATGGACCAAACTGAGGATATTCCCTGCGGTAGGGGTTTATAAGCGGAGGGGCGGTGTCTACAAACTTGTAGTACCTAGTGTGGCCTCCGGAGGGCAGTGCCCTAAACCCCATTGTCTGGGTCTCCCATTGATGATTCAAGAAAAAAGAATTTACAGTACGTAAACAAAATTCTCTTTTTTATAATGAAGTATATTAGAAATAATTTTTTAGACTCTTCTTGTGTCTGGGAAATGTTTTAAAGATAAAGGATTCAGGAATGTCTATTGATCTGCAATATGATGACACGTAATCTTGAAAGTGTGAGCTGGAATGTTGGAGGCCTGGCATCTGGCGCTAAGCAGCAGGCGGTGTTTCAGTTACTGCGTCAAGAAAAGTCTACTGTGATTTGTTTGCAGGAGACCCATATGGTCCAAGAGAAAACCCTTACTTTCTGTAGGCGCTGGATACAGGCCGGCTACCATGCCACTTACTCCGCCTATTTGAGAGGTCAGTATACTGGTCTGCTCTGGAGTACAATTTGAAAAATTATAGGTGTACACTGACTCTGAGGGATGGTATGTATGCTTGCTGTGTAAGTTAAATGGCAGGGTTATGCTTGCTGTGTCCCTATACATCCCACCCCCGTACAGCAGTGCGTGATTCGTAAAGTAGTGGACGTGATTGCCAGCCTGACGGGTGTTCCTTATTTAATAATGGGGGACTTTAATAATGTTCCAGATACACATTGGGTTAGGGGTAGGGGTAAGACATATGACAAGGTGGTAATTGTACTCCGTTTGGTACATTGTTGAAGGAGATGGCCATGATTGACCTGTGGAGGGTCCGGTATCCAAGCACACTCCAATTCTCGTGTTTCTCGGCGTCCTTCCCTTTATTATCCAGGATTGATCTAACATGAGGCAATGAGCAACTGCTGGGATAGTTTGAGGAGGTTGGGTACCTAATTAGAACAGTTTGGGACCATTCCCCTTTGTATGTGACACTTTGAAATGAGGAGTCCCTGCCTGCTGTTAGACCCTTGTGGAAGTTGAACCCTTTTTGACTCCAGCTATTATAGATTCAGGGAAACATTTGAAGCGGAAACTTGGAGGAATACTTTCAGATTAATAAGTGGTCGGCGGATATTGGCACTGTTTGGGAAGCCATGAATGCATTTTTCAGGGGCCTGTGTATTAAAGAGATCTCCTGAGTCAAGACGGCAATTTAAGGAAAAGGATCAGCTGCTCTTTAGGGAACTTGAGGAGGCAGAGGCAGCCCTGGTTCTTTGCCCTTCTACACAGGCTCAGGAGAGACTTAAACAAACTCAAGCTAGCATTACCAAAATGTCTTTGAAGACGGTGGAATGTAGGAGAATATTAAATATATGGTGAGGAGAGGGAAAGAGCCAGTCATCTCATTGCCTTGGTGGCTGCTGTACAGAGGGACGCTTTCTTTATACTACGAGCGGACGATGGAAGGGAGCTGTCTACCACTAAAAACATATTGATTGTTTTGAATGACTTTTATACAAAGTTGTAGTTGTAGTATTGCCCAAAAAGGGCAAGAATCCCACTGCACCGGCTTCATATCGCCCGATCATCTTATTGACAGTAGACATCAAGCTTCTGGCTAAAATGATGGCTAATAGGCTTGGCAGGGTCATTACTTCTATCATACACTCTGACCAGGCAGGTTTCATGCCTAATAAATCCACGGCCACCAATTTACGCAGGCTATTTCTTAACATGTAAGCCAGAGAGGACAATGCTGGACACAGGACCATCCTATCACTAGACTCTGCCAAAGCCTTTGACAGTGTGGAGTGAAGGTATGTGTGGGCCACAATGCATTGTATGGGCTTTGGGAAGAAACTTTTTGGATGGGCTCAATTGTTATATGCTGCCCCTAGAGCTAGATTACGGGTAATGGGCAGCTGTCTGAGGATTTCCACCTTTTTCGGGGAACAAGACAGGGATGTCCCCTGTTCCCTCTGCTGTTCACCATTGCCATCGGTCATAATATGGAATCAGAACATGAGGGGAATGCGTTTTGGGATGCATGAGGAGAAGGTGGCGCTTGACGCAGATTATATGCTCCTGGTTTTGGGAGATACAGGCATCTCTTTGAGAACAGTTATGAGGGAGCTGGATGCTTATGAGGATGTGTCCGGGATTTTCATCAATTGGGACAAATCAATGTTGCTCTCGCTGGACCGGGCGATGGCTGTAGATAAGGATCCACTGATTCCGATACGAGTAGTCGGAGATTTCTGTTATCTTGGAATTCAAATATCAGCTAATTTAGATGACTATGAAAAGCTGAACCTTACTTCTCTGCTGGGTAAATTTAGGCCAAAAAATGTGGCCAGGAGTACACTATACCTGTCAGTGGCAGGAAGAGCAAACCTGCCTAAAATGATCATTATGCCCCAGCTCCTCTATGTCTTACACAACACTGCAATGTGGTTGCCACAAAACATTCTATAAAAAATTTGAGAACCAATAGGAGGGGTCAAACCCAACCTATTGGGTTGTAGAAATAGTTTTACACTCATGAAGTGTAAATGTTGAATATGTGTAGCTGTGGCTGGCAGAGACTCCATGCTGGACACAGTGGATTGAGTAAGGCATGATTTGTGGGGGGTTTTGATACAACAAATTGTGCCTGGGGACAAAACTTTTCTAAATACCTCTTTAACCTGTTATTGTCCCTTAGGGCCCCTTTACACGCCACCACTGAAAGGTAGCAACTGCCTGGCATTGGGGATATTTATGCCTGTTGCCATGAAATTGCTACGAAATGGCGGCGTGTAAATAGGGAAATTCCTTCCTGTGTCCTGCAGTTGACTCAGATACCTGTTGCTGAGCCGTGCTCAAAAACCGAAGGCAACACAAAGGCACAATTGCCATGGTAGTGGCGTGTAAACGGGGCACAGGCATGGATGTTGAGTCCCCTAGTGAATTCCCAGGGGCGTGCCACAGCGTCATGGATACCACGCCCCATCAGCGATGATTGGTGGGGGCTACTGTGTTACCATTGGCTGTCCCTTCACAGGGCGCCATATTTAAAGAGCTATCCATTCACACTACACAATTGCAATGGCGTCATGTATTAGCCAGCCTTCCTGCGCAGGCTGGCCAATCATGATGGTATTGTGTTGTCCAATCAGCGTATTAGCGTCACTGAATACACAACTCTGTCACGCTTATGTACTTGCGGCGCGAAATATGTACGCCCATATTCCTTTGTGGTAGCGGTGTGTGTGAAGTAGGGAAGGTATTCCACAGGAAGTAAGCCTGTCTGTCGGAACTTACGGGGAACAAAGATACCTTCAGTTGACAACGCAATGGTGGCGTGTATATGTGGCATCAGTGATCGGTATCCACCGTTAAAAACGTGCACGTGCAGTGGATACCTGTTGCTAGCCACAGTGGCGGCATGTAAAGGTACCTTTTAGAGGGATGTCATGATATTGCTTTTTAAACTGATGATATATCTCTAAGATATGCTATAGGTTTGTGATACTTTAAGAACACACCTTTAGGACCCCCACTAGTCCTGAAAATTAAAGTTACCTTGCTGTAGTATTATATGCACCATAATGATGACCTAAAACTAAAGCTTCTATTCAGTCATGTCAGTAGACCCTTCTGCAGATGTGTCCCGATCCCTCTGTTCAGTTAGTCATGGTGCAGTTCTTACCATGTTTCCCTGAAAATAGGACATCCCCTGTAAATAAGACCTAGTAGAGACTTTGCAGAATAACAAATATAAAGACCTTCCCCGAAAGTAAGACCTACCAAATATTTTTTTGGAAAGCTTGCCCGCTGAACAGAACACCAGGGCATGCAGCTGTTGTCCAGGTGACTGTTGCTTTATGTATTTCAGGTGCTGCTCAGACAATCTTGCTGGCTCAGCGTCATCAGTAGCAGTCGCCGGCCAATCAGAGGCTAGCAGCGAACGTGGGCGCATGACATTACATGCGAGCCTCTGATTGGCTAGTGACTTACATTTATGGTAGCTGAGCCAGAGAGCTCAGAGCGGTGCCCGGAATATGGTACATATAGCACAGACCGCGGAGGCACGGTGAGAAAATCAGTGTGGGTGTGTGTATGGTATGTTGTGGGGTTGTTTTTTTTTTTTTGCAGGTACCGTAATGGGGATATTGGGGGCTGCAAGGGGACGATGGGGGTATTGGGGGCTGCAAAAGGAACTGCTGTGGGAGATCGTTACTGATACAGTCTCCAGACAATGTGTGGGAGACAGGTACTTTACAGCCCATATTTTGTGGCCCTGTGTGATTCAGGCAGCCAGTGTGTCACTTTGATTTTTGGTAAATGTACCATAGACTATTGTACACAGAAATAATGGTAGTAGCAAGACATTTTTGATAGTATTCACAGATTGTCTGGTTATTCTGGTTTATGACAACTGTACAGTATATAATGTTCAATGTTTTTTTTGTTCAACAATAAATGTGAATTCTTTAAAGGGATCCTGTCACCCCAAAACACCTTTAAACCTATTAAAAGCTGTCCCTAGAGCATATTAACACTTTCCCTACACTCCTTTTAGCTCCTATATGCACATAATCAAAGTGTATAAAAACGTTTTATAAGTACCTCATTAGTGATGATAATGAGTGACTATGCTATTCATAGTCACTCATTCAGGCTGCCCCTCTTCATACTATGACGCCTCCATAGGCGTGATCTTCATGAGTGATTCAAATTGCAGCCTCCCTGCGCGCCTCCCGCTGTGGCTTGCGTCGGCCGGGCTTCAGCGTGGGGCTGTATGACTCGATCCGCGTCATTCCCGGCGCCGGGTGACATATTTACACCGGCGCCGCTGTTGGCTTCAAGTCCCGCACTGCGCATGCGCAGTGCGCATTTTGAAGCTGACAGAGCGGCGCGGCTGTATACGTCACCCGGCGCCGGAAATGACGCGGATCGCGTCATACAGCCCCACGCTGAAGCCCGGCCGACGCAAGCCACAGCGGGGAGGCGCGCAGGGAGGCTGTAATTTGAATCACTCATGAAGATCACGCCTATGGAGGCGTCATAGTATGAAGAGGGGCAGCCTGAATGAGTGACTATGAATAGCATAGTCACTCATTATCATCAGTAATGAGGTACTTATAAAACATTTTTATACACTTTGATTATGTGCATATAGGAGCTAAAAGGAGTGTAGGGAAAGTGTTAATATGCTCTAGGGACAGGTTTTAATAGGTTTAAAGGTGTTTTGGGGGTGACAGGATCCCTTTAATATAAAACCTAGTGCATCTTTGGGAGCAAAAATTAATACTATAGACTGTCTTATTTTCACACAAACAAGGCAGCTTCCATTTATCATCACAAAATATCCTAAAAGCGGCGTCACTCTTTATTAACAAATATCAGCTTTATTTAAGCGAACAACAACATCATACAGGCATAGATTGGGGGCAATCTTGGGTGTCGGGGAGGGGTAAAATTAATGCGTTACAAGAGGACCCATTTTTTTTGTAAGACACCTGTTTTTTCCCCATCTATGATACCCAAGATTGCTCCAAGTCTTATGACTGTAAGATGGTGCTGTTCATTAGCAGATTTTGGCTTTATCTAAACAAGGAGTGCCGCTGCTTCTTAGATACCCGGTGACACTGAATAAGATCCTCGCACCTCACATGGCAGGAGCTGCATACTAACCGCAGGCAGGACCTAGTGTGTGATGGATACTATCTACAACACAAGGTCGTAGCTGAGGTCTTTTACCGTTTTCTGAACTCTTCCTGAGCTTCCATTTATGACTTTTGTACAAATACTTTTTGGAGGTCCTGCAACCCTTTAATGCCGGCCAAGCTGTTTCCCTATCCCCCTGTGTTGCAGCATTATGATAAGTTTAGTCATCTTCTGACTTTTGTGTTTTGTTACTTTTAGTAATTTTCTGCATGTTCAGAAACTTTTCCATCTTCCCACTTCTCAGGGCTGTTTTACCTCCTCCTGGTAAACTGCCTGTTATTATCAGACTTTCATCTCCCTTTAATTCTATTCCCTATTTGCTATTGTCTGATGTTCCTAAGAAAACTGAAAACTTTACTTTTGTTTCTTCCAATAATTAGACTTCTTATGTGTGTTTGGTTCTCCGGTGATATCTGTACATATTTAATATGTCCTTCCACCCACGCTTGCTCTCTTAACGGCTGCATTATCCCATTACATCTCTTTTGTGCATTCATTAGCTGTCAGCTGTTTGATATGATTCATTTATGGAAATCTATGCTAATAACCCATCTCTTCACTTTCACAAAGCTGCTCTCAGCTCATGCATATGTCCGTACATTTATATTAGGATGATGAATATGTACACCGTCAGCCCCTGTAACGGCTATGAACCACAGGATATAGTAGTCTGGGACAGATCGAAACTTTGGCCGTCCTTTCTTTACCCGTGTGATGACTTATCAATACAAGTTTAATGGCATAATTAGCTGAGTGCCAGAGTAGTTTGCACTATTGGTAATTTTAATGATTTCAGTGGACCATTGTCAGGATGTAATGCATTTTGATTATGTCTTGAATCACATCTTTGCCAAAAAAAAAAAAAAATAGATATATGTATATACACTGTATTTTTCGGACTATAAGATGCACCCAGATTTTACAGGAGGAAAATAAAGGAAAAAATTAAGTTAAAAATGTGGTTAGAAGGAACTGTCCTAAGGGGATCTGATGCTGACACTGTTATGGGGGTAATGTCCCCATCCCTGGCGCCGCCCAGGTAATATATGTCCTCCATCCTGGTATGTAGCCCACCCCATACTGGATATAGCTTCCCATCCTGGTATGCAGCCTCCCATCCTGGTATATAGCCCCCTCCCCCCCATCCTGGGAAATTGACCTTCCCTCACTCCCCCCATCCTGGATATAGCCTCCCATTCTGGTATGTGGCACCCCCTATCCTGGTATATAGCGTCCCCATCTGGGTTAAATAGCCCCCCCCCCCCAATCCTGTGATATTGACCCAACATCCTGGGCTGGGGCAATCCTAGTATATTGACCCCCCTCCCACTCCCTCCTGGATCTGATCGGATGCCCCGGGGACGCACAGACAGGAAGCAAAGACTGATGATGCTGCAGAGGGAGGGACTGAGGGGACGGCGGACAAGTATGTTACGCTGTTTATTATTTTAGTGTGAGCGGAAGCAGGGGGGGCATATTCAGGATGGGGGGCTGAGTACACGTAGTGTACTGTAAAATACACTGTGTCCCGCTCACCTCTCAGTGCCGGCTTCAGCACTGAGAGGTGATGTACAACGGGATGCAGTGAATATTACAGTAGGCTAATGAGCGGGGACACGTGATCACAAGCTGCCTCTAAAGCCTGTGCCAGCTTCCTCCAGCCCACTCCAGAGCCACTGCTACCCCCAGCACAGCACCACAACCAGCACACAGTCTGTATATTCAGACCATAAGACGCACCCCCCCATTTGCCCCCACAATCGGGAGGGAGGAGTGCGTTTTATGATCCAAAAAATATGGTATATACTGTGTGTGTATATATATATATATGCCACTTGAGAAAGGACTACGGTCTGAAACGTTGTGGTGGTTTAGGACGAATAAAATCTGAAAACTGAACTTGCTTGGAGTGCTGCCTCACTTTGTGGATTGGTATGAATTACAAACAGACTGTTTTTGAGGATATTTGCAGCCTTTATTTGTTTTTAAACCTATTGACTTGTGTATAAGCCGAGGGTGGACCCCAGCACAGGTATATAGGCCTCCCCAGTGGTATTATACAGCAGTCTTCCCCTGTGGTAGTATACAGCAGTCTCCCCCTGTGGTAGTATACAGCAGTCTCCCCCTGTGGTAGTATACAGCAGTCTCCCCCTGTGGTAGTATACAGCAGTCTCCCCCTGTGGTAGTATACAGCAGCCCCCCCCCCCCCCCCCCGTGCTATATACAGGCCCCCCTGTGGTAGTATACAGCAGCGCTCCCCCGCTGTGGTATATACAGGCCCCCCTGTGGTAGTATACAGCAGCCCTCCCCCCTGTGCTATATACAGGCCCCCTGTTGCTGCCGCTGCACACCTGTAAAAGAAGAGCTTTCATACTTATCCTCCTCGCTGTCACGGCGCGCACATTCCCCGCTCTCCTTCCTGCTTGTACCCGGCGTCCATCCACGTGACCGCGCACCTGTAATGACGTCATTACTTGTGCGCGGTCACGTGGATGGACGCCGGGTACAAGCAGGAAGGAGAGGGGTGATGCGCGCGCTGTGACAGCTAGGAGGATAAGTATGAAAGCTCTTCTTTTACAGGTGTGCGGAGGCAGCAACGGGGGGCCTGTATATAGCATAGGGGGGGGGGGGGGCTGCTGTATATACCACTGGGGGGGGGAGCCGTCACTGACTTGTGTATAAGCCGAGGGGGGCACTTTTCAGCACAATTTTTGTGCTGAAAAACTCGGCTTATACACGAGTATATACGGTATATATAAATGTGTGTGTGTGTGTATATATACAGGGGTTGGACAAAATAATGGAAACACCTAGCGTTTTGGCATGATAATCTTTGAACATGTTTTAAACATGCAAACCGTGACATGCTAATGTTTTGTAGTTGATTATTTGTGTTAAGTGATATGTGTATGTAAATTAACTGTTTGTTTTGCCGAATTGTAAGAGCATTGATGAGAACCTGATACCAATGGCAGACCTTTCAGATTTTCAAAAAGGCCAAATTGTTAATGCTCGTATGGCAGGCGCTAGTGTAACAGAAAGTGCCCGAATGCTTGTTGTGTCAAGAGGTTCCGTCTCCAAAGTAATGACTGCGTTTAAAAGAGAAGGAAAAATGTCCGCAGCAAAGCACAGGTCTGGCCGAAAGTCGAAGTTGACTGAGAGAGACCGTCGGGCTCTAAAGCGAATTGTGAGAGCGGATCGCAAGACCACGGCTCCGAAAATCACTGCTGAGCTCAATGAACACCTACAGAACCCAGTTTCCATGAAAACTGTTCATCGGGAGCTGCACAAATCTGGATTCCATGGAAGAGCTGCAATTAGAAAACCGCTGCTCTTAATGACAAATGTTTCCAAGCCTTTAGAGTGGTGTAGAAACCTCCAGAATTGGTCCCTCGAGCAGTGGAAACATGTGATATTCTCAGACCAATCATCGTTTACCCTATTTTCTGACCTCCGCCCGAGTGTACGTTTGGAGACAGCTGAAAGAAGCATTCCATCCAGACTGCTTTCTCCCAACCATAAAACATGGCGGAGGTTCTGTGATGATCTGGGGTGCTATTTCATGGAGATCCGCCGGGCCAATGATATCACCTTGCATGAATCCATACCTCGGAGAATATATATATATATTATATTATATATAAAACTCCCTTCTCACCCTTGTGGGGTGGTTATTTCTTGTTTCTCATTCTCAGAGCCTCTCTTGGGAGTTTGAGGATTCTGCACAGGATCTTGTTGTTCTGCATTTTTCTGGGCAGAGAGTTCAGATGTTGCTCCTGGGATTGGTTGCAGCCATTTTTCCATCTTATGGGTCACTGCTCCAAGTCTCCGATGATGTTCCCAAAGCGTTTGAGTTGGATTCATGTACTGATTCATATGTTTCTGTAGCTTGGTGGCTATGATGCCTGACAGGACTTTATATGTTGTTGTGAGACAGGTTATTGGGCAGTAGTTGGATGGAATTGTTCCTTTGTGAGGATCCTTTATGATCAGCACAGTTCTTCCTTGTGTTAGCCAGGCCAGGTGGTGGCCTGCTTCTAGCAGTTGGTTCACCTGTTTTACCAGGCGTTCATGTACTGCTGTTAATTTCTTTAGCCAGTAGGTGTGGATCATGTCTGGGCCAGATGCTGTCAAAGCTCTTCATGTTCATGGTGTGGATCATGCTTGGGCCAGTGCTGTCTAGCCCTTCATGCTCTTGGTGTGGATCATGCCTGGGCCAGGTGCTGTCCAGCCCTTCATGTTCTTGGTGTGGATCATGCCTGGGCCAGGTGCTTTCCAGCCCTTCATGCTCTTGGTGTGGATCATGCCTGGGCCAGGTGCTTTCCAGCCCTTCATGTTCTTGATGTGGATCATGCCTGGGCCAGGTGCTGTCCAGCCCTTCATGTTCTTGGTGTGGACCATGCCTGGGCCAGTGCTGTCTAGCCCTTCATGTTCTTGATGTGGACCATGCCTGGGCCAGGTGCTGTCCAGCCCTTCATGTTCTTGGTGTGGATCATGCCTGGGCCAGGTGCTTTCCAGCCCTTCATGCTCTTGGTGTGGATCATGCCTGGGCCAGGTGCTTTCCAGCCCTTCTTGTTCTTGATGTGGATCATGCCTGGGCCAGGTGCTGTCCAGCCCTTCATGTTCTTGGTGTGGATCATGCCTGGGCCAGGTGCTGTCTAGCCTTTAATGTTCTTGGTGTGGATCATGCCTGGGCCAGATGCTGTCTAGCCTTTAATGTTCTTGGTGTGGATCATGCCTGGGCCAGGTGATTAATCTAATCTGCAGTCACATCTCCATTCATTCTCCTGCTCACCAGGCAGCTCCGCTCTGGAGACGGATGATTGTCTTAAGGGGGTGTCACACGCGTCAATATCGCCTGCACGATATCGGCTGCACGTGACGTTGCAGCGATATTGACGCGTGTGACATACTGCATCAACCAGCGATAAATCGCTGGTTGATGATCGCCAGGTTTCAGAACCAGCTCAGAAACCTGGCGATTGTCGCCCGGTGGACACGCAGCATCGCTGCGTGTGACACCGGGACTAGCGATATTCCAGCTCCCAGCGCCTGTCACAAGCGCTGGGAGCTGGTATCCAAGGTACACTGCGGGTAACTAGGCAGCGCGCGCTGCCTAGATACCCGACTGTGTACCTTAGTTACCAGCCTCCTCCGCTCACACCGGTGAGCGGAGGAGGCTGGTAACTAAGGTACACAGTCGGGTATCTAGGCAGCGCGCGCTGCCTAGTTAACCGCAGTGTACCTTAGTTACCAGCCTCCTCCGCTCACCCGGTGAGCGGAGGAGGCTGGTAACTAAGGTACACAGTCGGGTATCTAGGCAGCGCGCGCTGCCTAGTTAACCGCAGTGTACCTTAGTTACCAGCCTCCTCCGCTCACCCGGTGAGCGGAGGAGGCTGGTAACTAAGGTACACAGTCGGGTATCTAGGCAGCGCGCGCTGCCTAGATACCCGACGTGTACCTTAGTTACCAGCCTCCTCCGCTCACCGGGTGAGCGGAGGAGGCTGGTAACTAAGGTACACGTCGGGTATCTAGGCAGCGCGCGCTGCCTAGAGACCCGCAGTGTACCTTGGAGACCAGGCTGCTCCCGCTTCCAGCAGGCTGGCAGCGGGAGCAGGACATCGTGGAAACGATATTTAAATCGTTTCCATGATGTCACTGGTCAATTGATCGCTGGTGAGTCTGTCTGTGTGACAGCTCACCAGCAATCAGCCGTCAATGTCGTCAGCGATCATCTCGCTGACGACATTGACGCGTGTGACACCCCCTTTAGAAGAACTGTTCGTTTCTTCTAGACAGTAATGGTAGATTATGTGAATATGCCATGAATATGTAATACCTCTTTAGGTAGAAGAGATGACAATGAAATATGGCAAACTACTGTATACCAATTCTCTGCCATAGTTTTTGCATGCCCTATTTTTTTTTAAATTAATTTTTTTTTTTCTTCCCCCTTAGGAAATATTTTCCTTTTTAGAGACTATTCAAGAAGCAACTTGTAACTGTTTCTTGTTTTCGGTGTAGGTTTTCATGGATTGGTTTGAGAAGTTCCAAGACAGATTGTATAAGAAGGTCGTTTTGCTGACTGGTGAAACCAGCACTGATCTAAAGCTACTTGGAAAAGGAAACATCATCATCAGCACACCAGAGAAGTGGGACATCTTATCGAGACGCTGGAAGCAACGGAAAAATGTGCAAAACGTTAGTCTCTTCATTGTAGATGAGACTCATCTCATTGGTGGAGCCAACGGGGTAAGATCTGTTATTCTGATGATTTTATCCTTCCATTTCCAAGACAACATTTCAATCAGTGTGACTGTATGAGGTATAGATGCACTTATATTCAGTTTTAATTGTAAGACATTACATCTATTTTGCTAACAGCCCGTGTTAGAGGTGATCTGCTCCCGTATGCGCTACATCTCCTCCCAGATCGAAAGGCCGATCCGCATAGTGGCACTCAGCTCCTCTCTATCCAATGCCAAGGATGTGGCTCACTGGCTCGGCTGCAGTGCTACGTCCACTTTTAATTTCCATCCTAATGTACGCCCAGTACCTCTGGAACTGCACATACAGGTAAGATTATTATGTAGAATTAGTATATTGCTTTGTTTCCACTCCAGAGTTTATTTGAGGTGCCTCTAATTTGTCACTAGGAGTGATTCCCAAGGAAATGAGCACGTCCTCTTCCCAAGAGGATTGTGCTGCTGACTCCATCTGACCAACCTATGAGGAAACATAAGTGATTGTGATCATTCTTTTGAGTGTCATAACAGCTTCCTGTGCACATGATTAAGACATTGAACATCTTTTAACCTTGTTAGTCACCCCAAAATACCAATCCATATGACCCCAAGAACTGTGCTGTGGCATGTGTAGTCGACATTGCAGGAGGTAGCAGCGCCCAAGCTAGGATCTATGTACTTGCACAAATATGACAAAAAGAATCTCGCTTGAGATCCAATGGACCACATGCAGCAAATGAAAGGTTAAAATGTTCTAAAAACATTAACCACATTTGTATCCATTTTTCTTGAATCTTCTACTCCGCAAGCGCCTTGTATTTTACAGTAAAAGCCAATGGGGAAAGCTGAGCAGACGCCCAAGAGTCTTTTACTGTAGTTTTTGCTAAAAGAAAAAATGTTAGTAGTTTGTGGAGTAGTAGTATTTAATGGAGTGAAAAAAACAACCAGAAAATGACAGTAAAAAAGTCATTACTACCATACCCTGCAAAAAATGCTAAGTGTCCAAAACAGGAAAGAACTGGACAAAATGACAAATATGACACTTCAGAAAACTGGTGTTTTTGTCTAAAACTGCTTCTGGATGAAATACTCTGCAGGTTCACTTAACTTTTAAAGATGTGCATATATTGACGAGCTAATATATTCGTTAGTCGCACAGTACGGTATTCGCAGTACTCGTTACTCGGCGAGTATCACTCGTGAGTGATGTCTGAATCTTGAGCAATCTGACACATATTGCTGCCTCCTTTCAATACATAGAGGGAGTCTGCACCCCAGTCAGAGCAGATTGAATGTTAGGCGCTCTCTGGGGGGCACAGCAAAGTGTTGCATGCAGTGAAACTCTAAAAAGCCCACCGTCCCACCCTTCCCTAGAAATACTCATTCTATGGCCAGATGTGTGTGGGCTGAGGCCATTAGTAATTGACTACCATTGGACTCGCTTTTCAGACGAGTACGCAAGTATTACAAAGTACTCGTTACAAGTGCAAATATTTGACTACTTGCTCATCACTACGTGCACACACAGCCTTTATGTATAAAATGTGCAACAGGTTGGAAAAAAAATTCCCAGCAATTGTTTGGTGAGTGTCGGATCTTTAGACTATGTTTAACACTAGTGGTAACAGTTTGCAAATTTATCACATGGAAATATATGGAAAATCCACGGTCTCCTCTTTGTTTAGTAAATAAGTCTGTGCTGTATATGATCACATAAGATTATCTCTAATCTCAGTTTTGTGGGCATAAACAATGTACTGGGCATGGCAGAATCAGGCCTTTTTTTTAATTGTCTGTTTATTAACGACCCCATATCTACATTTTAGGGTTTTAATATCAGTCACACACAAACCCGACTCCTTTCCATGGCCAAGCCGGTGTACCACGCCATTGTGAAGCACTCTCCTAAAAAGCCCATCATTGTCTTTGTTCCATCTCGGAAGCAGACGCGCCTCACTGCCATTGATATACTTACCACGTGTGCCTCCGATGTCCAACGGCAAAGGTAGGGTTAATTCAAAATGTCTTTGCTGAGTAACTACTACACATACAAAACACTGATGATTCTCTTGTTTTTTCCTAGGTTCCTTCATTGCACAGAAAAAGACCTAACACCATATCTGGAGAAACTCGGGGACAGCACTCTGAAAGAGACCCTGCTGAATGGCGTGGGCTATCTGCACGAGGGGCTGTCCTCTCTAGAGAGGCGCATTGTAGAACAGCTTTTTAATTCCGGTAATGTTTTTATGTTCACCTCTTCTTTATTCATATACACAGTTATCTATCTCCGCATTTTCTCTTTGCAATCAATATTTTCCTAATAATCCTCTCTCTCCTTCGCATCATTGGGGAACACAGGACCATGGGTGTATGCTAGGGCTCCTTTCTCCCCACTCGACCACAGGACCAGCCCTGTGGTCGACGGCCTCCCCTGCTGGACGGCAGTTTGTGGTATCCTCAGGGACTCAACCCCAGGAATCCACAGACATGCAGCTGCCAGCCGCACACATACCACTGCATCCCCCTGCATAACAGCGGGGATGCAAGGAGTGCATTCTAACCCTCTCACCTCCTCCAATAAAGGAGGAGGTGATTGAGGGCACTGCTAATACCAGCACACTGCCGTTGACTCCGCACCGGGCGCAGAAGGAACAGCCGGCTGCAGACAGGAGCCATCCGACCCTGTTTCCATCCAGCCGCGGCGGCTCCATGATGGGATGCGCACCGCTGGTAAGTTCAGGGTGCGCGTCCGCAGCATGGGGTGTAGGGTCAGGATGGCTCACAGCAGTGGTGCAGCCCACGGGTATCGCAGGCCCCACCGCGTCCCGGAGCCTGCACTAATCCAGGCCTGGATCTGGGCCTTCGCCCCAGCACCGCCCAGTCCACGATTGGCAGCCAAAGAGGCGAGAACACATTCAGCCACGTCATTCCGCCCACCCCCTATGATGCGGGGCGATCAGGTGAGACGCGCCCAATCACGGCCGCAAGCCACGCCCACTAATATGACGCAGGACAAGGGGGAGGATTATTACACGCCCTTCTTGATGACGCAACTTGGGCTGGCCAATCGGCTAACGGTTTACACACCCACACCATGCCCCCAAATCTGCGGGAAATTCAACAAACAATGGATCTACATGTGGGGCATAGCAGCATCCCCAGGTACAAAGCCCAGGACCCTATGCACCACCTGGCCTTCCCTCCTCCCCTCCTGTCCCACCAAGGGTGGCCGCACGGAGCCCACACACTAATACAGTGGGCTGGCACTACCAGAGCCCTTTCTTCCGGTGTCTCTGAAGTGAAAGCTCCTCCTCTTAGAACCTCTACATGCTGCACAAGGAACAAGGGGACACAGGACCTGAGTAAGCTCCAATAGGAGACCCTTCTCCCTGCAGCTTTTCACACCCCCTGACCAGTGTTGACTTTTTGCCTTTCAAAGCAAAATCGCTTATTACACTGCAGTACCACTTTTAATCGTAAGTTTGTACACTATGGAAGATCCCAAATCGTCCAAAAGAAATAACAAAACCCACGTATCCTCTGCTAGACCAAAACAACTCAGTCAGTCATATCAGCTGTCCACATCCCGGGAGTGGACAACTGGGCAGCAGACTTCCTAAGCCACCAAGGACTTGCCTCAGGAGAATGGTCCCTCCATCCAAAAGTTTTTCTACAACTTTGTCGGTGCTGGAGAACCCCTGACGTGGATCTAATGGTATCGAGGCTAAATGCAAAAGTCCCTGCCTTCGTAGCCAGTTCCCGGGACCCTCTAGCGCTAGGAGCAGACTCGTTGGTGCTTCCATGGCGCCAATTCCAACTCGCATACATATTTCCCCCACTGCCATTGATTCTGCGGGTAATGAGAAAGATTGAAGCGGAAGGAGTCCCAATAATACTCATTGCCCCAGACTGGCCACGACGAGCTTGGTACGCAGAGCTCATGCAGCTTCTCGTCGACGTGCCCTGGCAACTCACAAACCGGCCAGACCTCTTAACCCAGGGCCCCATTTTCAACCAGAACGCGGATGCCTGCGTACAAATCACACACACTCGTCCGCACCAGGAATGCAACATGTCGCGCACAAATCACATATGGCAGTGAATGGGTGCGCACGGTCATGCGCAGTCAAGCGCAGCACCGTGCGCTCCCATTATAAACATAGGGGCTTGCGGTGGCTGCGCTCACATGGCGATTCCCCTCCACAGAACGCCTAAAGCCAGATCTTCATGGGTGAGTGCCGTTTTCTTCAGAATGCTTGATGAACTTTATCTATAATTTTGTTTGTACAGTTGTGGCCAAAAGTATTGACACCCCTGCAACTCTGTCAGATAATACTCAGTTTCTTCCTGAAAATTATTGCAATCACAAATTCTTTGGTATTATTATCTTCATTTAATTTGTTTTAAATGAAAAAACAGAAAAAGAATTGTTCTAAAGCCAAATTGGATATAATTCCACACCAAACATAAAAAAGGGAGTGGACAAAAGTATTGGCACTGTTAGAAAAATCATGTGATGCTTCTCTAATTTGTGTAATTAAAGGGAACTAACCACCCCCAATGACCCCCCCGGACTATTAATATCGGTCCCTACACACAGCACATACATGTGCTGCAATGATTTTTGCTAAAAAAACTGTTTTGTAAAACTTAAGATAATGCTTTTGAAAGTTTAAACCGAAGGGACGGGTGGGCGTTACTTATCTGTGGCAAAAGCCGGGTTGCAGCTGCCACTCATCCACCTGTGTCCCGCAGTAGCAGTTATGGCCAGCCCTTTTCAGCGTCACAGCCCGGTGCACGGGCTCGCATGCCCGTGCACACGTCATCATCTACAGCCGGGTTGCGAGCGCGCGCTCTGACTTCCATAGCTGAGCGCAGGAAGTCAGAGCGCGCGCGCTACCCGGCTGTAGATGATGACGTGTGCACGGGCATGCGAGCCCGTGCACCATGCTGTGACGCTGAAAAGCTCTGGCCATAACTGCTACTACGGGACACGGGAGGATGAGTGGCAGCTGCAACCCGGCTTTTGCCACAGATAAGTAACGCCCACCCGTCCCTTCGGTTTAAACTTTCAAAAGCATTATCTTAAGTTTTACAAAACAGTTTTTTTAGCAAAAATCATTGCAGCACATGTATGTGCTGTGTGTAGGGACCGATATTAATAGTCCAGGGGGTCATTGGGGGTGGTTGGTTCCCTTTAACAGCACCTGTAACTTAACAGGTGTTGGCAATAACTAAATCACACTTGCAGCCAGGTGACATGGATTAAAGTTGACTCAACCTCTGTCCTGTGTCCTTGTGTGTACCACATTGAGCATGGAGAAAAGAAAGAAGACCGAAGAACTGTCTGAGGACTTTAGAAACCAAATTGTGAGGAAGCATGAACAATCTCAAGGCTACAAGTCCATCTCCAAAGACCTGAATGTTTCTGTGTCTACCGTGCGCAGTGCCATCAAGAAGTTTAAAGCCCATGGCACTGTGGCTAACCTCCCTAGATGTGGACGGAAAAGAAAAATTGACAAGAGATTTCAACGCAAGATTGTGCAGATGGTGGATAAAGAACCTCGATTAACATCCAAACAAGTTCAAGCTGCCCTGCAGTCCAAGGGTACAACAGTGTCAACCAGTACTATCCGTCGGCGTCTGAATGAAAAGGGACTGTATGGTAGGAGACCCAGGAAGACCCCACTTCTTACCCCGAGACATAAAAAAGCCAGGCTGGAGTGTGCCAAAACTTACCTGAGAAAGCCTAAAACGTTTTGGAAGAATGTTCTCTGTTCAGATGAGACTAAAGTAGAGCTTTTTGGGCAAAGGCATCAACATAGAGTTTACAGGAGAAAAAAAGAGGCATTCAAAGAAAAGAACACAGTCCCTACAGTCAAACATGGCGGAGGTTCCCTGATGTTTTGGGGTTGCTTTGCTGCCTATGGCACTGGACTGCTTGACCGTGTACATTATGAAGTCTGAAGACTACCAACAAATTTTTCAGCATAATGTAGGGCCCAGTGTGAGAAAGCTGGGTCTCCCTCAGAGGTCTTGGGTCTTCCAGCAGGACAATGACCCTAAACACACTTCAAAAAGCACTAAAATATGGTTTGAGAGAAAGCACTGGAGACCTCTAAGGTGGCCAGCAATGAGTCCAGACCTGAATCCCATAGAATACCTGTGGAGAGATCTAAAAATGGCAGTTTGGAGAAGGCACCCTTCAAATATCAGGGACCTGGAGCAGTTTGCCAAAGAAGAATGGTGTAAAATTCCAGCAGAGCATTGTAAGAAACTCATTGATGGTTACCGGAAGCGGTAGATGGCAGTTATTTTGGCTAAAGGTTGTGCAACCAAGTATTAGGCTGAGGGTGCCATTACTTTTGTCTGGCCCATTTTTGGAGTTTTGTGTGAAATGATCAATGTTTTGCTTTTTGCTTCGTTCTCTTTTGTGTTTTTTCATTTAAGACAAATTTAAATGAAGATCATAATACCAAAGAATTTATGATTGCAATCATTTTCAGGAAGAAACTGAGTATTATCTAACAGAATTGCAGGGGTGTCAATACTTTTGGCCACAACTGTAACACCTTCTCATGTACAGCATCATGGAATTAATAGTGCTATATAATAATAGAGAGCCTGGTGTGGGTGGGGGCATCTCCCAGCTCTGCTGTATTCCTGAAACTAAAACCTTTGTGTCAGAACGGCTACCGCCCGTAATCTATGTGATACATCGTTGAATTCAGGGTTTCTTTGCCTACATTATGTTCTGTCAGATAAGGTGGCAAAAACCTGCTGACAGATTCCCTTTAGAGATCACTTTTCTTTTGCAGAACTTGCTACATCCTCCAAATAGGTTATTTTAAGTAATTAAATTAGTAAAATTGCAAAGTGCTTGTAAAAACAAACACCTTTACAGTTTATTCCTTATTAAAATCCACTTCTTTCTCAAGAATGGAGTCATTTTTTAATTCAATAGTTTACTGCTCGTTGCCTTGATTACCGGCCATCTCGGTAGTCTAATAGGTGACTGGTCTCCTACGCAGGAAACGCAGCATGTACAGTCCCTGTTAGAGCTTTCACTCACTGCTTTGGAGATGGCCGGGCTGCTGAATGCAGCCAGTTTTGCTGCCCCCATCGCTCCTCTGATGGAGAGTGCACAGCTCCGACCAGCAGCACAACCTTGCTATTGGTCCGACCTGTGTATAATCAATAGTGTACATTCCCCTGAAAAGCCAGGACCCTAGAGGCTGGGGAGCTTTGTGCTCTTAAACTTCAATCTAGTAATGCTGCAGCTTTCACTACTTTCCACTTCTGTTCCCCTGTACAATACATTTAGTCAGTGTTTTCTGTATCTCTTCGATAACAATCCATCTTGTCTATACCAGGGGCGGTGCAGGTGATCGTAGCTTCTCGCAGCCTTTGCTGGGGTCTGAACATTGCTGCTCATCTGGTCATCATCATGGACACCCAGTATTACAATGGAAAGATTCATGCGTACGTATCACTCATTGTCTGAACGTGAGGATTATATCTTTTATTATATTTTGCCTTCTAATATTTTATTTTGTCTTTAGGTATGTGGATTATCCAATTTACGATGTCCTTCAAATGGTGGGCTATGCCAACCGTCCTTTACAAGACGATGAGGGACGATGCGTCATTATGTGCCAAGGATCAAAGAAGGTGAGAAGCCCGGATGTCTATTTCTTGTCATTGACATTTTATATATTTACCATTATCAAGAAGTGTGCTTGCTGTCAGTGAATGGGAATAATCTTGTTTATAGGATGAGGCTGAACACCTCACTATCCGTGTGCAGCGCATGGGTGCAGAGACTTCATACATTGTAACAAGCCTTGCACCTCTGTATGCATAACAAATGGTGAAAATTAAAGGGAACCTGTCCCTTATCCCCCCCCGCCCCCAAAGGCCTATTAAACTTAAAGAGTCACCTTCAGCAGCACCTATGCTGCATTTAGTGAGGGTGGCTGGAAATGGGAATCTGGAGGAGAGAACAGGCGCAGTAATGCTGCTCCCTCCTCACCAGATTCCCAGCCCCGCAGTCTGCATTAAGAATAAGGCCACACAGGGCGTGATCTGGGCCTGCATTATACACAGGAGCAGTGTTCCCACATCATGTAACATCAGTTCTCAGGCAGAGCTCACAGAGATGCCCAAGAGATGTGTGCAGGCGCCAACACCGCTCGTAAGGAACACAAGAGGCGGGTAATATCAGCAAGCGGTTTAGGTCCTGAGAGGAGAATATACCTCCCGGACCTAAACTAATTTTAAAATAAAGTGTTTATTTTGTTGTCCGGGGGGGCAGGGGTTAGGGCTGTATTTATAATATGGAGGCTGCTGCTGCAGGGCTGTATATATAATATGAGGCTGCTGCTGCAGGGCTGTATATATAATATGGAGGCTGCTGCTGCAGGGCTGTATATATAAATATGAAGGCTGCTGCTGTGCTATATATATAATATGGAGGCTGCTGGCTGTATACATAATATAGAGGCTGTCCAGGATCTCGACACTTGCCTGGGTGCTGACGCCGGCCCTGAATCCATCTGTCTATATACTTTAGGTATTTTTATCTTTTTATTTTTAACAACTAGGATTTCTTCAAGAAATTCCTGTACGAGCCACTGCCGGTTGAATCTCACCTGGATCACTGCCTACATGATCATTTCAATGCTGAGATTGTCACCAAGACCGTAGAAAACAAACAAGACGCAGTAGACTACCTGACCTGGACGTTCCTGTACCGGCGAATGACACAGAATCCTAATTACTACAACTTACAGGGTAAGGACAGGCAATACAGCACTGCTTTGATTGGCTCTGTCCTCTAGTTGCCTCCTTATATAAGTACCTTCATTCATTTTTGGGTTGATTTCAGGAGTGTCTCACAGACATCTGTCAGACCATCTTCAGAGTTGGTTGAACAGACACTCAGTGACCTGGAGCAGTCCAAATGTATCAGCATTGAAGACGAAATGGATGTGGCTCCTCTTAATCTGGGCATGATCGCTGCCTATTACTACATCAACTACACCACCATAGGTGATGGAAACCTCCTCACTACTACTTCATCGATGATGATTCTTTTATCTCTTGATAGCAGTCTTATTCTTTTTCTGATTTCTTTTCATAGAACTCTTTAGCATGTCCTTGAATGCTAAGACCAAGGTTAGGGGATTAATTGAAATTATCTCCAACGCAGCCGAGTATGAAAGCATACCTATCCGCCACCGTGAAGATAACCTGCTGCGCCAGGTGAGGGTTGTGCAGGATAACTGGCATATGCTCTGAAAGACACGAGTAATTAATAGAAAATGAAACTGAATTGGTTATTACAATGCTCCCTGTTCCCTTCTTCCAGCTAGCACAGAAAGTGCCACACAAGCTTACGACCCCTAGGTTCAATGATCCACATGTGAAGACTAACCTGCTACTTCAGGCTCACCTCTCCAGAATGCAGCTGAGCGCAGAACTTCAGTCCGACACCGAGGAAATTCTTAGTAAGGTAAGAAATAAGGCACAATACAATGGCCAACAAGTCACTGCTGAACGGCAGCATTTAGTGTCATACCTGTCTCTTCTCCAGGCAATCCGGCTCATCCAGGCATGTGTGGATGTGCTCTCCAGTAACGGTTGGCTTAGCCCAGCTCTCGCTGCTATGGAATTGGCACAAATGGTCACCCAGGCCATGTGGTCTAAGGACAGCTACCTGAAACAGCTGCCGCACTTCACTTCTGAGCATATCAAGAGATGTACTGATAAGGTATGGTGTCACGTGTAACACTGCAGACTTCTAGTACCACCGTACACTGTGGTAGGACAAGGTTGTGTTCTTTTCACACTAATCACTCTCTCTTGCTGCACAGGGAGTGGAGAGTGTTTTTGACATCATGGAGATGGAGGATGAGGATCGTTCAGATTTGCTGGAACTCTCTGATGGCCAGATGGCTGATGTAGCCAGATTCTGTAACCGCTATCCCAATATTGAACTTTCTTATGAGGTGGCAGAGAAGGAATCTATTAGGAGGTGAGGACTGGTGAAGCCATTATATGTTGGCAGTGGTTTGACTTTATGAAAATCTTGTCCTGGATCATGTAGTATAATTTTGATCTTTGAACAGGAAGTGACTATTCTATAACGTTACTCATAGTTGTGAGGTTTCTCTGCCCAGCTGCCTCTGGAGGTGTCTCATTATAGGAAACTAGAATCGGACAGATTTTCTGTCTACACGCTGATTCTGTTAATAGTCTCTTATATTCTCTTATATCTTCACCCCCCTACCTGTAGGCGAGCTGGCTCTATTACATATATACCATTGTGGTCTTACGTGCCTTTCTTCTTTCCCTTCAGTGGAGGAGCAGTCGTGGTTCTTGTGCAGCTGGAGCGAGAGGAGGAGGTTACAGGACCGGTCATTGCTCCTCTTTTCCCTCAGGTATGTCCTACTGGCAGAAATCAACCTGAGCCTTTGCAAGAAAAATCTGAATTTGCATAGAATTGTTTTTCAGTGTCTTCCAAACACATTATGCAATTCTTTAGTCATTCTTTATATTGCTTCATTTAGTTTATATTCTGGCTGAAGGTTTTTTTTTTTTTATATTACAGAAACGTGAGGAGGGCTGGTGGGTTGTCATTGGTGATGCCAAATCAAACAGCCTGATTTCAATCAAGAGACTGACACTTCAGCAGAAGGCCAAGGTAAGTAGAGAATATCTGGTACATCTACTCCCATCATAGATAATAAAAGCGCAAGAGAATTATTCATAAATAATACCGCTCCCTGTCATTAAATGTCCTGCTAAATTATGCTGAGATGACTTTGCTGGCCCTTCCTAGTCTTACTGTAAAGGCCAATGTCGCTTAGTGGTGTGTAGTGATCGAAGTTTGGTTTACTTAAAGGGAACCTGTCACGTGTTTTTTTTTAAACCGCCGCCAATGTTCTTTAGATCATGCGCTGTGCATCACTAACCTGGTTTAAAAAAAATCCATGTATTTATCATAAAAAAAGCACTTTAGATGCCTATATGTTTGCATTATGTACCTGCACGTTCAGTCATTACGGTCGATACTTCAGCTGGTAACAGTCACATCAATCCACTACAGCCATGCAGTTTTATAAACCTAGTCACGCCTCCTGTATTGTAATGTATTAACATCTCTAAAGCACCTTCAGAAATAGGACCTGTGGTGCTGTCATGACATGTAATCGTAGTAGGTGGAGCTAATCCTACATTTCCTTCATGTCAGGCCTGCTTACCCCACTCATTTCACATGTTCGTGACACACCACAGGTCCTTCTACAACATACATGAATTTCCGAAGGTCTTTCAGTGATGTCAATATTTTTCAATTTAAATACATGGATTTTTTTTTATTTTAAAAATGAGTTCGTGATGCACCATGCATGATCTAAATATTGGGGTAGTTCAAAAACAAAAAAATGACGAGTGGTTTGTGGATTACAGCTGTTATATCAACATTAAACTATTGTAATATTATGAATTATTTTTCCAATCGAACATGCGTTGTATTCCTATGGTATTGCATGTGTACTTGTAATGTTATACATCCACAGAGAAGCCAACTAAACACCTATCCCTTACATATTACTCTCCAGTAGCAAATCACATGTGAATTTGCACTGCATGAGATCACAAGTTGCATCAAATTACATGCAATATAAGTCTGAGAGAGAGATTGCAGATGTCAGTCTGTTGTCAAGGATGTTTTACTGTTATGAGCGCAACACTCTAATAAATTAATTGGGAGTGTAATACAGGTATGGAAAGGAAAGGTTTAGCATTTATTTCACTGCCATTTCCTTTTTTTTATAGGTGAAGTTGGATTTTGTAGCCCCAGCCACAGGGACACACAATTATACCCTTTACTTTATGAGCGACGCCTACATGGGCTGTGATCAGGAGTACAAGTTCAGCGTAGACGTGAAGGAGGCCGAAAGTGACAGCGACTCCGATTAAGACATTTCAAGAGGGTTAATATTAATCTGTCTCTATTATCTCAGCAGTTGAGCTTAAAACAACTTTTCACGATTTCTGGTACACAATGTCATTGTAAATATGAGCTTTTAATTGTGATACTTGGGAACAGCATGACACAAGTGTGAATATGTAATGACTGAGAAGAATCTTTACAAGTCATGTCTTTGTTCTGTTTCTTTATTAGTTTATGAAATAAATGTTGGTTTTGTAAGTTGTTCTTTTTCTTTGAAAAGTGTTTTTCTTTAGTAATTGTCATTTCAGAACCAGCAGCAGAGCGTCTGTGTCTGCTCCCATCTCCTCCCTCCTCCACAACAAATATCACCTCCTGTGTCAGTAATGTGAAAATATGTACTCTCTGAAGTTTGCTCCTTCGCCTCATTGGGGGACACAGGACCGTGGGTGTTATGCTGCTGGCCACTAGGAGGCGACACTAAGCAGAATCTGCAAAAAAGTAACAGTGGCTCCTCCTCTGCAGTATACACCCCTGGAACAGGTACTGCCTCTCCAGTTTTTGCTTAGTGTCGTAGGAGGCACATGACCATTTTTACTTCTCGGTGATTCTTCATCATCTTCCTCATAATTTTTTTCTTCCAATGAAGAAAAGTGGGTCCGGCGTGGCCCCCGGCATGCTCCTTCCTCGGCCACCCACGGTTGGGGTGCTGGTTGGAAGTGAGAACCCATAGATATGCCGTACTCCTTTCTCGGCCTCCCACTGTTGGGTTGCTGGGTTAAAGTTGAGACAGCCCAGCATAATATCCTCCTTTCTCACTCCCTCGGGGCCCTGGGTTGAAGTCAGAGCTGGACTACCTGCAAGATGATGTCCCCCTAATCACCCCTTGGGTGTTTAGGCTGAGGCACCACAGGTATCAGCAACACAAGCTGTTACTGTGCCTAGAGGTTTGGTACCGCCAGGGGCCCATTTCTTTACATAATGAAGATGTCTGGGCCCTCCGCTGCGTTTTATCTAACCTCCGCGCTGGCCCTTCACTATTTTCGGGGCCTTCAACTAATTGAGGCCCCAACTTGGGCCTAGCGCGGAAGCTGCCTCCTCTGTGCCGCCCCGTCCCGCCCCTCTGGATGATGCTGATGCGCATCATACAGCGGGTGGAGCTTACAAAGTGCACGCTCTGCTGCTGTAAGCCCGCCCGCTAAGCTCCGCCGCTTCCTTCTTCTTTTCCAGCACGACCATTGCGCTACACGTGGGGGACCCTGCGCCTCAGCCATCCTGGGAGACACCGCATCCGGGAGCCTACTACTTGGAATGCGCTGGGAAGACCTCTGCAGGGAACTTCTCTGCAGAGGTTTCAGTCTCCCCTTTACACTTCTGCGCTCTCCCCTGCAGCAGGCACTGTATACAGTGCCTTACAAAAAGGCTTGTATCAAAATGTCTGGCAATAGGGGTAAGAAAAGCTTGAGGGCAGCCAGCACTTACTATGCTACCTGCACTGCTTGCAAGGCTGACGTTCCTGGATGCACCTCTCCACATTGTCAGAGCTGCACACAGGCTGTGGATACTGAGTCTCCCACTGCACGGGCTCCTCCCAGTGCTCCTGATCCTACTCCAGCATGGGCCATGATTATGTCTCAGAATATGACGCAGTCCATTGACAGGTTGTCTTCCACATTTCTCCTTCGCCTCATTGGGGGACACAGGACCGTGGGTGTTATGCTGCTGTCCACTAGGAGGCGACACTAAGTATACTTCTGTAACAAAGAAAACAGTGCGGCTCCTCCCCTGCAGTATATACACCCTGGCTGGCTCCAGCCTCACCAGTTTTTGCTTAGTGTCTCATTAGGAGGTAGATGCGGTCCAAGGACCACAATACTAGTAGATAGTTAGGTATTTTTAATTTTAGAATTTTTCCTTCTTTTTTACCAAGAATACTAGAGGGCGACGGTATCCCCGCATACCGATTTCCCAAAAACAGCAACAGACGGGAACGCGGGGTGTTACCTCCACGTACCCCCTTCTGCCACGAGGGATAGGATGCCAGGCGACGGTTCCATCGCGTTCCGCTCTCCTTTGCACCTCACATGGCGTTTTCCAGACGTGTACATCGGGCTCTCCCCTGCTTCCATACTGGGACCCAGGGTTGCAGGACAAGGTTTTTTTCCCTTTTTTACCTGGACGCCTTGATTAATATGGAGCAAGCGCCCTCCCCATACCCCTCACCGGGTCGTGGGTTAAGGAGCCCACCAGGAGCAGATGCCCTCCCCATACCCCTCACCGGGTCCTGGGTTGAGAAGCCCACCAGGAACAGACGCCCTCCCCATACCCCTCACCGGGTCCTGGGTTGAGGAGCCAACCTCAGGTAATCCAGGGATCTCTCCTGTACGGGATCCTTGTTGTTTTCCCCTCTCCTCCTCTTCTCTACGCAGCGGTGGAGCTCCTCATTGAATTGGCACATCCCCATCAGAGGCATGGGCTCTCTAGGGGCATTACTACCGGCGGTGGGGCCGCAGACACCTTTTTTGCCGGACCTCCGCGCTGGCCAGCACTCATTTGCGGCCAACCGGCCTAATTTAGCCCCCGGTCTCGGCCTGCACACACTGGGCCCTCCCCACGCCCGCCTCCGGAACGCCCCCGAATGACGTCACACGGCCGGGAATCTCGGTCCCGGCCGCATCATAAGTGGGCGGTCTTTTCATTCATGGCGCCTTTTTTCTCTTGTCTGCGCCAGAAACAGCCTGTCCTGAGCCCCCCGCTGTCTTTCTGAGTGTACTATTAACCCTTTGTGCTCTGCATCAACATACAGCCCATGCAGTCTGCAGCATCAGCACACAGAAGAAGCGTGCTATTAACCCTTTGTGCTCTGCATCAACATGCAGCATCAGCACACAGAAGAAGCGTGCTATTAACCCTTTGTGCTCTGCATCAACATGCAGCCCATGCACTCTGCAGCATCAGCACACAGAAGAAGCGTGCTATTAACCCTTTGTGCTCTGCATCAACATGCAGCCCATGCACTTTGCAGCATCAGCACACAGAAGAAGCGTGCTATTAACCCTATGTGCTCTGCAGCATCAACATACAGCCTATGCGCTCTGCAGCATGTGCTATTAACCCTATGCACTCGGCTGAATCAGCATACAAAGCAGTGCTATTAACCCTTTGCACTCTGCAGCATCTGCATACCAAAGGGCAGTTCTATTAAACCACTGCACTCTGCAGCATCAGCATGCCAAAAGGGGCAGTGCTATTAACCCTATGCACTCGGCTGACTCCGCATACATAGCAGTGCTATTAACCCTTTGCACTCTGCAGCATCTGCGTACCAAAGGGGCCGTTCTATTAAACCACTGCACTCTGCAGCATCAGCATGCCTAAAGGGGCAGTGCTATTAACCCTATGCACTCGGCTGACTCAGCATACAAAGCAGTGCTATTAAACCACTGCACTCTTCAGCATCAGCATGCCAAAAGGGGCAGTGCTATTAAGCCTATGCACTCAGCAGTGTCAGCATACAGAAGAGGCTGTGTTATTAACCCTATGCACTCTACGGCATTCAGAGAAGACAGTACTATTCACCCAATGCACCTTGCCGCTCCAGCAGCAGCATACAAGACTGCAGCGAGCCAGGTTTCTACTAAACGATGTCTTATGGTCTACTCACTACTCGTGGGCCTGAACCTCCATGGGCTGACTGTTAGAACGTTTTTCATCCCATCCAACATATGGCACTTCAGGCGACAGTGATCATGGAATCTGTTCACTATCAGTGCAGAATCTCCAACTGCAATGTATGATGTCGCACACACAATGGCCACGCGACCTGTTCGCTACCTAGTACACAGTATCTCCAGACGTCACGTAATTATGTCGTTGACTGCAACTCTGGCAACGGGACCTGTTCACGGCATAGTGAACAGTATCTCCATACATAATAAAATAATACTAATAATAGTATTTATTCATTTATATAGCGCTATATTAATTCCATAGCACTACATACAGTACGTATTGTATCTTTGCCTGCAACTGTGCCCACGGGCCATGTCTACGGCCTGTGCACAGTATCTCAAGACATCATGGATCATGTTTTGTCTGCATTCTATGGCCCTGGATCCTGTGTGTCCAGACTCTAAGTCCAGAGGCAGTCTTCATTCAAAGAATTGCCTACAGTGGATATCCTACTACCCAGAGCACATAACTGCATCTCATAATTACCGTTAAAGTGGCTGAGGCCAGAAACTAAACTTATTTGTCAGCGGGATCGCCAGTTGCGATGCACCTTATTCCTGTCTGCTCAGTGGGTTATGGGATCTACTCCACTTTCTAGTGTTCATACGTGCCTACTTCAGGAACAGCCTGCAGGCTTAGTTTATAGGATTCACTGATTTACAAATGCGCAGGAAGTTCGACTTCCAGGTATCCTTTACCTGTCTCGAAGTGTTACAGCATCGGTGTTACCCCAGCACACATATCAGTCTGCAGGATCTGTCGCCCTGCAATGGGTCTTATCTCAATGTCGTTGAACACGGAACCCAGCTACCATGTCTCCTATAGTCATCTACTTCAGTGGCTTCTAGAATCTGGTCCGCCTCTCGTGGCCTAGGGATTCACGTGTCACGTCCTGTTCAGTGGTACCACGGATCCTTCCTGTATCTGGGTTTTTTCCGTGGTTGGATCTGTGGGTTGTGACACATTTTATTGACACATCCAGCAGGATCTCTGCTTCAGTTTCCATGTCTGTCTGTCACTCTTTTAACTCTCTCCATATACAGCATGGTCAAGTACTTCAGCCTGCTCATCTGGAAGATCAGTCGACCTATAGCGGACGTGAACTCTCTTCTCGCACATTCTCTCTTAGGTTGGAACAATGATCCATGATCTCCTCTATGGACGAAGGAGAGTTTTTTTCGCATCAATAGACATCAAAGATACGTATCTGCACATTCCGATCTCCACGGCTCACTAACTCTTCCTGCGTTTCGTCATTTGCAAAGACCTCCATCAATCGTCGCCCTGCCATTTGGGCTCATGACTGCCCCCAGGGTATTCACCAGGATAATGGCCACTGTTATGACAGTACTCCAAGGGGCGTAGTGGTCCTGCTCTACTTGGATAATCTCGTTATCAAGGCGCTTGCATGGTCCTTAACGCCTCTCGAGGACTGTTACTCCTCCCACGAGAGAAGACCCTTACTTTGCTTCAGGGGGTACAGATCCTCCTCCGTCCCCGGCCACGTTCCCTTCGCCTCGGAATTAAAGTACTGGGAGTAACGGGGGCAGCTATGGAAGCAGTCCCATTTGCTCAGCTCCATCTCAAACCCCTACAGCTCGCTCTCCTCTCATGCTGGGACAGGATTCCTGCAACTCTAGACAGAGCCTTCTGCCTATGAACATCTGTGAGACAGTCTCTCCTTTGGTGGCTCCTCCCTGCCTCTCTGCAAGAGGAGGTCCTTCTCTGCCAGTTAACTGGGACGTTCTCAACACCGACGCCAGTCTTCTAGGCTGGGGAGCGGTTTATCGTCATCACACGGCTTAGAGCAGGTGGTCCCTCAGGGGGCCACTCTTTCCATCAAATTGTTGGCGATCCGTACCATTTTCCTGGCCTTGCAGGACTTCCATCATCTGCTGGCTCAGCATCACAAACAAATCCAATCTGACAATGCCACGGTGGTGGCCTATATCAACCACCAGGGCGGCACGCGCAGCACAAGAGCTATGCGCAAAGTTTGTCCAAGTCTCCAACAGGTGGACTCCACGATGTCGGTGATTTCGGCAGTTCCCATACTCAGCGTGGACAGTGGGTGGCAGACTTCCTCAGTCGCTAAGGCATCTCCTCAGGGGAATGTAGCCTACATCCCAGGTTCTACACAAAAATGCCCCAGGTGGGGAACACCGGAGGTGGACCGGAGGGTGGACCTGATAGCCTCACGGCTGACCTACAGGGTACCCATACTCATGGCCAGATACCACGATCCACAGGCAGAGGAAGCGGATGTTCTAGTATAGCCTTAGACTTATTTTCGTCTCTGCTACGTCCTTCCTTTGCTACCCCTGATACCAGGGTAGTGCAGAAGATCAAGTCAGAAGGCGTTCCAGTCTCTCTCATCGCACCAGACTGGCCGCGTCGCGCATGGCATGCCAACCTGTTCGTCTGCTCGCCGACTCCCCCTGGCGTTTACCAAATCACTTAGATCTTCAACCCAGGGCCCACTCCACCACTAGTACTCTTCGCCCCTGAGTTGGACGGCATAGCCTTTTGAAACCTGGGTTTTTAACCCAGGCGGGGTTCTCTCCAGGCATTGTCACTATGCTCAGGGCAAAGAAGCCATCTTCTGCCCGCATTTACCATCACACCTGGAAAGCCTTAATCTCATGGGGTAATTCCCTAAGCCGGCCGCCCCTATGGTTTTCTCGGCCAGCTATTCTAGACTCTCTCCAGTCAGATATTGACACCGGTCCTCCCTTGGAATCTCTAAAGGCACAAGTCTCAGCCTTGTCTGTTCCCTTTCAATGCAAATTGACTAACAAATCGCAAGTCAGGACTTTCATACAGGGTGTCGGTCGTCTTGCTCTCCCCTACAGAAGACCTTTAGAGACGTCTGATCTAGATCTCGTTTCGGTCGCCCTGCAGAGGCCTCCCTTCGAGCCTCTCAGACTTTTCTCTTCGTAGTTTGTCTCAAAAGGGTGGTGTTTCTCGTTGCGATCACATCTATCTGTCATGTATCGGAACTTGCGGCCCTATCCTGCAGACTTCCTTTTCTCTCTTTCTACCAGGTCAAGGTGGTGCTCCATCTGGTTCCATCCTTCTTCCGAGGGTAGTGTCCTCCTTTCATCTGAATAAGGACATAACTCTTCCTTTTGTCCAGCGCCGGTTCTTCAGCGAAAAGGGCCCGGCATGCTCTGGATCTGGTTGGGTCTCTTTGTTTTTACTTGTCCCGAACAGCGGCTTTTCGGAAGGTAGACTCTCTGTCGTCTTCCAGAAGGTCACCGAAAAGGGGCTGTCTGCATCCAGGACTACCTTAGCCAGATGGATTAGGTTAACGATCATAGAAGGCTATCAGCTCAAACCTCAGTCCGTCCCGCGTGGGCTGCGTGCACATTTTACTCGTGCGGTAGGGGCTGCTTGGGCCATTCGGCACCAGGCTTCTGCCAAACAAGTGTGTGAGGCTGCCCCCGGGTCCAGCTTTCTCACATTGCTAAACATTACAATGTACATGTCCAGTTCTCAACAGACACAGGTCTGGACAAGTGTGTTCTGTAGGCGGCGGTTGTCCACCTGTAGACTAACAGCATAGGTCTGTATACCCACCCAGGGACTGCTTTTGGACGTCCCACGGTCCTGTGTCCCCCAATGAGGCGAAGGAGAAAAGGAGAATTTTGTGTACTCACCGTAAATTCCTTTTCTCTTAGCCTCTAATTGGGGGACACAGCACCCTCCCTGTTGTCTATTCTGGCTGTTATCTTGTTATCTCAGTTCTGTTTCAGACAGTTATGGTTAACTGAAGTTTATTTCTATATATGTGCTATTTGGTTCTCCTACTGCTTTAGTCACAAAACTGGTGAGGCTGGAGCCAGCCAGGGTGTATATACTGCAGGGGAGGAGCCGCACTGTTTTCTTTGTTACAGAAGTATACTTAGTGTCGCCTCCTAGTGGACAGCAGCATAACACCCACGGTCCTGTGTCCCCAATTAGAGGCTAAGAGAAAAGGAATTTACGGTGAGTACACAAAATTCTCCTTTTCTCCTTCGCCTCATTGGAGGACACAGACCGTGGGTGTTATGCTGCTGTCCACTAGGAGGCGACACTAGGCATAATCTGCAAAAGATTAACAGTGGCTCCTCCTCTGCAGTATACACCCCTGGAGCAGGCACTGCCTTAACCGTTTTTTGCTTAGTGTCATAGGAGGCACACCTTAATTTTAATTTCCTACGGAATTTTTTCGCTTTTTGAATTTTTTATTCAAGAAGAAGAAAAGTGGGTCTCTGTGAGACTCCCAGCATGGCTCCCTCCTCGGCCCACCACTGTTGGGGGTGCCTGGTTGAGGTTGAGACCCTTATTCCACATGCCGCTCCTTCCTCGGCCACCCAACGTTGGGGCGCTGGGTTGAGGTTGAGACGACGGTCCTCCTTCCCCATTTCCCCACTGTTGAGGTCACTGGGTTGAGGTCAAGGTTCCGAAGGGGGCCTCTGATGGTGGACGGCAATCCCTCCCTAAACACCCTTCAGGGGTCCCTTTAGGTTGATACCCCTCAGGTAGGATCCAGAAGGTGCAGCACCTCTGAGCACCCCAGGAGCCTCAGCTCTGCTGAGTCACTCCGTTGGAGCTAGGCTGCAGCACGTGCTGCTGCTGCACACCCAGGAGACACAGCTTCGCTGTGTTCTCCGGATGGGGTCGGGGGATCAACAATGGGGCAGTCATGGCACTATTAGGGGCACAGACTGCCTGTGCCCCTGCAGCAGCCAGCATCACAGCTGCACAGTGGCCGGATTGCAGAGGACCCAACGCTCTGGGTCCTCTGTGGGGGAGCTCCACCATTCCACTGCTATAATGCCCAGGGGGTCCGGTGAGGTCCGGGTCAGTTCTGGA
This sequence comes from Allobates femoralis, assembly GCA_033576535.1. NCBI lineage: Eukaryota > Metazoa > Chordata > Amphibia > Anura > Aromobatidae > Allobates > Allobates femoralis. The sequence goes on along the minus strand of JARQOC010000004.1, from coordinate 91,903,959 downwards.
CCCTCCCCGGACCTCCACACCGTTCTGGTGCCCTTTTCGGCCGCTGGAATCTAATTTAGGGCCGCGGCTTCGGCCTAGCTCGAAGCCGCCGCCTTTTCCACGCCCCCTGACCTGCCCCTCGGAAGACGGGGTTGACACTGTCAGCGTCATAGCAGGGGGCGGACCGGAGCGCAGAGGGTGCGTTTTTTACATGGGGCGCGCTCTTTTCTCAACGCCCCACCCCCCTCCCTCCTCATTTCTCTTATCTCGGCGGGCGGCCATTATCAACCAGCCAGTCTCTGGGGTGCACAGGATGAGGACGACCCCTCTCCCCTCTCCTCTAGGCAGCGGCGGCCATTAAAGAACCCAGGAACTGCTCCTGTCGCCGCAGCTGCCAGCCTTGAGCCCCGCACGCAGTAGCCACATATACGGGCTAACCTGTGTGTGGACAATGTGCACACACTACACATGTAACAGGCCACACATGTAAATCAGCTGTCCTGTGTGCGGACAGTCACTGCCCACGACCTTGCTGGCATGGTGGCACATATGCACAGCCAGCAGGGGGTACAACGAGCACTAGGCCCCTCACAAACAATGGGAGCCCAACAGTGCTTCCTCCCTGCCGTGGTCTTCAAGGCACACTTGTGCAGCCGGGGACTTGGTTTTAGGAACCCTACAGTGCCCGTCCCCTCCTTCTCCTGACTGCACCAAAGGGAAGACTGACATGCAGCACAGCCTGCCATGTCATATAGGTACGGCCGGTCTGCAATGCCCCCCCATCATTCTCCGGCTTTTCCAACAGCCACTGCTAACCGTTTGATAGGAGGTATCAGCATCCTCTATGCGGGGGTACAGCTAGCACAGCACTCTCTGTGGGGCACATGCACAGCGACTCTGGAAAGTACAATGAGCACAGCTTCGTTGTGCGGCAGTCTCCCAACAGAAACAGCAGGACAACCAGCAGTGAATATCCTGCTCCAGCTTTTCCCCCCTGGGGACACCGTGTAATCATACTACGAGGAGCAGTGTAACTTCCTCTACAGTAGTAATCAGCACACGGGCCACCATGCAGATGCAGGTACCTGTTGGTACACTTATCCAACCTTATGGCTTTACTCTGGGGGGAGCTGGGTTGAAGTGAGACACCGACATGCCTATTTCTCGGTCCCCCAACGTTAGCGGACCCCGGTTGATGTTCAAACGGATCAAAATACTCGTCCATTATACCCCTTCCCGGGCCCCCACACAGCTGGGACAATTAGGCTGTGGTGGTATTACTAAGAGTTTAACCGGCAGGTTCCTTCCTAGGCTCCCCACTGTTGGAGAGGCCAGGTTAAGTTGATGTAACCTACAATTACCTGACCACTGTAAGGCGTCCCAGGACTGTTCACCAACCCTCTCCAGACCACACAGCTGGAGGTCTGGTTGGCGGTGATGACAGCCAAGTCTCACAAGACGCAGTCTGAAACACTGTGATTCGCAGCCGCACGGGTAATTCAGCTACGGGTCTCTGGAACCTACAACCTTTACCATACTCCCTCCTCAGCTTCCCATTGTTGGGGGCGCTGGGTCATAGCCGAGATTGCTGTAGGCCATCCTCCTTCCTCGACTCCCCATTGTCAGGGACTCGGATTGAGGATGCGACTGCACAAGGCCTACCCAGCCTCCCTCCCCAGACTACAAAAAACGAAACTCTGGGTCGCAGAACGTGGAACACGAGCCCAGCTGCCAATCTCCTCACTGCACCTATCTTGGGTACTTGGGTTGAGATAACATACGCAAGCACTCTGCACAGGCCGTTCAGAAGCAGGACCTCGCAGACCCCCGACTGCATTAACCCAGTGGATGGGCCCTCCGGTCCCCCGTATGGCCGTGGCCAGAACCTTCAACGCAGTCTGTCCCTTCTCGACTCAGGAGTCAAAAGAGAATACCGTGAAACCTAAAGCGCATAAATACAAAGTTTTTTCCTAGCCTGAAGTTGGCAATGTCTATACTGCATTCTAGCAGTCTCCCTTATCTGGACAATTTATTCATCAATGCATGACTTTCAGGGACTGCAAACGTGTCACTTTCACTGTGCACGTTTAGAAGACTCGGTTGGCGGATCAACCTCCACAAGTCTACCGCACTTCCAAGGCACCTGCTGCAGTACAGCACACTTTAGGAGTCCCAGCTTCACCGTGTACTTCTGAACGCCGCATGCTGCAGCATCACATATGGAGTCAACCATATTGGACACGCAGCATCGGATGAAAACGGCGACCTTTAGCTGCAACACATCCACAGCTCTAGTCAAATTTCCTCAGACAAGGCACGGTTTCTTCAACTGGGAATCCGCAGTCTACTTCGGTGGTCTCCTTAATCCTTTACAACCGCCATGAGAGTCCTAGACAGGATAGTTCACATAAAACCAATAGTACAGCGGTCTTGGCGGGTGCCATAGGAATACTGGCACTTTTATCTATACAAATAGCCCTGTGTGTTTACAGATACGCCCTTTTCTTTCCTTGTCGTCCAAAATCTGGGAGACCCTGACATTGGGTGTTATATGCTGCCCCCTGGAGGTCACACCAATTATAGGAGAGATTTTCTCCTCCTCCTCTGCAGCATATACGCCCCTGCAGGAATACTGTCAGTTTGTAATTTGGTGTCGTTGGAGGCACATCTCCACACTGAAGCTCCTGCTACAGATGAAGCTTAGGGAACCATCGAGGTCCCCTCGGCCCCATATGCCGTGCTCCCTAACCATACCTTTTCAAAGGGCCTCTGGTGAGGTGGGAGCCGACTGAGGGGTTCACAGTTCTCTGTTCTCCTGGCCTTTACACAGTCACTGTGTGGCCCCCTGTGACTAAGTTCAACTCCTTTCAGTCAAAGGCGACTGATGCAGGCTCAACCAGCTGGCCCCCATCTTCTCCCCTTCGGGGGACTCAAGTATGTGCCGGGGACAGGGCACACATGGGGGGCCCCCGCATCTGCGGCAGCGATCCAGGTCCAATGTCCGGCCGCACCATCCCTGCAATCGGCCTTCGGCCTTGCTGGTAGCCCAGACCGCGATCCCCTCCCTGCCTGTTTCTCACAGCAGGGGGACAGGGCACAGGGCTCATGGTATGGGGCACGCTTCCCCACATCAGCGGTGTTTTTTCTCAACTACCGCGCTGGACCCCTCACGCAGGCCGGCTGCGGTATTCTACTTTAGTCCCAGACTTCGCCGGAGGCCTAGGCTGCGATCCGCCCCCTGCATGTCTATCAACAGCAGGGAGGCGGCCTTTGCTCTCACTGCAGCACACTGGACTCGGCCACTGGCCTCTCCCCCTCCTGTGTACATGTATGGGGCCACAGTTCCCGCTTTTTTGCGGGCCCTCCCCTTCTTCTGACTCCCCCCCTCTCTCTGCGGGGGCCATTTTGGCCTCATTCTGTGCAGACCCTGCAGCATATCTCATCAGCTGCTGCCATCTGGGAGTCTCAGACTTGGGGACCTGGACTCACTTCCTCTGGATGAGCGGTAAGCCACACCATTTGGTGTGGATTCTTCTCTGTGGCACCCCCCTCCAGTTACACTGTCTTTGGTAGCAAGTACACAGGATTGGGTCAGACTGTGTGCTTCTAAGAGCAATGGTAAGTCCCACAGGGCTCCGAAATTGTATGCAACTTGTGCAGTATGCAAAGTCACGTTGCCTGGGCAGAGTGTCAATCCCCTCTGCACTGCCTGTGAGCAGAATGGGTCCCTGGATATCCTCGGACCCCGGTCCCAGGTGGATGCCCCTTATTCCTTTGGGGATCAGGCGTCCGCTCCCCCGGTCTTAACACCGGCTCCTCAGTGGACTGACGTTTTATCTCAGTCATTGTCCGATTCAGTGGCCCTGGCAGTATCGCGAGCTATGTCGCAATCTGTAGCCTCCATGACTAGATCCATCATTCAGGCCATTAACCAGGACATGGACGGTTCCTCTTCGGTTCCGGGTCCTTCTCTTTCGGCAAGGAGTAACAGGCCCACTCCGTCTCGGGAAGGTCCCAGTTCCAAGTAACGCCGCCGAGACCTTTCTCCCTCCTCGCCCAGATCCCAGTCAAGGGAGCCTCTGGAGGAGGGTGAGGAAGAGGACTCTTCGGCCTCTGGCTCAGAGTCAGAACGGACGGCCTCTGAATCTGTCCCTGAAGGGGACACTTTGGCAGACAACATTGTCTCCATTATCAATAACATCCTAGACCTGCCTGCTCCTGACACACAGTCCAAGCAGCGAGCCAAGGTCTCGCTCAGGGATCCTAAGAGACCTGCCAGCATCTTCGCTGATCATCCTGACTTTACGGACACGGTGCAGAAGCCCAAGGCATGCCCGGCAAAACGTTTCCTGCCAAAAACCACGGATCCCAAGTATCCGTTTGCCCCGGCAGTACTATCTAGCTGGTCTCAACCCCCTAAGGTTGACCCGGCCGTAGCCAGATTGGCTACCAGAACTACGATTTCCATTGCCGACAGCTCCTCTTTGAAAGACTCGGCAGACCATCAGATTGAACTTTTAACCAAGTCAATCTATGACGCAATTGGCGCTGCTTTTCCTTCCGCCTTTGCAGCTGCCTGGTCCCTCAAGGCACTTTCGGCGTTTACAGACGCAGTTCATTCCATGACCTATGACAAAGTTCCTGAGGCATCTCCCCTCCTAGACCAAATGGCCATGATATCGAAATATGCCCTCAACGCTGTGCTCGACTCAGCCGGACGTTCAGCAGTGGCAGCCGCCAATTCCCTCGCCATTCGGAGAAGTCTCTGGCTCCGGGATTGGAAAGGTGACGCTTCTACCAAGAAGCATCTTACATGGATTCCCTGTACCGGGGATCGTCTCTTCGGGGGAACGTTTGGACGAACTTATCAAGGACACAACAGGAGGCAAAAGTACACTCCTGCCCCAACAAAAGGGAAGCAAACCTGCGCAGCAAAAATCTGCCAGGTTCCGTTCCTTTCGTTCATTTCGTTCCCCTGGCTGGTCCTCCAGACAATCCTCCTCTACCAACAGGACATTTCGTTCCGATAAGTCCCAGCCCGCCCGAGGCCAGGGTTCCTCCTTGCGTTCTCGCCAGCAAAAGTCCTCTAGTCAGAAGCCGTCCAAGACAGCCTCTGCATGACTCGCACGGATCCAGCTCCGCACCCCAAGTCGGGGGCAGATTGTCCCAGTTCCGGGACATTTGGCTTTCCGACGTCCTAAACCAATGGGTGCGAGATATTATCTCCCACGGCTACTTCATAGAACTAAACTCAGTTCCTCCAAGCCGTTTCTTCATGACATCACCCCCTCCCGCCAAGGTCCACGCCTTTCACCAAGCGCTGGAGGCTCTGAAGCGGGAAGGAGTCATCGTCCCAGTTCCCGAAAGGGAACGGTTTTCAGGGATTTTACTCAAATCTCTTCATTGTGCCCAAGAAGGACGGGTCCGTTCGCCCCGTTAAGGACCTAAAGCTCCTCAACAAGCACGTCAAAGTGAGGCACTTTCGCATGGAATCTCTGCGTTCTGTGATAGCCTCAATGTCTCAAGGGGAATTCTTAGCATCCATAGACATAAAGGATGCATACCTACACATCCCAATCGCCCCAGCTCACCAACGGTTCCTGCGCTTCGCGATTGGGGACGACCATTTCCAATTCGTGGCCCTTCCATTCGGCTTGGCCACCGCTCCACGAGTATTCACCAAAGTGATGGCGTCAGTAGTCTCAATACTTCACTCTCAGGGGCTGTTGGTCATCCCTTATCTGGTCAAGGCACCCTCGCATCAGGAATGCCGGCAAGCTGTTTCCACGACTCTGTCGACACTCGAGGTTTGGCTGGATTGTCAACCTCCCGAAGTCGGTCCTCGTGCCCACCCAGAGCCTCGTGTATCTGGGCATTCAATTCGACACTCGAGCAGCTCTAGTGCGACTGCCTCACGAGAAGACCGTCTCACTCCAAGCAGGAGTTCGTTCCATCCTCCCTCCTCGCTCGTACTCCATCAGGCATCTAATGCAGATCCTGGGAAAAATGGTGGCTTCAATAGAAGCAGTCCCATTCGCACAACTCCATCTGCGTCCCCTTCAGCTGGAGATCCTTTGTGTCTGGGACAAGAACCCAAAGACCTTGGACCACAAGATCTCCCTGTCCCCCGAAACGAGGGAATCTTTACAGTGGTGGCTGGCATATCCGTCCCTGTCTCAGGGTCGATCCCTTCTCCCACCGTCATGGTCGGTGGTCACCACAGACGCCAGTCTCTCCGGCTGGGGAGCGGTGTTCCTTCACCACAGGGCTCAAGGTACATGGTCTCTGGTGGAGTCCTCTCTTCCCATCAACATTCTAGAAATCAGAGCGGCTTATCTGGTGCTTCTGGCGTTTCAGTCTCTCCTGAGCGGCCGCCAGGTGAGGATCCAATCAGACAACGCGACGGCCGTCGCTTACCTCAATCATCAGGGAGGCACTCGCAGCACCCTGGCGATGCTGGAGGTCCAGAAGATCCTATCCTGGGCAGAGGCCACAGGCTCCGCCATCTCCGCGGTCCACATCCCGGGTGTGGACAACTGGGAAGCGGACTACCTCAGCCGTCAAGGCATGGTCCCGGGCGAATGGTCTCTCAACCCGGAAGTTTTCCAAGCCATTTGCAGGCGGTGGGGGACTCCGGATGTCGACTTGATGGCGTCATTCCTCAACAACAAGTTTCCAGCTTTCATAGTCAGGGCTCAAGACCACAGGGCTCTGGCGGCAGACGCACTGGTCCAAGATTGGTCTCAGTTTCGCCTGCCATACGTGTTTCCACCTCTGGCCCTGTTATCTCAGGTGCTCCGCAAGATTCGGGCGGAGTGTCTCCGCCCAATTGGCCCCGGAGAGCCTGGTTCCCGGAACTACTCCAACTCGCCGACGTCGAACCTTGGAGTCTGCCAGGTCATCCAGACCTTCTCTCCCAAGGTCCATTCTTCCGCCACAATTCTGCGGCTCTCAGGTTGACTGTTTGTCCCTTGAATCCTGGGTCCTGACTCAATCGGGTCTTCCCCAGGAAGTTCAGGGCACCATGAAACAGGCTCATAAGCCTGCCTCGCTGAAGATTTATCACCGAACATGGAGAATTTTTCTCTCCTGGTGTTCTGGGAAAGGCCACTCCCCGTGGCCCTTCTCCTTGCCGACATTACTCTTGTTTCTTCAGTCGTGTCTAGACACTGGCCTTGCCCTGAGCTCTTTGAAAGGATAGATTTCAGCTCTTTCTGTCCTTTATTCCAAAAGGCTGGCTAGGCTCTCACAGGTTCGCACATTTATGCAAGGGGTGGCCCACATAGTCCCACCCTACAAGCGTCCTCTAGAACTGTGAAATCTCAATTTGGTTCTCTCGGCCCTTCAAAAGCCTCCATTTGAACCTCTCACAGATATTCCCTTGTCCACCCTTTCACAAAAGGTGGCATTTTTGGTGGCTATAACCTCGCTTCGGCGGGTGTCAGATTTGGCAGCACTTTCATGCAAGTCTCCATTTTCTTCTCGCCACGACAGCACCCACATGAGAGAGGGGATCCGCCCACCAGGACAGGAAACCTACAGATAAAAAGGGGCGGTCCCCCTCGCTCCCTCAGTTTGGTTTCCTGTCCTGATGGGAACCTGCAGCAAAAAGGCTTACCTGGGTTCAATCAGCCTCTGTGCGGTATCTTTGAGAACGGCAGGGCCTGGAACTCCAGAAGCAGCGTCGGGAAGTCCGGTTCCGGCTCTCCCCTCGGCTGACTAGGATGTCACGTTGTCAGCGTTGGGTATCCACCCTGACTCGTGGGAGAGCGGTGCAGTATGGGCAAGCTGCATTCATCCACTGTGGTCTCCAGGGGCAGCCAGGGGGCCCAGAGGTAGGTATGTAACGGGCTTTTGTCTGGCTGTCTCATGCGGTAGCAGCGCCTACGCTTCCTGGGGGGGCTGTGGCTCTATGGCGCGGACGTTTTGCCGCCATTTCGCGGGGGATGGGGGCCGCGCCCAGTGGTGGGCGGGTCCGTGTCTCCCGGTGGTGGGGCGGGGTGTCGGCGCGGTTGGGTCCGGGCTCTCTCTGGGGAGTGTGGGGAGGCTGCGGCCGCGGCGGTCGGCCGCCTTCTGATCACTGCACCGGCTTCCGGGCCGCGCCGGCGCCTGCGCAGTATCTTGAAGCGCTTCTGACCCGGAAGTAGTGCGATTGCTTCCGGGCGGCCGGGGAGGTGGCCCCAGCACGGGAGGTAATAGACAGTGCGGCAGCAGCGCCGATGGTGTTCTGATCCCTGTGATGTCGTCTCCTGGGGCAGGGGGGCTGCAGCAGCCTGACACTGACTTGCAGCCATCCAGCAAGACTCGTGGTGGCAGTGGGCGCAGCAAGGAGGCTGGGTCTGCTGACAGAAGTGACCGGAATAAGACTGGTCAACCATCACAGGCTGGTCCTACACCTCCTGAACCGGTCAGTATGCACAGCTTCACGGGGTGAGTGTGTTCTCTGCTCCTCTGCTGATCTCCTCCCTTTCTATCTTTCTTAGGCTAAGAAGGGCAAAAAACTGAAGCATAAAGAATGCGCCTTGTGTACACAGCCCCTTCCTGAGACATATGTGAAGCGTCTGTGTCAGGCCTGTATACATCAGACTTTGCAGGAAGAGTCCTCTGTTAAAACGGCGGACATTCGCTCTATGATCCGGGAGGAGGAGTTGTCCTTCAGTGAGGGGGCTCATTCTCGGCCGTGTTCCTCCAGGGCTAGGAAGCCTGTGTCCCCTGGTGTGTCCTCTCCAGAGGGTAGCCCGGTTAGGTCTCAGGGTGTCTTCGGGTCCCCATCGGCCTCTCCTGCTTCTTCTTCCTCATCGGATGATGAGGGTAAATCCTGTTTCCCCCTGGACAGTGTGGACAACCTTGTCAAGTCTATCCGCCACACTATGGAAGTGCCTGATTCTAAGGAGTCTCGTTCAGCGCAGGATATCATGTTCACCGGCCTCTCAGAAAAGAGGAGACGAGCTATCCCTGTGGTGGCGGCTCTCAAAGATCTGGTTTATCGGGAGTGGGATAAGCAGGACAGACGCTTCTTCCAAGCGGAGATATCCCTTCGAGGATGAGGACTTAGCTACATGGTCCAAGGTGGACGCTGCGGTTGCCTCCACATCGAAGCGTTCCACCCTCCCGGTAGAGGATGCAGGGTTGCTGTCTGATCCGCTGGACCGGAAAGCCGAGATGTTGCTTAAACGCTCTTGGGAATCTTGCACAGGGGCCTTTAAACCCGCTATTTCGGCTACATGTACTGCCAGATCTTTGTTGGTCTGGGTAGATCAGCTTGAGGATCAGATTAGGTCGGGGGTTCCCAGGGACCAGTTGCTGTCTTCTCTTCCATTGATTCGTGGGGCCTCGGCTTATTTGGCGGATGTGTCTGCTGATTCCTTGCGCCTGGCGGCTCGGTCTGCAGGCCTGACCAACTCGGCTCGTCGGGCCCTGTGGCTTAAGGGGTGGAAGGGCGATTCTCAATCAAAGTCCAAGTTGTGTGCGCTCCCCTTCCGTGGTGAGTACCTCTTCGGTCCTGACTTGGATGACATTCTGGCTAAGGCAGCTGACCGTAAGAGGGGGTTCCCTAATCCACCTGTTCCATCTTATAGGAGAGCCTTCAGGAGACGTCCGTTCGGCCAGAAGAGGTCGTACAGGGAGAACCGGGACCGTTGGGAACCCAAGGAGGGTAAACAACGGGGTGCCCTGTTTGGGGGGTCCTCCTCCTTCAAACCTGGTAAAAAGTACCGTTAGGTCGGATCTCCCAGTGGGAGGTAGGTTGTCGGCTTTTTTTGATCGCTGGGCTGTTATATCCTCTAGTCCCTGGATTCTGAGGGTGATTGCCTCCGGTCTTACTCTGGACTTTGCCCGTTCTCCTCCAGATTCGTTTGTCCTTACCTCCCCTCCTTCACATCATCAGCGTGCCCTGGTCCTGGAAATTCAGTCCCTGTTGTCCAAACATGTTCTTGTTGAGGTTCCGGTGGGCCAGGAATGAAAGGGGTTTTACTCCCCCTTGTTCCTGGTGTCTAAGCCAGATGGTTCCTTTCGGACCATTATTAATTTAAAGAAGTTAAATTCCTTCCTGGCGTTCCGGTCCTTCAAAATGGAATCTATTAATTCCACGATTAAAATGTTATTCCCTAGATGCTTCATGGCGGTCCTGGACCTCAAGGATGCCTACTATCATATCGCCATCCACGTCGATTACCAGCAGTTTCTGCGGGTGGCGGTCGTCTGGGAGGGACGGACTCGGCATTTCCAATTTACTGCAATGCCTTTTGGTCTTTCAACGGCTCCTCGTGTCTTCACCAAAGTAATGTCCGAGGTGATGGCTTTTTTGCGGCACCAGGACACACTCATTGTGCCGTATTTGGATGACTTTTTGATAGTGGGTAACTCTTTCGAACAGTGTCAGACCCGTGTGATTAATGTCATCTCATCTTTGCAGGACTTGGGATGGATCATCAACAGGGGGAAGTCCAGACTAACTCCCGTGACTCATCAATCTTTTCTGGGTCTCCGTCTGGACTCTGTAAGTCAGCTCTGCCTCCTTCCGGATGACAAAATATCTCATATCAGGGCTAGGGTCAGTCAGGTTATTGCTCACCCTTCCCTGTCATTGCGTGAGGCCATGTCCCTGTTGGGTTCCCTTTCGTCTTGCATCCCGGCAGTTCAGTGGGCGCAGTTTCATACGCGGCCATTGCAACAGGCGGTTTTGCTGGCGGAGGTTGCCTTGCAGGGTCAGCTTCAGGGTCGTCTTACCTTGCCCCCGGACGCTGTGGAGTCTCTTGCCTGGTGGGTGGACCCGCTTCACCTTTCCAGGGGGGTTCCCTGGGTGATTCGGCCTTCTCAGGTCCTTCTGACTGATGCCAGTCCGGACGGGTGGGGGGCTCACCTGGGGGCCTGTTTAGCTCAGGGTCAATGGTCGGTGGAGGAGTCTTCCGATTCTTCCAACTTGCGGGAGTTAAAAGCTATCCACCTTGCTCTCCGTCATTTTCTTCCACAGCTGCGGGGCTCGCACGTTCGGATCTTGTCAGACAACACCACTTCGGTGGCATATATCAACAAGCAGGGAGGTACTAGATCCCGGACGCTGCTGTCTACTGCGGTGGCTATCCTTAACCTGGCAGAGGCCAACCTGTTGTCCCTTTCGGCCCTCCATATCCGGGGTGTCGACAACTCAACAGCAGACTTTCTGAGTCGCCATACCCTCCATCAGGGCGAGTGGGCCCTCTGCCGTCAGACCTTCCGGAAGATAGTTGCCTTGTGGGGTCTTCCGGACATAGATTTGTTTGCAACCAGGACCAACAGGCAAGTCAGCCGGTTTGCCTCCTGGATTTCACGGACGAGCCGGACTTGTTGGATTCCCTCCAGTTCCCTTGGACCTTTCGGCTGGCTTATGCATTTCCTCCCATGAACTTGCTTCCAGTAGTCATCCGGAAGATCAGGGACGAGAGGGCGAGGGTGATTCTCATTGCCCCTTTTTGGCCCAAGAGGCCGTGGTTTTCCTGGCTCAGAGCCATTCGGGGTGTCCGATCCGTGGCTTCTTCCTTCAGTTCCGGGCCTGCTCTCTCAGGGTCCGTGCCGTCATCCTCGGGTGAAGGGCCTCCACTTGACGGCCTGGAACTTGAAAGGAGCTTATTGAAGTTACGGGGCTTTTCAGAGCAGCTTATTTCCACCCTTCTCTTAAGTAGGAAGGAGGTTACGACAAAGATTTATGGTAGAGTCTGGCGGAAGTTCCTTCAGTTCCATACTGCTCCTTTTTCTCCGATTGTTCCCATCCATTCTATTCTGGAGTTTCTTCAGAAGGGTCGGGAGTTGGGTCTTTCAGTTAATACCCTTAAGGTCCATGTTTCTGCCTTAGGGGCATTATATGGTTCAGATGTCGCAGGGAACAGATGGGTGTCGCGGTTTATTTCAGCTTGTGAGCGTAGCACCCCAGTCCATATTCCTCGGATGGCCCCGTGGGATTTGGATTTGGTCCTGGACGCCCTTACAGGGCCCCCCTTTGAACCTCTTGAGGCAGCCTCCCTTAGGTCCCTCTCTCTCAAGACTGCTCTGCTAGTTGCCCTCACTTCAGCTAGGCGGGTGGGTGATCTACAGGCTTTGTCTATTGATCCTCCTTTTCTGTCCATCCTGCCAGATAGGCTGGTCTTGAAACCGGATCCTTCCTACCTCCCTAAGGTCGCATCCCGGTTTCATCGGAGTCAGGAGATTTTCCTCCCTTCCTTTTTTCCTCATCCTACTTCTCCGGAGGAACAGAGGTTCCATACTCTAGATGTCAGGAGATTAGTCTTACACTACCTGGATAGGACTAGCTCTTCTCGGCAGAGTAGGGCTCTGTTTGTGTCCTTTCAGGGTCCACGCAGGGGGTTTGCCGTTTCTAAGAGCACCTTGTCTAGATGGATCCGGGATGCCATCTGCTTGGCTTACTCGGAGCTGGGACGCACTCCTCCGGAGGGTGTGCGTGCTCATTCGGCTAGGGCCATGGCTTCTTCACGGGCTGAACGCGCTGAGGTCTCCATTGACTCTATTTGTAAGGCTGCGACTTGGTCGTCCCCTTCTACCTTTTATAGACACTATCGCTTGAATTTGTCTTCTGACTCTGACTTGGCTTTTGGGAGATCTGTCCTCAGCACTGTTGTCCCACCCTAGTCTTGCTCTCTGCAATTCTCTCATGTGGGTGCTGTCGTGGCGAGAAGAAAAGACATGATTACTTACCGGTAATTGTGTTTTATGGAGTCCACGACAGCACCCACTCACTTCCCTCCCTTTTCACGATTGTGTGTGTGATTTGCTCCACTGGCATTGTACGTGGGTTGTTGGGTTGTACTTGTTCTGTGTATTGTGAGATTTGTTGTGCTTCTCTTAACTTGGCGGTTCCTCTCATGCTCTGTAAACAAACTGAGGGAGCGAGGGGACCGCCCCTTTTTATCTGTAGGTTTCCTGTCCTGGTGGGCGGATCCCCTCTCTCATGTGGGTGCTGTCGTGGACTCCATAAAACACAATTACCGGTAAGTAATCATGTCTTTTTGGTGGTACATCAGGACAAAGTTGTCCTGCGTCCCGTGCCTTCTTTTCTCCCAAAGATGGTCTCTCCTTTCCACCTCAACCAGGATATCTCTCTTCCGTCTTTTTGCCCAAACCCAATTCACAGGTTTGAAAAGGCCCTCCACAACTTGGACTTGGTCAGGGCTCTGAGAGGCTCCTCTGCGTCAGACTGACTCTTTATTCTCACAGCTGGACGAGGCAAGGGCTCTTCCGCCTCCAAGGCCACAATTGCCTGTTGGATCAGGACGGCCATATTAGAGGCCTATTTGGCCTCGCACACGTCGCCCCCGGCGGGTCTCAAGGCACATTCCACCAGGGCCGTGGGCGCTTCTTGGGCTTTGCGGCACCAAGCCTCAGCCCAACAGGTGTGTCAGGCAGCCACTTGGTCAAGCCTACACACATTTTCTAAACATTACCAGGTACATGTTCATGCCTCAGCGGATGCAGGTCTGGGCAGACGGGTTCTCCAGGCGGCTGTGGCCCACCTGTAAATGTCGGAGTTGCCTTTTAGGGTGCAGTGGTTTCTTCCCACCCAGGGACTGCTTTTGGACGTCCCAATGTCACGGTCTCCCAGATTTTGGACGACAAGGAAAAAGAAAATTTTGTTTACTTACCGTAAATTCTTTTTCCTTTAGTCCTTAAATCTGGGAGACCCAGCACCCACCCTTTGGCCCTACGGGCGTACCTGCGTCTCTTGTACAGCACATAGTCTCACTGTTGGCCGTGGTTCTGGCCTTATACTTTCCCTGTTCGGCCCGGTTGACCGGGATTTGTTTTACAGTGCAATGTTTTCCTCCTACTGCTTATATACCAAACTGACAGTATTCCTGCAGGGGGCGTATATGCTGCAGAGGAGAAGGAGGAGAAAATCTCTCCTATAATTGGTGTGACCTCCAGGGGGCAGCATATAACACCCAATGTCAGGGTCTCACAGATTTGAGGACTAAAGGAAAAAGAATTTACGGTAAGTAAACAAAATTCTCTTTTTTTGCTAGACACGATAGTGGCAGCATACGACGCAGTTCCATTGGCTCTGCTGCATCTTCGGCCTTTTCAATTATCCATGCTTAGGCATGGCACGAGAACAGGATGTGGTGTGATGTACCCACATCACAATGCACATAGCAGTAGTCTCGTCCAGACTCGAAGATGTCCCTCAATCTACGAAGATTCGGGCAGTATTTTTAGTACTGAACTCATTCAGTCACCTTCTGGCAGTCGGAAATGTCCGGATCCAGTCAAGCAATGCCACAGACGTGACATACGTCAACCACCAGGGTGGAATCTGCAGATTGCAAGCGATGACAGATGTTCGCCACATCTTTCACCGGGTGGAATCCTTCAACACGGTACTGTCGGCTATTCTCATACCAGGTGTACACATCTAGGAAGCGGATTTCCTAACCCAACAAGGGATGGACTCAGGGAAACAGTCCCTTCATCCAGATGTCCTCCGTCAAGGCTGCCAGCACCAGGAAACCACAGACATGGACCTGACGGAGTCATGCTTCTATACCCAAGGTTCCAACGTCCCTGGCCAGGTCCCAGGATCCACAGTTAATAGGACAGACGCACTAGTCCAAGACTGGACCTGTATCTATCTCCCCTACACTTTTTCCCCACTACCAGGATAGTGCGGAATATAAAACAAAAATGTCACCAGATCATACTTGTGGTCTCAGGCTGGCCCAGATGCGCTTGGTACGCAGTTTTCGTCCAATTCATAGCAGCAGTACCAGGACGACTAATGGACAGTCCAGCCCTGCTCTCTCATGGCCAGTTCTCCCTCAGAATCCCTCAACTCTGAAATTAATGGCATAGACCTTGAATTTGGAACTTAACCCAGGGTTTGTCTTCTTTTCCCAGGATAGTGTAGTGACCATAGTCACAACAAGGAAACCAGCCTTGTCAACAATATACCATCACACATGTGTAATCGTTTTGTTTTTTGTTCTTTTTGCTCGGGACACCTCTACAGGTCATTCCCCTTGGCCCTACCTCATACCAAGAACTCTCCGTTTCTTCCACTCAGACTTAGACTCAGGCCTGTCCTTAGGGTCTCTCACACAGCAGGTTTCAGCCGTTTCCCCTTCTTCGACATGTCTTGCCACCAGACTTCTAAGAAATCCTTCGAAAGGTCTGCCATTTAAAGGGATCCTGTCACCCCCAAAACACCTCCTAAGCTATTAAAAGATGTCCCTAGAGCATATTCACACTTATCCTACACTCCTTTTAGCTCCTAAATGCATCTATTGAAAATGAAGATAAACGTTAATAAACTTACTCATTAGTGATGTTAATGAGTGACTACTGTATGCATAGTCACCCAGGCAGGCTCTCCCTCTTCCTAATATCACGCCTCAATAGGTGTAATCTTCAACTCTCATTCAAATGCGCGCCTCCCCGCTCTCCTCTGCCGGCCGAGCGCTGCAGTGTGTGGCTGTATGACGCGATTCGCGTCATACAGCCGCACACTGGAGCGCCCGGCCGGCAGAGGAGAGCGAGGAGATCTAGAGATTTAGATCTCTAGATCTAGACGCAACCGATACGGTAGCTCTGGTTGAGGATTTGATTACGTCCATCAACCAAGTTTTGGATGTGTCAGACCCTCCGGCTGATGTTCCGGAGCATAAGGTGTCCTTTAAGAGTGCCAAAAGACCACATAAATATTTTTCGGATCATCCAGAGTTTCAGGAGATTCTCAAAAAACATAGGTTACATCCTGAAAAGAGGTTTGGTAACTGTAAGGCCCTGGAAACACATCCATTTCTGCCTAAGGTCACCCAAGATTGGACAGATCTGTCACAGGTGGATCCCCCTATATCTCGCCTTGCTACTAAGACGCTTCTGTCCTTACCAGACAGTCCACGCCTTTCACCAAGCGCTGGAGGCTCTGAAGCGGGAAGGAGTCATCGTCCCAGTTCCCGAAAGGGAACGGTTTTCAGGGATTTTACTCAAATCTCTTCATTGTGCCCAAGAAGGACGGGTCCGTTCGCCCCGTTAAGGACCTAAAGCTCCTCAACAAGCACGTCAAAGTGAGGCACTTTCGCATGGAATCTCTGCGTTCTGTGATAGCCTCAATGTCTCAAGGGGAATTCTTAGCATCCATAGACATAAAGGATGCATACCTACACATCCCAATCGCCCCAGCTCACCAACGGTTCCTGCGCTTCGCGATTGGGGACGACCATTTCCAATTCGTGGCCCTTCCATTCGGCTTGGCCACCGCTCCACGAGTATTCACCAAAGTGATGGCGTCAGTAGTCTCAATACTTCACTCTCAGGGGCTGTTGGTCATCCCTTATCTGGTCAAGGCACCCTCGCATCAGGAATGCCGGCAAGCTGTTTCCACGACTCTGTCGACACTCGAGGTTTGGCTGGATTGTCAACCTCCCGAAGTCGGTCCTCGTGCCCACCCAGAGCCTCGTGTATCTGGGCATTCAATTCGACACTCGAGCAGCTCTAGTGCGACTGCCTCACGAGAAGACCGTCTCACTCCAAGCAGGAGTTCGTTCCATCCTCCCTCCTCGCTCGTACTCCATCAGGCATCTAATGCAGATCCTGGGAAAAATGGTGGCTTCAATAGAAGCAGTCCCATTCGCACAACTCCATCTGCGTCCCCTTCAGCTGGAGATCCTTTGTGTCTGGGACAAGAACCCAAAGACCTTGGACCACAAGATCTCCCTGTCCCCCGAAACGAGGGAATCTTTACAGTGGTGGCTGGCATATCCGTCCCTGTCTCAGGGTCGATCCCTTCTCCCACCGTCATGGTCGGTGGTCACCACAGACGCCAGTCTCTCCGGCTGGGGAGCGGTGTTCCTTCACCACAGGGCTCAAGGTACATGGTCTCTGGTGGAGTCCTCTCTTCCCATCAACATTCTAGAAATCAGAGCGGCTTATCTGGTGCTTCTGGCGTTTCAGTCTCTCCTGAGCGGCCGCCAGGTGAGGATCCAATCAGACAACGCGACGGCCGTCGCTTACCTCAATCATCAGGGAGGCACTCGCAGCACCCTGGCGATGCTGGAGGTCCAGAAGATCCTATCCTGGGCAGAGGCCACAGGCTCCGCCATCTCCGCGGTCCACATCCCGGGTGTGGACAACTGGGAAGCGGACTACCTCAGCCGTCAAGGCATGGTCCCGGGCGAATGGTCTCTCAACCCGGAAGTTTTCCAAGCCATTTGCAGGCGGTGGGGGACTCCGGATGTCGACTTGATGGCGTCATTCCTCAACAACAAGTTTCCAGCTTTCATAGTCAGGGCTCAAGACCACAGGGCTCTGGCGGCAGACGCACTGGTCCAAGATTGGTCTCAGTTTCGCCTGCCATACGTGTTTCCACCTCTGGCCCTGTTATCTCAGGTGCTCCGCAAGATTCGGGCGGAGTGTCTCCGCCCAATTGGCCCCGGAGAGCCTGGTTCCCGGAACTACTCCAACTCGCCGACGTCGAACCTTGGAGTCTGCCAGGTCATCCAGACCTTCTCTCCCAAGGTCCATTCTTCCGCCACAATTCTGCGGCTCTCAGGTTGACTGTTTGTCCCTTGAATCCTGGGTCCTGACTCAATCGGGTCTTCCCCAGGAAGTTCAGGGCACCATGAAACAGGCTCATAAGCCTGCCTCGCTGAAGATTTATCACCGAACATGGAGAATTTTTCTCTCCTGGTGTTCTGGGAAAGGCCACTCCCCGTGGCCCTTCTCCTTGCCGACATTACTCTTGTTTCTTCAGTCGTGTCTAGACACTGGCCTTGCCCTGAGCTCTTTGAAAGGATAGATTTCAGCTCTTTCTGTCCTTTATTCCAAAAGGCTGGCTAGGCTCTCACAGGTTCGCACATTTATGCAAGGGGTGGCCCACATAGTCCCACCCTACAAGCGTCCTCTAGAACTGTGAAATCTCAATTTGGTTCTCTCGGCCCTTCAAAAGCCTCCATTTGAACCTCTCACAGATATTCCCTTGTCCACCCTTTCACAAAAGGTGGCATTTTTGGTGGCTATAACCTCGCTTCGGCGGGTGTCAGATTTGGCAGCACTTTCATGCAAGTCTCCATTTTCTTCTCGCCACGACAGCACCCACATGAGAGAGGGGATCCGCCCACCAGGACAGGAAACCTACAGATAAAAAGGGGCGGTCCCCCTCGCTCCCTCAGTTTGGTTTCCTGTCCTGATGGGAACCTGCAGCAAAAAGGCTTACCTGGGTTCAATCAGCCTCTGTGCGGTATCTTTGAGAACGGCAGGGCCTGGAACTCCAGAAGCAGCGTCGGGAAGTCCGGTTCCGGCTCTCCCCTCGGCTGACTAGGATGTCACGTTGTCAGCGTTGGGTATCCACCCTGACTCGTGGGAGAGCGGTGCAGTATGGGCAAGCTGCATTCATCCACTGTGGTCTCCAGGGGCAGCCAGGGGGCCCAGAGGTAGGTATGTAACGGGCTTTTGTCTGGCTGTCTCATGCGGTAGCAGCGCCTACGCTTCCTGGGGGGGCTGTGGCTCTATGGCGCGGACGTTTTGCCGCCATTTCGCGGGGGATGGGGGCCGCGCCCAGTGGTGGGCGGGTCCGTGTCTCCCGGTGGTGGGGCGGGGTGTCGGCGCGGTTGGGTCCGGGCTCTCTCTGGGGAGTGTGGGGAGGCTGCGGCCGCGGCGGTCGGCCGCCTTCTGATCACTGCACCGGCTTCCGGGCCGCGCCGGCGCCTGCGCAGTATCTTGAAGCGCTTCTGACCCGGAAGTAGTGCGATTGCTTCCGGGCGGCCGGGGAGGTGGCCCCAGCACGGGAGGTAATAGACAGTGCGGCAGCAGCGCCGATGGTGTTCTGATCCCTGTGATGTCGTCTCCTGGGGCAGGGGGGCTGCAGCAGCCTGACACTGACTTGCAGCCATCCAGCAAGACTCGTGGTGGCAGTGGGCGCAGCAAGGAGGCTGGGTCTGCTGACAGAAGTGACCGGAATAAGACTGGTCAACCATCACAGGCTGGTCCTACACCTCCTGAACCGGTCAGTATGCACAGCTTCACGGGGTGAGTGTGTTCTCTGCTCCTCTGCTGATCTCCTCCCTTTCTATCTTTCTTAGGCTAAGAAGGGCAAAAAACTGAAGCATAAAGAATGCGCCTTGTGTACACAGCCCCTTCCTGAGACATATGTGAAGCGTCTGTGTCAGGCCTGTATACATCAGACTTTGCAGGAAGAGTCCTCTGTTAAAACGGCGGACATTCGCTCTATGATCCGGGAGAGAGGAGTTGTCCTTCAGTGAGGGGGCTCATTCTCGGCCGTGTTCCTCCAGGGCTAGGAAGCCTGTGTCCCCTGGTGTGTCCTCTCCAGAGGGTAGCCCGGTTAGGTCTCAGGGTGTCTTCGGGTCCCCATCGGCCTCTCCTGCTTCTTCTTCCTCATCGGATGATGAGGGTAAATCCTGTTTCCCCCTGGACAGTGTGGACAACCTTGTCAAGTCTATCCGCCACACTATGGAAGTGCCTGATTCTAAGGAGTCTCGTTCAGCGCAGGATATCATGTTCACCGGCCTCTCAGAAAAGAGGAGACGAGCTATCCCTGTGGTGGCGGCTCTCAAAGATCTGGTTTATCGGGAGTGGGATAAGCAGGACAGACGCTTCTTCCAAGCGGAGATATCCCTTCGAGGATGAGGACTTAGCTACATGGTCCAAGGTGGACGCTGCGGTTGCCTCCACATCGAAGCGTTCCACCCTCCCGGTAGAGGATGCAGGGTTGCTGTCTGATCCGCTGGACCGGAAAGCCGAGATGTTGCTTAAACGCTCTTGGGAATCTTGCACAGGGGCCTTTAAACCCGCTATTTCGGCTACATGTACTGCCAGATCTTTGTTGGTCTGGGTAGATCAGCTTGAGGATCAGATTAGGTCGGGGGTTCCCAGGGACCAGTTGCTGTCTTCTCTTCCATTGATTCGTGGGGCCTCGGCTTATTTGGCGGATGTGTCTGCTGATTCCTTGCGCCTGGCGGCTCGGTCTGCAGGCCTGACCAACTCGGCTCGTCGGGCCCTGTGGCTTAAGGGGTGGAAGGGCGATTCTCAATCAAAGTCCAAGTTGTGTGCGCTCCCCTTCCGTGGTGAGTACCTCTTCGGTCCTGACTTGGATGACATTCTGGCTAAGGCAGCTGACCGTAAGAGGGGGTTCCCTAATCCACCTGTTCCATCTTATAGGAGAGCCTTCAGGAGACGTCCGTTCGGCCAGAAGAGGTCGTACAGGGAGAACCGGGACCGTTGGGAACCCAAGGAGGGTAAACAACGGGGTGCCCTGTTTGGGGGGTCCTCCTCCTTCAAACCTGGTAAAAAGTACCGTTAGGTCGGATCTCCCAGTGGGAGGTAGGTTGTCGGCTTTTTTTGATCGCTGGGCTGTTATATCCTCTAGTCCCTGGATTCTGAGGGTGATTGCCTCCGGTCTTACTCTGGACTTTGCCCGTTCTCCTCCAGATTCGTTTGTCCTTACCTCCCCTCCTTCACATCATCAGCGTGCCCTGGTCCTGGAAATTCAGTCCCTGTTGTCCAAACATGTTCTTGTTGAGGTTCCGGTGGGCCAGGAATGAAAGGGGTTTTACTCCCCCTTGTTCCTGGTGTCTAAGCCAGATGGTTCCTTTCGGACCATTATTAATTTAAAGAAGTTAAATTCCTTCCTGGCGTTCCGGTCCTTCAAAATGGAATCTATTAATTCCACGATTAAAATGTTATTCCCTAGATGCTTCATGGCGGTCCTGGACCTCAAGGATGCCTACTATCATATCGCCATCCACGTCGATTACCAGCAGTTTCTGCGGGTGGCGGTCGTCTGGGAGGGACGGACTCGGCATTTCCAATTTACTGCAATGCCTTTTGGTCTTTCAACGGCTCCTCGTGTCTTCACCAAAGTAATGTCCGAGGTGATGGCTTTTTTGCGGCACCAGGACACACTCATTGTGCCGTATTTGGATGACTTTTTGATAGTGGGTAACTCTTTCGAACAGTGTCAGACCCGTGTGATTAATGTCATCTCATCTTTGCAGGACTTGGGATGGATCATCAACAGGGGGAAGTCCAGACTAACTCCCGTGACTCATCAATCTTTTCTGGGTCTCCGTCTGGACTCTGTAAGTCAGCTCTGCCTCCTTCCGGATGACAAAATATCTCATATCAGGGCTAGGGTCAGTCAGGTTATTGCTCACCCTTCCCTGTCATTGCGTGAGGCCATGTCCCTGTTGGGTTCCCTTTCGTCTTGCATCCCGGCAGTTCAGTGGGCGCAGTTTCATACGCGGCCATTGCAACAGGCGGTTTTGCTGGCGGAGGTTGCCTTGCAGGGTCAGCTTCAGGGTCGTCTTACCTTGCCCCCGGACGCTGTGGAGTCTCTTGCCTGGTGGGTGGACCCGCTTCACCTTTCCAGGGGGGTTCCCTGGGTGATTCGGCCTTCTCAGGTCCTTCTGACTGATGCCAGTCCGGACGGGTGGGGGGCTCACCTGGGGGCCTGTTTAGCTCAGGGTCAATGGTCGGTGGAGGAGTCTTCCGATTCTTCCAACTTGCGGGAGTTAAAAGCTATCCACCTTGCTCTCCGTCATTTTCTTCCACAGCTGCGGGGCTCGCACGTTCGGATCTTGTCAGACAACACCACTTCGGTGGCATATATCAACAAGCAGGGAGGTACTAGATCCCGGACGCTGCTGTCTACTGCGGTGGCTATCCTTAACCTGGCAGAGGCCAACCTGTTGTCCCTTTCGGCCCTCCATATCCGGGGTGTCGACAACTCAACAGCAGACTTTCTGAGTCGCCATACCCTCCATCAGGGCGAGTGGGCCCTCTGCCGTCAGACCTTCCGGAAGATAGTTGCCTTGTGGGGTCTTCCGGACATAGATTTGTTTGCAACCAGGACCAACAGGCAAGTCAGCCGGTTTGCCTCCCTGGATTTCACGGACGAGCCGGACTTGTTGGATTCCCTCCAGTTCCCTTGGACCTTTCGGCTGGCTTATGCATTTCCTCCCATGAACTTGCTTCCAGTAGTCATCCGGAAGATCAGGGACGAGAGGGCGAGGGTGATTCTCATTGCCCCTTTTTGGCCCAAGAGGCCGTGGTTTTCCTGGCTCAGAGCCATTCGGGGTGTCCGATCCGTGGCTTCTTCCTTCAGTTCCGGGCCTGCTCTCTCAGGGTCCGTGCCGTCATCCTCGGGTGAAGGGCCTCCACTTGACGGCCTGGAACTTGAAAGGAGCTTATTGAAGTTACGGGGCTTTTCAGAGCAGCTTATTTCCACCCTTCTCTTAAGTAGGAAGGAGGTTACGACAAAGATTTATGGTAGAGTCTGGCGGAAGTTCCTTCAGTTCCATACTGCTCCTTTTTCTCCGATTGTTCCCATCCATTCTATTCTGGAGTTTCTTCAGAAGGGTCGGGAGTTGGGTCTTTCAGTTAATACCCTTAAGGTCCATGTTTCTGCCTTAGGGGCATTATATGGTTCAGATGTCGCAGGGAACAGATGGGTGTCGCGGTTTATTTCAGCTTGTGAGCGTAGCACCCCAGTCCATATTCCTCGGATGGCCCCGTGGGATTTGGATTTGGTCCTGGACGCCCTTACAGGGCCCCCCTTTGAACCTCTTGAGGCAGCCTCCCTTAGGTCCCTCTCTCTCAAGACTGCTCTGCTAGTTGCCCTCACTTCAGCTAGGCGGGTGGGTGATCTACAGGCTTTGTCTATTGATCCTCCTTTTCTGTCCATCCTGCCAGATAGGCTGGTCTTGAAACCGGATCCTTCCTACCTCCCTAAGGTCGCATCCCGGTTTCATCGGAGTCAGGAGATTTTCCTCCCTTCCTTTTTTCCTCATCCTACTTCTCCGGAGGAACAGAGGTTCCATACTCTAGATGTCAGGAGATTAGTCTTACACTACCTGGATAGGACTAGCTCTTCTCGGCAGAGTAGGGCTCTGTTTGTGTCCTTTCAGGGTCCACGCAGGGGGTTTGCCGTTTCTAAGAGCACCTTGTCTAGATGGATCCGGGATGCCATCTGCTTGGCTTACTCGGAGCTGGGACGCACTCCTCCGGAGGGTGTGCGTGCTCATTCGGCTAGGGCCATGGCTTCTTCACGGGCTGAACGCGCTGAGGTCTCCATTGACTCTATTTGTAAGGCTGCGACTTGGTCGTCCCCTTCTACCTTTTATAGACACTATCGCTTGAATTTGTCTTCTGACTCTGACTTGGCTTTTGGGAGATCTGTCCTCAGCACTGTTGTCCCACCCTAGTCTTGCTCTCTGCAATTCTCTCATGTGGGTGCTGTCGTGGCGAGAAGAAAAGACATGATTACTTACCGGTAATTGTGTTTTATGGAGTCCACGACAGCACCCACTCACTTCCCTCCCTTTTCACGATTGTGTGTGTGATTTGCTCCACTGGCATTGTACGTGGGTTGTTGGGTTGTACTTGTTTCTGTGTATTGTGAGATTTGTTGTGCTTCTCTTAACTTGGCGGTTCCTCTCATGCTCTGTAAACAAACTGAGGGAGCGAGGGGACCGCCCCTTTTTATCTGTAGGTTTCCTGTCCTGGTGGGCGGATCCCCTCTCTCATGTGGGTGCTGTCGTGGACTCCATAAAACACAATTACCGGTAAGTAATCATGTCTTTTTGGTGGTACATCAGGACAAAGTTGTCCTGCGTCCCGTGCCTTCTTTTCTCCCAAAGATGGTCTCTCCTTTCCACCTCAACCAGGATATCTCTCTTCCGTCTTTTTGCCCAAACCCAATTCACAGGTTTGAAAAGGCCCTCCACAACTTGGACTTGGTCAGGGCTCTGAGAGGCTCCTCTGCGTCAGACTGACTCTTTATTCTCACAGCTGGACGAGGCAAGGGCTCTTCCGCCTCCAAGGCCACAATTGCCTGTTGGATCAGGACGGCCATATTAGAGGCCTATTTGGCCTCGCACACGTCGCCCCCGGCGGGTCTCAAGGCACATTCCACCAGGGCCGTGGGCGCTTCTTGGCTTTGCGGCACCAAGCCTCAGCCCAACAGGTGTGTCAGGCAGCCACTTGGTCAAGCCTACACACATTTTCTAAACATTACCAGGTACATGTTCATGCCTCAGCGGATGCAGGTCTGGGCAGACGGGTTCTCCAGGCGGCTGTGGCCCACCTGTAAATGTCGGAGTTGCCTTTTAGGGTGCAGTGGTTTCTTCCCACCCAGGGACTGCTTTTGGACGTCCCAATGTCACGGTCTCCCAGATTTTGGACGACAAGGAAAAAGAAAATTTTGTTTACTTACCGTAAATTCTTTTTCCTTTAGTCCTTAAATCTGGGAGACCCAGCACCCACCCTTTGGCCCTACGGGCGTACCTGCGTCTCTTGTACAGCACATAGTCTCACTGTTGGCCGTGGTTCTGGCCTTATACTTTCCCTGTTCGGCCCGGTTGACCGGGATTTGTTTTACAGTGCAATGTTTTCCTCCTACTGCTTATATACCAAACTGACAGTATTCCTGCAGGGGGCGTATATGCTGCAGAGGAGAAGGAGGAGAAAATCTCTCCTATAATTGGTGTGACCTCCAGGGGGCAGCATATAACACCCAATGTCAGGGTCTCACAGATTTGAGGACTAAAGGAAAAAGAATTTACGGTAAGTAAACAAAATTCTCTTTTTTTGCTAGACACGATAGTGGCAGCATACGACGCAGTTCCATTGGCTCTGCTGCATCTTCGGCCTTTTCAATTATCCATGCTTAGGCATGGCACGAGAACAGGATGTGGTGTGATGTACCCACATCACAATGCACATAGCAGTAGTCTCGTCCAGACTCGAAGATGTCCCTCAATCTACGAAGATTCGGGCAGTATTTTTAGTACTGAACTCATTCAGTCACCTTCTGGCAGTCGGAAATGTCCGGATCCAGTCAAGCAATGCCACAGACGTGACATACGTCAACCACCAGGGTGGAATCTGCAGATTGCAAGCGATGACAGATGTTCGCCACATCTTTCACCGGGTGGAATCCTTCAACACGGTACTGTCGGCTATTCTCATACCAGGTGTACACATCTAGGAAGCGGATTTCCTAACCCAACAAGGGATGGACTCAGGGAAACAGTCCCTTCATCCAGATGTCCTCCGTCAAGGCTGCCAGCACCAGGAAACCACAGACATGGACCTGACGGAGTCATGCTTCTATACCCAAGGTTCCAACGTCCCTGGCCAGGTCCCAGGATCCACAGTTAATAGGACAGACGCACTAGTCCAAGACTGGACCTGTATCTATCTCCCCTACACTTTTTCCCCACTACCAGGATAGTGCGGAATATAAAACAAAAATGTCACCAGATCATACTTGTGGTCTCAGGCTGGCCCAGATGCGCTTGGTACGCAGTTTTCGTCCAATTCATAGCAGCAGTACCAGGACGACTAATGGACAGTCCAGCCCTGCTCTCTCATGGCCAGTTCTCCCTCAGAATCCCTCAACTCTGAAATTAATGGCATAGACCTTGAATTTGGAACTTAACCCAGGGTTTGTCTTCTTTTCCCAGGATAGTGTAGTGACCATAGTCACAACAAGGAAACCAGCCTTGTCAACAATATACCATCACACATGTGTAATCGTTTTGTTTTTTGTTCTTTTTGCTCGGGACACCTCTACAGGTCATTCCCCTTGGCCCTACCTCATACCAAGAACTCTCCGTTTCTTCCACTCAGACTTAGACTCAGGCCTGTCCTTAGGGTCTCTCACACAGCAGGTTTCAGCCGTTTCCCCTTCTTCGACATGTCTTGCCACCAGACTTCTAAGAAATCCTTCGAAAGGTCTGCCATTTAAAGGGATCCTGTCACCCCCAAAACACCTCCTAAGCTATTAAAAGATGTCCCTAGAGCATATTCACACTTATCCTACACTCCTTTTAGCTCCTAAATGCATCTATTGAAAATGAAGATAAACGTTAATAAACTTACTCATTAGTGATGTTAATGAGTGACTACTGTATGCATAGTCACCCAGGCAGGCTCTCCCTCTTCCTAATATCACGCCTCAATAGGTGTAATCTTCAACTCTCATTCAAATGCGCGCCTCCCCGCTCTCCTCTGCCGGCCGAGCGCTGCAGTGTGTGGCTGTATGACGCGATTCGCGTCATACAGCCGCACACTGGAGCGCCCGGCCGGCAGAGGAGAGCGAGGAGATCTAGAGATTTAGATCTCTAGATCTAGACGCAACCGATACGGTAGCTCTGGTTGAGGATTTGATTACGTCCATCAACCAAGTTTTGGATGTGTCAGACCCTCCGGCTGATGTTCCGGAGCATAAGGTGTCCTTTAAGAGTGCCAAAAGACCACATAAATATTTTTCGGATCATCCAGAGTTTCAGGAGATTCTCAAAAAACATAGGTTACATCCTGAAAAGAGGTTTGGTAACTGTAAGGCCCTGGAAACACATCCATTTCTGCCTAAGGTCACCCAAGATTGGACAGATCTGTCACAGGTGGATCCCCCTATATCTCGCCTTGCTACTAAGACGCTTCTGTCCTTACCAGACAGTCCATTAAGGATGCCACTGACCATCAGAGCAGATGGCGAAGTCCGTCTTTGAAGCTTCAGGTTCTGCTCTAGGTCCAGCCTTTGCTTCAGTTTAGGCGTCAAAGGCTATTATGACAAGGGCAGGCTCCTTACACTCGTCTCTACGGTCCTCACAGGATGATCCAGCCTTGTTGGACCAGGTAGCTCAAATTTCAGTTACCGCCGAGTATTTAATGCATGCCGCTTTAGATTCGGCCAACTGTGCTGCGGCCGCAGCTTCCAGTGCCATAACTATCAGACGTGCCCTCTGGCTGAGGGAGTGGAAGGCAGATGCAGCATCAAAAAAGTCACTCACGTGTCTCCCATACATTGATGGGCGTTTATTTGGGGGAAAAACTGGATCAATTAATTTCAGACGCCACCAGTGGTAAAAGTACCTCACTCCCTCAACGAAAGATTAAGCGGCCCTTCAATCGTCGTCAAGACTCGTTTCCGGTCCTTCGGAACTCCTTCGGTTGGTCAGTCTCGAAGCCCCTGCCGGTGGGCAACCGGTCTCCCCCGTAGGGAGCGCCCCCAGACAACGCATAAGTCCAGTGCAAACTAGCAGTCTCATTCTCGCCAGTCAAGATCTAAAGGCTCAAAATCCAGCAGGTTCTCTTCTTCCTGACTTGTCTCTTCCGGAAGACACTCTTCAAGTTGGCGGCCGACTTTTACGCTGTCGTCAGGCCTGGCTCGCTTCTATCAATGACAATTGGGTCAAACCCTTATGGTGGGTTTACACACACCAATTTATCTGTTCAATATCTGAACAGATCTCTGGTTGCAGTGAAATCATGGACACATAGTTCCATTTTGTGGCTGTGTACAAATGATACAATGTGTCCATGATTTCACTGCAACCAGAGATCTGTTCAGATATTGAACAGATAAATTGGTGTGTGTAAACCCACCATCAGTGTCTTCCGGATACCCTATAGAATTCAAATCCCAACCTCTAAATCGGTTTTTCCTGTCGATTCCACCAGCCCAACCATCTAAGGCTTGCGCCTTTTTTCAGGTGGTAGATTCCCTTTTAAAGACAGGTGTCATCATACCAGTGCCGCCAGCCGAACGTTTCCAGGGGTTCTACTCAAATCTTTTCATAGTACCCAAGAAAGGAGGTGCGGTCCGACCCATTCTGGATCTAAAACAGTTACATTCGTAAAAGTTCGGCATTTCCGCATGGAGTCATTGCGCTCCATCATAGCGTCCATGGAGGAGAATGAATTTCTCGCATCCATCGACATAGAGGACGCCTACCTCCACGTCCCAATCACAACAATCCACCAGCGCTTTCTCTGATTCGCTATCGACCAAGACCATTATCAGTTTGTGGCCCTTCTGTTCGGCCTGGCGACGGCTCCCAGGGTATTTACCAAGGTTATGGCGGCCGTCATAACCATTCTGCACACGAGGTTTGGTAGTCCATGTATACCTAGACGATCTAATTATCAAAGCCTCTACCTTCAGGGAGTGTTAGCAAAGTGTTTCCATCACTGTGGACACCCTGCATCGTCTAGGCTGGTTAATGAACCTTCAGAAGTCATCACCAGTCCCGTCACAATCTCTGACGTTCCTTGGAATAAAGTTCAACACCTCCGGGGGTCTCGTTCTTCTTCCTCAGTACAAGGCGAAGGCTCTACGTCAGAGGGTCCACAATCTCCTACACCCGTTTCCTCGGTCACTTCGATTCACCATGAGTCTTGGGCAGGATGGTTGCCTCTGTGGAGGCAGTCCCGTTCGCCCAACTTCACCTCAGGCCTCTCCAACTGGCAATTCTAGATTCATGGAACAGGAATCCTTCTGTCCTGGACAGACTATTCCAACTGTCACCTGGAGCCAGGCGTTCTCTCCATTGGTGGCTCAAACCACATTCCCTCACACGGGGAGGTCTTTTCTACCGGTTCGCTGGAAGGTAGTCACCACTGACGCAAGTCTGATAGGATGGGGAGCGGTATACCGTCATCACACGGCGCAGGGAACTTGGTCCCCAGCGGAATCGTCCAAGCCCATCAACCTCCTGGAAATCCAAGCCATATTTCTGGCCCTGAAGGCCTTCCATTCTCTACTCGCAGGGAGACAAGTCCGGATTCAATCCGACAATGCCACGGCCGTGGCATATATCAACCACCAGGGTGGAACACGCAGTGTTCAGGCGATGAAGGAGGTGCAGCGCATTCTGCATTGGGCAGAATCAACGGATTCAATGCTGTCAGTGGTTCACATTCCGGGAGTGGAGAACTGGGAAGCTGATTTTCTCAGCCGCCAAGGCATAGACTCGGGAGAGTGGTCTCTGCATCCCGATGCGTTTCAGCAAATATGCCATCACCGGGGCACTCCGGACGTAGACCTGATGGCATTTTGGTTCAACACGAAGGTACGTTCATAGCCAGATCTCACGACCCGCGAGCTCTCGCGGCAGATGCCTTAGTTCAAGACTGGTCGCAATTTGACCAGTTCAAGACTGGTCGTGCGGAAGATCAAGCAAGAGGGCATTCAAGTCATTCTCATAGCCCCAGCCTGGCCCAGACAAGCATGGTACGCCGATCTCGTCCACGGCAGACGTACCTTGGCGCCTCCCACGTCGTCCCGATCTTCTGTCTCAGGGCCCGTTTTACACCAGAATTCAGACGCCCTAAATTTGACGGTGTGGCCCTTGAGACCTGGGTGCTAACTCAAGCGGGGTTGTCCCTTGCTGTGATCAGACTATGATCAGGGCACGGAAGTCTGCATCGACTCAAATTTACCACCGCACCTGGAAAGCTTTCATCTCCTGGTGCTCTTCTCGACATCGTTCTCCTTTTTCCCCTATTCTTTGCCTTGAATTCTCGGTTTCCTTCAGTCGGGGTTAGACTCTGGTCTTCTCTCTAATGTTCCCTTAAAGGTCAGGTTTCGGCCCTTTCGGTTTTCTTTTTCAATGTCGCCTTGCCGTTAAGCCGCAAGTCAAAACCTTTCTCCAAGGAGTTTGCCACATTGTTCCTCCATACAAAAGACCTTTAGACGCATGGGATCTTAACCTGCTCCTTACAGCATTGCAAGAGCCTCCTTCTGAACCGCTCCAGGACATTTCTCTCCACTTACTACTCAAAAGGTGGTTTTTCTAGTAGTTAAAACCTCTCTTCGCCGAGTATCAGAACTATCGGCGCGCTCTTGCAAACCGCCATTTCTTGTATTTCATCAAGACAAGGTAGTACTCTGTCCGGTTCCATCATTCCTTCCGAAGGTTGTTTCCTCTTTTCACTTGAATGAGGAAATTACATTGCCTTCCTTTTGTCCGCCTCCAGTTCACAGGTTTGAACAGGCTTTGCATCCTCTGGACCTCATCAGGGCTCTTAGCATTTATGATTCTAGGACTGCGCCTTTCCGAAAGTCAGACTATCTGTTCATTCTGATGGAAGGCCCTCGCAAAGGCATGCCAGCTTCCAAAGCTACCCTGGCTAGGTGGATTAGATCACTATCCAGAAAGCCTACAGAATGAAAAATTGCAGCTTCCAGCGGGTATCATGGCACATTCTACCCGAGCTGTGGGGGCCTCCTGGGCCATTCGGCACCAAGCCTCTGCTCTTCAGGTGTGTAAGGCGGCCACCTGGTCGAGTTTGCACACATTTACCAAACACTATAGTGTTCATACCCAGATCTCGTCGGATGCCAGTCTGGGTAGGTGCATCCTTCAGGCGGCAGTTGCCCACCTGTAGGTACTTAGTTGTTCACTGACTTGTTTAGTATTACTAGTTCCATTGTCTTTCCCACCCAGGAACTGCTTTGGGACGTCCCACGGTCCTGTGTGCCCCAATGAGGCGAAGAAGAAAAGGAGAATTTTGTGTACTCACCGTAAATTCCTTTTCTCTTAGCCTCTAATTGGAGAACACAGCAACCACCCTGTTGACCATCTCGGCCTTGTTAATGTGTTTTTGTTACTCTTAAGCTATTACATTGTGGCCTTGCCAGGCTTTGTTGGTGTTAGTTAACCTTGTTAAGCTCTCCTACTGCTTTAGCACAAAACTGGGGAGGCAGTGCCTGCTCCAGGGGTGTATACTGCAGAGGAGCCACTGTTACTCTTTTGCAGATTCTGCTTAGTGTCGCCTCCTAGTGGAAGCAGCATAAAACCCACGGTCCTGTGTCCCCGAATTAGAGGCTAATGACCACTTTACACGTCCCGATATCGTCGTCCAACTTCGATAAAAAGTCACGTGGTTCGTGTGTTGGCCCCGATATCGTTCGTGCGTTGTATGGTGTAAATGTACAATGCAACGCAAGAACGATGTGAAAACGATATCTGGGAAGAATTGTGCAGGCTCTCCAACTGCCCGATATTGGATTGACGATCTGGCAGGATCGTTCTGTGTGACAGCCCAACAAGACTTGGAGAGCAACTTCCCTATTCATTCCCATGTTAAATGGTCGTTCCTGAGTCGCTCATACAAGGGGACGTAGACATCGCAGTTGTGTTGCCTGCCGATATCGCCCTGTGTAACATCTATGCGATCTTGGATTTCAGCCAAAAAAAGTGCGCGCTCCCGTGCTGTTGTATACAATATCGAAACGATGTTGGGACGTGTAAAGTGGCCATAAGAGAAAAGGAATTTACGGGGAGTACACAAAATTCTCCTTTTTTGAGTGAGTTATCAGTCCAGTAGGAGAAGGAAGCCTATTTACTGATTGAAACACCTGGGTCAGCAATGTCCTCAGATGTCCATGGATACTCTGACTTCCTCCTGCTCATCAGCCAACTAAAATCTGTTCTTTCTCCTTTGCCTCGTTGGGGACACAGACCGAGAGATGTACATATGCCCACAAAATTTGAGGTGTAGGGAGAGGGACAAGGAGATTTTTATGTACTCACCGTAAAATCCTTTTCTCTTAGCCTCTAATTGGGGAACACAGACCATGGGTGTTATGCTGCTGTCCACTCGTGGGCGACACTAGGCAGAAACGAAAGTAATCCACGAAATGATGAGCAGGCTCTGCCTGCCAGTTTTTTGCTTAGTGTCGTAGGAGGCACACCTAAATATTATTTTCTTAATTTTTTTTCACTTTTTCTTTCAAGAAGAAGAAAAGTGGGTCTCTGTCGAGACTCCCGGCATGGTCCCTCCTTGGCCTTCCACTGTTGGGAATGCCTGGTTGAGGTCGACGCTTTCCCCCCAAATGCCACTCTTTCCTCAGCTCCCCACTGTTGGGGGTCCCTGGGTTGAAGTCAAGGCTACACAGGAGTCCTCTGACGATGGACAGCAGCATCCCTCCCTAATCACCCTTTAGGGCTTTTAGGGTGAGACACCCCAGGTAGGGCAC
The DNA here is from genome assembly GCA_033576535.1 of Allobates femoralis. Classification (NCBI taxonomy): domain Eukaryota; kingdom Metazoa; phylum Chordata; class Amphibia; order Anura; family Aromobatidae; genus Allobates; species Allobates femoralis. The sequence goes on along the minus strand of JARQOC010000004.1, from coordinate 91,872,209 downwards.
AAACATACGGATTTCTGATTGACACGGGCTGCAGTACTCTGCATGCCTGCAGCACCTGGAGCCTCAGCTCTGCTAAGGGCTCCTGAAGGGTCCGGGGTACAACGTTAGGACAGCTGCACTGCAGCTGCCGTAGCACACCCCAGAAGCCTCAGCCTCCTGGCTGAGTGCCTCTGAGGGATATCCCAGGATCCCCAGTACTGCCGCAGCCTTTCGCTGGAATCCGGAACCAGGAGACCCGGTTCATCTGGGTTCTCCTAATGGGGGATGCAAGTTTGCTGCAGCATCTATTGCAGACACGCACTCCAGGAGATCAGCCTTCGCTGTTTTCTCCTGATTGGGCAGGGAGCCCATGCTGTGAGTAGGAGAACCAGTTGCTGGGCTCCCTACAGAGTCAACACAGTGTCTGGACTCCAGGAGACCCAGTTCTACTGGGTTCTCCTGAGGGGGGCTGCCACACTAGCCCGCACTTCCAGGAGACCCAGTCCTATGGGTGCTCCTGATGGGGGAGTGTGCTGGGCAAGCGCTCATGTGGCCACAGCCCCGTAGGTCCGGCCGAGCCAGATCCATTCCAGGACCGGACCTCTGTGCCGGCCTGCCGTCATTTGCGGCATCTATTTTAACTTGAGGCCGCGGCTTCGGCCTAGCACGAAGCTGCCGCCTCTTTTCCCACCCCCAGATTGCCCCCCGGATGACTAGAATGACGCGTACAGCGTCATGCAGGGGGCGGACTGGACCTACACAGGGGAAGGGACAGCTTCTCTTGGCGCGCTTTTGATGGGCAATCCCCCTCCTCCCCTCGCTTCTCCCACAAGCAGTGATGGCCATTATGTGAATGTATAATTAAGACATACAGCGGCGGCCAGTATATGAATGAGCGACTGACTGCATCAGTTGTAGTCATTGTGTGTAGGAGGGTCGCCTGCATCCGGCGGGGGCCAGTAGGTGCCTGAGGGCCTCATGCATTCAGCAGTGGCCCAGGGTTGTGAGGGATCAATAAAGCCCTGATCCAGAGCCCCTTCCAGAGTGCTGAGGTAAAAAGGGGCATACAAGCCCTAATTCAGAGCCAGGAGCCCCCATGACTTCACTAAACACTTGCCTGCAGCCCCCACGCAAGCAGTGGCGGGCAGTACGGTAGATAAAGTGACTCAGTGGGCTAATACAGGGGTAAACTTATAGTTTTCACAAGGCGCACATGGGGCAGCGAGGGAGCAGGGCTCCCTCGCTGCTGCAGCTCCACACGCTTCTTAGCGGCACATTGATAACCAGGGGTTCTGGGGTCCTATCTCCTACTGCAGCTTCACGCGCTTCCTCCCTGTCACACATAGCAGAGGCTCAGTGTGCTTCTCTCCTGCTGCAGCTCCGCACGGTACAGCTAAGGCCACAGTCAGGAGTTTAGCAGGTTTTCTCCCCCTGCTTCAGTGTCCGGGACCAACAGTGTGTAGCCGGGGCTCTCAGCGGCCATGTCATGATGGCATGGCAAGAAGTCGGTGCCATGTTGATAGCGGGCTCAGCAGTGTCTCTCCCCCGCGGCAGTCCGCAGGACACACGCCGTGCAGCTGGAGTCCAGTGTCAGGGAATGCATCGGTGCTTCCTCCTTGCTACAGCTCTCAGAGGTGTTTACTACCTGCGGCAGTTACCTAAGAAAAAGCTCTGCAACCGTCAGGGGGCTAGAGTCTAGAGATTCCTGGTCTCCAGACTCCGTACATGGCCAGTCACCCTTTTGGTGATCGGGGCATGCCATCAATCTCTTCCGGCACAACTGGGTAGAATTGCCAGGATTTACCTGGTCTAGCATCTTCTGGGTTGAATAGGCACCTGACCGCCTGCTTAACCAACTGACCAGGTCAGTTTTCTCTAGGAACCTTCCACGACAGCATAGGAGGTTGCGCAGCACTTCCAGGTCTCGGCGGGTGGGACCCGGTGCGGCGGCGTTCGGACTCGCCGCCATGTTTGGGGCCTGCCTAGCCCCTGTGCAGGGGGCAGGGAACGTGTTTGGCGCTGGGGCAGGCCTTTTTCTGGCATAAGAGGCTGCCCTAAAGACATCTGACGCCAGGTAAGCCCATTGTCTCCTGGGTTATGTGTCGTCCTGACTCTGCAGAGCCCAGTGCTCACCCGGCCACAGTGAGTTCTGGTGCGGGGGATGTCCTTTGTGCGCCCATGAGGGGCTTTTTTTGGCTGATGCGGCTCCCCTGTGTTTTTTTGCAGGGTGACAAAGAAGTCCCAAAAAAGCAGCTGGGAAGTCTAAGTGCCCTCTCTGTGTGAAAAAGTTCCCCCCAGGGTGGGATAAGAAACTTTGCCAAGGCTGTACAGACAAGGTCGTCCAGGCTGAACACCCTAGTCTGGTGGATGACCTGCGCTCCATGGTGCAACAGGAGATTAGAGCTTCTCTGGCCTCCTTGGGCCCATCCGGCCCTGTGTCTGGTCCCTCCCCTCCTAAGAAATGCAGGCTGCAGGCTGACCCCTCTGAGGATGACAGGGACTCGGACTCTGAGATCCCTGAGGAGGTCTCTGCCTCACTGCATTCCGACCTTCAGAAGTCTTTGTTCCCTTCTGAGGATATGGGGGACCTGATTAAGGCCATTAAGGAGCAGCACCATGGGGTTGGAGGAGGAACTGGTCCATCCCTCGGTGCAAGACAAAATGTTTGCTGGCCTTCAGTCGCCCAAACGGGTTGGGTTCCCAGTGCATTCCACCCTCCGGGATTTAATTGCCCAGGAATGGGAATTCCCTGACCACAAATCTCGGGGTGATCCGGGTCGTCGGTTCCCCGTTGAGGATAGTGAAATTCACTGGGTGGTCCTGAAAGTGGATGTGCAGGTGGCCCATGTGGCCAAAAAGACTGCCCTCCCCCTTTGAGGACACATCCCAGTTAAGTGATCAAATGGACCGAAAAATTGAGAGCTTTATGAAACAATCCTGGAAAGCCTCCTCGGCCACTATTCAGGTTAACATCGCCTCCACTTGTGTTTCCCGGTCCCTGCTGAAGTGGTTGGACCTATTGGAATCCCATGTGTCGCAGGGCACCCCTAGGGAAGAGCTTCTCACTTCCCTTCCCCTCCTTCGGAAGGCTTCCTGCTTTCTCGCTGATGCTTCAGCGGAATCAGTCCGCCTGGCGGCCAGTACTTCTGTTTTGTCCAACTCTGCCAGGCGTGCTTTGTGGTTAAAAATGTGGAGCGGTGACGCCACTTCTAAAATGCGTCTATGTTCTCTGCCCTTCAAGGGGGAGTTGGTGTTCGGTCCAGCTCTACATGACATCCTAGACAAAGCTACGGACCGCAAGGCTCTTCCCGAACAGGCTTCGGGGAAGAAGTGGTCCTTTTGTCCCCCGGGCCCTTCGGCCTCCCAGCCCAAGGGCAAAGGTAATTCTGGCAGGTGGAGTTATCCCAAAAGGAAGGGCGAGGTAAGAATATCCTCGTCCCTGCTCAGCCGCGCCCTCATCCCGACAAACAGTGACTCGGTCCCGGTGGGGGGGTGACTCTCGGCTTTTCTCCCCCAGTGGCGGGGGATCACCGATTGCCATTGGATCCTGAATGTCATCTCCGACGGCTTGCTCATAGAGTTCGAGTCTCTCCCTCCGCCGGGCCTCCGGGTCACCGCCCTGCCCTCTCCGGGGGCCCAGGATCTTCTGTACTCCAAAGTGCAGGAGTTCCTGCGCTCCAATGTCATCTCCTCTGTTCCCAGTCACGAGGTGGAGCTAGGTCACTTTTCCCGTCTGTTCTTGGTAAAAAAGCCATCCGGGGATTCCAGGGTCATCATCAACCTGAAGCTCCTCAACCGTCATGTCCGCTATCGGCGATTCAAGATGGAGTCAGTCCGTTCTGCGTTTCTGCTGATAGGGCTGCATCACCAGATGGCTACAATAGATCTGACGGATGCCTACTTTCATGTGTCCATCCATCCTCGGCACAGGAAATTCCTGAAGTTCGCCATTTTCTACGTGGGGGCTGTCCTCCATTTTCAGTTCGACGTTCTCCTCTTCAGAATCTCATCGGCTCCCCAGATTTTCTCCAAAATCACGGCGGAGGTGGTGGCCTTCATTCGCGGTCGAGGCATCTCTATTGTGCCTTATCTGGACGACTTCCTTCTCATTGCTCAGACGCTGCAAGCCCTTCGGAGCAGTGTGACGGAATTCCTGCACATTCTTCGGTCCCTGGGTCGGCTCCCGAACCTCCGGAAGTCCCATCTGCAGCCTTCCTCCCGGAGACAGTTTCTGGGGGTACTGCTGTATTCCGACCGGCAGGTCTCCTTCCTCCCGGACTCTCACCAATTGACCCTCCTGGCCAAAGTTTCCTCCCTGAGGCGTCGGGCATCTCCCACCCTTCGGGATTAAATGTCTGTCTTGGGTTCCATGACGTGCTGCATCCCGTCGGTCCTGTGGGCTCAGGCTCACTCTCGGGTGCTGCAGGCTCATTCCCTGTCTTGCTGGGACGGGCTTCCTTCGTCCCTTAATGGTCGGGCTTGCCTCCCGGGGTCCGTTTCCATGTCCCTCCTCTGGTGGTTGGATGTTCGACACCTGCAGCAGGGGGTTTTTGTGGGATCAGACTCCTCTGGTGACTGTTACTACGGATGCCAGTCAGCGGGGGTGGGGGGCCATGGTGGGCCCCACTCCGCTCCAGGGGCTCTGGGATTGCTCAGTCCGGTTCCGGTCCTCCAATTACCGAGAGCTGAGTGCGGTCGAGCGGGCCCTTCGGGGAGCTCACGGGTGCTCATGTCCTGGTCTACCCGGACAATGTCACCACAGTGGCTCACCTCCGGCACCAGGGGGGTACGAAATCCGAGTCCCTGTCGTCCGTATCCTCCCGGATCTTCCTGTGGGCCGAACAGTTCCTGCTGTCTCTCTCAGCGGTCCACTTAAAGGGGTCCTTGAATCTACAGGCGGACTTTCTAAGCCACCAGGATGTCCACCCAGGGGAATGGAGTCTGGGCCAGGCTGTCTTTTGCTCCCTAGTCGCCAGATGGGGCACCCCGGCATCGACCTCTTTGCTTCCAGCGCCAATCGGAAGGTCGCAACTTATTTCTCCCTCAATCCTCGGGACCCGGCTGCGGGGGTGACGCCTTCTCCCAGTCCTGGGATTTTCCTCTGGTTTATGCCTTTCCTCCGATTCCCCTCCCCGCACGTACTCTGTGGAAGGTCAGGGTAGACTGGGTCCCCACTATCCTGGTGGCCCCCGTTTGGCCCAGGAGGAGTTGGTACAGCCTGATCATGGCACTCAAAGTTGACGGTCCTGTCATCCTGAGTCCGGATCCCAGCCTGTTGTCTCAGGGTCCTCTGTTCCATCCGTTCTCGGGGAAACTCAGCTTGGCTGCCTGGCTACTGAAGCCCGGGTGCTGAGGGCACAGGGTCTGTCTGACAAAGTGGTGGCCACCCTGCAGATGAATCGCAAACCTGTCACTAATGCGATTTATAATAAAATTTGGCAGAAGTTTTCCTCCTGGTGTGGCTCCAATCCTCCTGATCGCTTCGCCCCAATGTCTCCCAGATTCTGGATTTTCTTCAGAATGGGTTGGATCCCGGTCTTAAACCTAGCACGCTCAAGGTCCAGGTGTCGGCTCTCAGTTCCGTTGTTTGATTCTGATTTGGCCAATCATGGTTGGATTCTCCACTTAATGGTGTCGGCTGGGATCCTCAATGTGGTCCTCACAGGACTTTCTGGGCCTCCCTACGAACCTCTTTCGTCCTTTGACCTCCGGCGGTTGTCTCACAAAACGGCGTTCCTGGTGGCGATTACTTCTGCCCGTCGTGTTGGAGAACTCCAGGCTTTGTCCATCCGGGATCCGTACCTCACCATCCGGATCCGTACCTCACCATCCGGGATGACTGCATTGTGCTTCAGTTGGATCCTTCGTTCCTTCCTAAGGTGGTTTCGGACTTCCATCGCTCTCAATCGATTGTCCTTCCGTCCTTCTGTCAACACCCCCGGACCCCGAAGGAGGAAGAATTCCATGCTTTGGATGTCCAGCGTGCAGTTCTCCATTATTTGGATGTCTCGGCGCCCTGGCGCGTCGACCACAATCTTTGTTCAGCCCTTTGGTCCCCGTAAGAGCTTGAAGATTTCAAAAGCCTATTGCTAATTGGATCAAGAAGGCTACTACAGATTCCTACGTTTCCCAGCAGTTACAAGCTCCTTCTGGGTTTACTGCCCATTCCACCCGGTCTACCGCTGTCTCCTGGGCTGAACAGGCTGGGCTTCTCCTGAGCAGATTTGCACGGTGGCTACCTGGTCGTCCCTACATACCTTCACGAAGCACTACCGTCTGGTCGCCTTCCATGTGGCGATCACCTCCATTCAGAGGGTGTCGGAACTTGCGGCTCTCTCATGTTGTTACCCTTGATCTTCCATGAGGACAAAGTGGTACTTCGTCCCATGGAAAAGTTCCTACCAAAGGTAGTCTCCTCTTTCCACATCAATGAGGAGATTGTCCTACCCTCCCTTTGCCCAGCCCCATCTCATTCTCGAGAGAAGAGATTACACAATCTGGATTTAGTCAGGGCTCTCCATACCTACCTTTCACGAACCGCTTCCTTTCGACGAGTGGACTCCCTCTTCGTGGTCCCTCATGGTCCTCGCAAGGCTTTGGCAGGCTCTAAGGCTACAATTGCCCGGTGGATTCACTCCACTATCTCGGAGGCATAACACATTAAACAGGTTCCTTGTCCATCCAAACTAAGGGCACATTCCACTAGAGCAGTGGGAGCTTCCTGGGCTGTCAGTCATCAGGCTTCGGCAGCTCAGCTTTGCAAATTGGCCACCAGGTCATCAGTTCACACGTTTGTTAAATTTTACAGAGTTCATACTCAAGCATCTGCAGATGCCGTTCTGGAGCGCAAGATTCTACAGGCCGCTGTGGTCTGAGTTCGCCCGTATACTTCTGTTATTACACCCACCCAATGGGACTACTTTTGTACGACCCAAGGTCTTCCTGTGTCCCGCAATGAAGAAACTAAAAAAAGGGGATTTTTGGTACTCACTGTAAAATCCTTTTCTTGGAGCTTCAATTGGGGGACACAGCTCCCTCTCTTTGTATATATATAGTTGAGCAAGTTGATTGTTCTATGGTTGCTCCTATTGCTATTCTCACTAACTGAGTTGCATTTGTGCCAGTAGGTGGGTGTATACTGCTGGGGAGGAGTTGCTTTTCTGTTATTTTGCATAGTGTCAGCCTCCTGCTGGCAGCAAGCATACACCCTAGGTCTTCCTGTCCCCTACAATTGAAGCTCAAAGGATTTTACGGTGAGTACCAAAAATCCCCTTCTCTCCCCCAGTACAAACCAGGATGGCACGTTATCCGCTATCGACTACCGGATGCTGGTCCCTTTAGAATTCATTAGCATTGTTCCGCGCAGTGGAGTAATCCTTATTGGTGGAGTCACTGTACCAGTATCATGCGAGCAACGTTTTTAAAGATTCTACTCCAGCCTATCGGTGGTCCATAAACAGGAACGTAAAGTATGATCCGTAATGGACCGAAAACAACTCAACATTCATGTCCAAATAAGACATTTCCGCATGAAATCACCACTCCACATTGGCTACAAGAAACTCACAGTATTCCTTGCGTGCATACATGCAGGATGCCTACCGGCATATTCCTATTCCAACTCTTGACCACAGGGGCCTCAGATTGGCAATCCAAGGGGAACACTACTAAATGTGGCATGCCCGTTCAATTTGACTACGACGCCCTAACTGCTCACTAGAGTCACGGAAGACGTCAGGACCACCCTTTACTCCAAGGGTGTTGTCTTCCTTCTGTACCGGATGCTGTGCTTATCAAAGCACCGGTCCGCACGGGCTGCGGAACACAGCGTTCCCAACACGGTAGACACTAGAAGGAGTTAGGAAAACCTGACCAACCTTTACAATTCCAATCTTGTTCCAACAGTTCAATATATCACACCATGGGACAACCTTCCACAGAAGAGGACTCGGGCCTGCGGCCGGGATTCCACACCCCCTTTCTTCGGTCTTCTCTGTACTTCAGCCCTGCCAAGCAAGGCCTAGGCAACAGGATGGCAGCAATAGAAGCAAGGTCCCCTTGCTCAGCTGCATCTCGGCCGGCATCACTCTTTATGCTTACGTCATAAAACAAAAGCCAGTTATGTGGCCCGACCCTATTAACTTGAGACTGGATCGCCAGCCGGCAGATACGTAGTCTCTTCATGGGTTTTCTCTCTTCAAGGTCGCAACAGAGGTACAACGGCAGCGTCTCCAATGCTTCCGACGCCCACAACTGAGGTATTCAAGCTTCTTCCTGTTGCTGATCTGGATCCAGGCCTTTCTCTATTGTGTGGTAAGTTAGACCTTCCTACTCCCGCCTCTCACTCATCTTTCAGTGATGATGGAACCCCCTGCTCAGCATCCGACAGCACAGCTCTGGCTATCAACACCTCAGCCCGTGCCTAGACCTGGGCCCTAGTTTCTCACATATCACATTCTAGGTGGTTGTACTCGTTCGACTGAAATGCTGTAAAGGCCTCATCATTCTGCTTGTCAGGTCGCTGTATTTATCTTCCCTCGCCGACAGATTCCTACGTTACCCCTACAGGTCACAAACTACAATCAGAATTCACCATAGGTTCCTATTTGCAAGTATGGTGCACGCAGGGCCCCTGGTGGGGTCTCATTCAGCGTTCATGAGCTCAGCCTTGAGACTGGGCATTTTCAGTTGGCAGCACCAGTTTAGCGTTTTTCATCTGTGATTCTAGATTCTCCGTCCACAAAGGAAACCTCACACGAGCAAACCGTCGGTTAGGTTTCTCGACCATATGTTTTGACTTTTACAGCCACTCTCCCCTGGGACAGTCGGTCACACTAAGGATTTTCAAACTTGCCGCTCTTTTCCTTGTATGTTACCCGGCCACCCTACGGCTGGCCCATGCAGGGAGGTATATTTCTCTCGCCCATACACTCGCGCTCACCTTGGCAGCGCATATATGAGGTCTAGTGAATTGCACCAAGGATTGGCACGATACTAACACAAGGTTGCCTAGTGTTATTTTTGTTTAAAGAGGACCTGTCACCAAACCAGGCATGGTGATCTAATTACAGCACTGGATGCAGCATGTCTGCAGCATGCAGACAAGGGGTCCCCCAGTACTTGAGCAGCCCTGTACCCCGAGATAATACAGTTAGAAAACTTACATGCTCCAGCCACAAAGGAGGTGGCTAGGGCTGCAGCCAAGGGCAGATTCACACCCCCTGCATGTGTAATCTGCACACAGCTGCCAATCATTCTCTCCCTCTTCAGCAGCATTTAAACAGAGTTGTTTTTTTTCCCAGAACTTGCCATTTGGCTCCGCCCCTCAGGGGGCAGGGCTAAACGGACTTTCTGGGAGAGAGAAAAAAAACTGTTTAAATGCTGCTGAAGAGGGAGAGAATGATTGGCAGCGGTGGGTAGATTACACAGGCAGGGGGTGTGAATCTGCCCTTGGCTGCAGCCCCTAGTCACCTCCTTAGTGGCTGGAGCATGTACGTTTTCTAACTATTATCTCGGGGTACAGGGCTGCTCAAGTGCTGGGGGACCCCTTGTCTGCATGCTGCAGACATGCTGCATCCAGTGCTGTAATTAGATCACCATGCCTAGTTTGGTGACAGGTCCTCTTTAAGCCTTTTCAGTTTCATGCTTACTATTCTTTTCAGACCTCAAAGGTCATCTTATGCTCCTGAAGTTTCCCGACTTTTTCCTATCAGACGGCGCTTTTTGACCTTAAGGTACTGTTACACACAGATATCTGTGCAGACATTGCTTGCAACTCACTGGTTGCAGTGAAATTACGGACACATTGTTCCATTTTGTACACGGCAACAAAATGGAACAATGTGTCCATGATTTCACTGCAACCACCGAGTTGTAAGCAATGTCTGCACAGATATCTCTATGTGTAATGGTGCTTTTAGGTTTCTCCGCCGTAACACCAAAATAGTCTCCATTCTTTACCGGATTAAAGGAAGGATCCAAACAGCAGCTTCCTCTTGTGATTCCGAAGGCATGGGGAACCGCACTCTGTCGGGCTAGGACTAAGCCATGTCTTTACCTAAATTTTTTTGGCAAGATCTCATGAGTATCTTCTTCTCTCAAGTTTTCCAAAGAAGTTATTTCGACACAGCAGACCCACCTGATCAAGTGAAGAGGCTCTTTAAAAGATCGACATTGAATTTTTATGAATATTTATTCATTTATATATGGAGCTATTAATTCCAGCGCTTTACATGCATCAGTAATACCATCTCCATTGGGGCTCAAAATCTAAACATCCTAGCAGCATGTCTTTCAAATGTGGGAGGGAATCCAAGCAAATACTGGGAAAACATACAAACTCCTTTTCGCAGATGTTGTCCTTGGTGGGAATTGAACCCAGGACCCCAGTGCTGCAAGGCTGCAGTACTAACCACTGAGCCACCGTGCCACCCATTTAGGAAGTTTAGGATTGCTATTTCCAATAGGTGACAGTTCTGGCTGGCTTCCTTTGTGAAGAAGCTATTTGCATAGATTTTTATTTAAAGCATCTGTAGTTTGATCCGTCAGTCAGCTGATAATGCATCTTCACATCTGGCAGATTTACCAGTCAATTTGGAGAGAGTGATCAGACAGATCCTGGTCTTATAAGTGGGGAAATTCTAATTGAAACATTTCCTGCTAGAAAAAGGTCAATCCCCAACCTTCAGGGTCAGCACGGTGGCTCAGGGGTGTCAGAGAACAGAATCCACCATTTTGTTTAGCATCAATTTTTTGTCATGCTTGGAGCCTCTGATGTCACAGTAACTCATAACACTGAGTGGACTGGGGAAGGTCACATTAATGTTCACGCCCCTATTGTTTCTATTGACTAATGGACTGAAGCCAAACCCTTTCTTTGTAGCACTATGTAAGTGCCAGCATAGGCTAATAAAGGCAGAAGGTCATTAAGTACAGGCAGAATATATTGTGCTTTATTGATTCTCCATGAGCACTCATAAAACATATTAATTTGGAGTTTGCATGGCATAGAAGGAGGGGATTTCCCTCACAGTGGTAACACTGCAGTCTTGCAGGGGGTCACGGGTCCTGGGTTCAGATACCACCAACGAAACATCTGCAAGGAGTATATGTTCTCATTTAGATTGTGAGCCCCAATGAGGATAGTAATGATCACATCTGTAAAAGTGCTATAGAATTAATAGCGCTATATAAAACTGAGTGAAATAAATATATTAAATTAAATATATAATAAATCGGATTTCAATTAAGAATCTAGACTCTGTAGGCAATCCTTTATTTTAGAATTGATAATAATATAAACTATTATTTGACATAAAAAACACAATAAAGAGCGGACATCTTTGCAACACACAATGGTAAGAAGTGGGGATGACGGCAGCGTTCACTCCTGGAGGAGGCCACAGTTTATAGCCAGATATATTGAAATCATCATGTGCTAAACCAATCTGGTAAGTAACAGAGGGCGGCCAAGCAAACGGCTGATAGAGGAGGAGGAGACCCATCAATCCCCATATGTTATAAGTAATTTAAAAGTCATAATACGGATTACAGAAATCCAACTGTAAATCACTCTGGTCGCTGGTACTGCCAAAAAGCCATTTCTCCATCATCACTGCAAGAAGCCAAGAAGCCAGGATTTTTAGGGTGCCATGCCACACAGTTGACGTCTTGGGAGTGGGCTCGGGGCATGTGGGCAGTCAGAGAAAATGATGGCTGGTCAGCATCAGAGCCAGAATCTTCTTCGAAAATCCTGATGGCATCATCTCCGCAGGCCGTAGCAATGGCACCTGTGAGATGGCTCCTAATGTGAAAGATGATTAAAGGACAGAGCGACAATCGATAAATTAATGAAGTACCTATATCAGTTACAAATCCTATTAATGTGTATGGCGTCTATTAGGTCCATCCTGTTTATTGCTCCACCTTTCCATTATCCCCATGCTACTGACTGCTCCATCCATCCCTCCCTTGCCCCCAGGCAGCTTACTGCTCTACTCTTTCCTTGCCCTCATGTTTACTGCTCTACCCTTCCCTTGACCTCATGTTTACTGCTCCACCCCCTCCCTTTTCTCCCTTTCTTTACTGATCCACCCCCCTTACCCCATATTTATTTTTTACACCTTTCAGTATATTCCTGCTTATTGTCAATCCACAGACAATAAAAGAAATGGGATAACTGCACGGGGGGGGGGGGGGGGAAGGGGGGCGGCAGGAAAAATGTTATGGTGCTTACCAATTAACGTCATAGATAGTCCTATTGTGATATCCGGTCAGGGTGCACACACACTTCCAAGTGGGATCTTTTTTCCCTAAATAAAAAGGCAGCAATATTAGGAGTATGACATGTGGTATAAATGCTCTAATAAAGAAAATAGCTGATCACCTAAAGGTTGAATATGAAAAAAAAAAATCCCTCCTCTCCCCCCCCCTCAAAAAAAACAACAACAAAGCATTTTTATTGGTTCTAAATGATTAGTCTCGACAATTATACTAAGTCATGGATCATGATGACTAATGTTGAAGACCCCCTCTTTTCTTATACGTCACTGGTACATTGAATGATGGCTATATAAATAGCAGGGTCTTATGAAGACCAGAAATACAGCTTTGAAGAAGCCTTCATGAATCCTAGCAGTGTGATATGGAGCATTGGACTGATCAGAATATTGTCCTTCCTGTCACACAGACGTTCTTCTCTTATCCTATAGTTTCTCACTATTCTATATTTAAATCTTATCTTTTAGAATAAAAGGTACAATAATTAAAACTAGTTATACAAAAGTACAATTGTTAATAAAGCAATGTTTTTGTTTTGTTTTTTAAAGTAGCAAAAAGAAAATAAAAATTCCAGAAACAATGTCAAATTACATAAATCTCTAAATTCATTGGTCATAGCTAAAATTCAGCATTGGTGTGTACCGCCTCACCCAAAGTGTCCATTTCCCTTGATATTGGTGTTGGGTATTGTTCCTTATGGCAAAGTCATATTCATAAAAGTTGTGGGAAGCGATTTTGTTCATTAGTTGCTCTATGGTTGGCAACTTACTATTTCTCCATAGGGAAGCAATGAGACTTTTTGGCAGCTAAAAGAATGTGTAGTAATAAAAGTTTGTGTTTTTTTTAGTTTTTTGGAGGCTACTCAGTCCCACAAGGAGCAAAGCCAATTCCATGGTAAGAGAAATGTCATGATTCATAACATTAATCAAGGTCTGGACATCCAAACAAAATTGCTTCAACCTTGGGCATGACCAAAACAGCTCCTGAACTGCAGCCGCCAGCGATTTCAGCTCAGCACTGAAGTGCTGAAATTACCGGCTTATAACTAAATAAATAAGTAACATCTTCGAACACATTCTGTCCTGTCAGTTTGTGTCCAGGGAGTCTGTACAAAACTGAACACAAGCTGGCAGGACAGAAGCATGGGGTTACTTATTAATTGCATCTGCTGCCTCCCGGGTGACATGCAGCACAGAAGCTGCAGATGGGGTTAATATGCCGGTTATCCCCAGGAAATTCAAAAACCGCTGCTGTCAAAGCAGCAGAAAGCGCGACATGGTTATATATTTACAGATAAAGATCTGTAGATATAATAGCTATCGGGATTTCCTGTGTCAGGTGTTTCACCTGCATGAGAAAGCCCTTGTTTCACTCACACCACCACACATAATGCACTCGCATCACTGTCGTGCATCAAAAACGCACAGATTTTGATGCATGACAGTGTGCCTCCACCATAATGTGTGAACTCCTTTAAGATCGAGTTCAAGCATCTGAACACGTCAAAGAACCCTTCTCTGTCTATCCATGAATTTAAAATAATATTAGGTCTCCTAGCTTCATTAGTGGCATCCATCGATGAGTTGGGGATGGCATTAAAGTCACTAAATAATAGTAAAGTATGTTTTCAATTCTCCTGAATTAACGCCATTAGTCTAGTTAAAGTAATTTGGCCCTTATTAGGAGCATACAAATTTACTAATATATACAATACTCCTTCAATTCTACAGATAAGAATAATATATCTACTCTCCCGATCTAAAATATGTGTTTCCTCCTCAAAATGTAATGCATTCCTAATAAATGCAACTCCTGCTTTTTATTTGGAGCTGAAGCCAGAATCACTCTAGAATAAAATTTGTTTTCCACTTTTGGGACCTTCTCGCCAGAGAATTTCATCTCCTGTATCACAGCTACATCAATCTTAAGCTCTCGTTTCTCACTATTCTAGTACCATGTTCTATTCATGGATATTACATGAAGAACCGTCTATATCAGGGGTCTCAAACACGCGGGCCGCATGCGGCCCCTGGGGCTTCTGTGCGGCCCGGGGAACTACATGCCGGCGCTATATTGCAGGAGGGAGCCGCGCTCCCCACTATGTTTATTTTCCGTCCGCGACACTGACAAGGCTGTTTTTTCTTTTACTCTGTTTTTGTACTGTACTGTATTTTTGCAAATACTAAAAAAGAAAATAAAAACACCTCACTAAAGTGAGCACCCCCGTTTTACAGTGGTTCTTTCTCTCCCTCAATTCTCAGCTTTACCACTGAGTGGGGTCGCACCTAGTAGTAGAATTCTTGAAGTATGTGCACCCCCAGTTTTTGAATATCAGTACAAAAGGGGACCAGCAGGGGCACATTACTACACTATGGGGGACCAGGATGTGGACATTACTATAAAAGGGGATCAGGATGGGGGACGTCACTACAAAACGGGTCCAAGATGGGGACATTATTACAATATGGGGACCAGGATGCGGACATTACTACAAGATGGGGACCAGGATGCAGACATTACTACAAGATGGGGACAGTATTACAATATGGGGACCAGGATGCGGACATTACTACAAGATGGGGACCAGGATGGGGGATATTACTACAAGATGGGGACATTACTACAGGATGTGGGATATTACTATAGGATGAGGACTAGGATGGGGACATTACTACAATATAGGGACCAGGATGTGGGATATGGCTATAGGATGAGGACCAGGATGGGGACATTACTACAATATGGGGACCAGGATGGAGACATAACGACAAGAAGTGAACCATGGTGGGATTACTAAAAATGTCACTTAGTCCTACAAGCAATGTGGCCCCCAGATATCAATTTTTTTCTGTGTGCGGCCCACCAACCCAGCCGAGTTTGAGACCCCTGCTCTATATATCAAACATTTACCTAAACATGGTTTTATATCACCAGCCTAAACTTCACTGCTTCCTGAAATCTCATGACTCGACTATGCAGTAAAGTTTTACTCACCAGCCTCAATACCTCAATTTAAGAGGGGGTGGTGTGGGAAACACAAGCAGTCACATATGGAGTAATTTTAGTTTCATGAATATTAATGCACATTTGCAATGTTTTTCCTCACAAGAGGGGGCAAAAATACGGCACATTCAAGGAAAAACAAAAGAAGAAACCATTGTGCTCACATGAAAGTGCGGTGCATAAAATGTAGTACAATGTGCTCTGATAAAGGGGTTGTCTTAAAGTTCTAACACCCTACCTATATAAGACAACTGGTTGATTGCTAGTGGTCCAACCAATGAGATCTCCATCAATCCTGAAAATGGTGAGGAGGTGCAGAGCCCCATCCTTTACTCCATCATTGTCTATGGGACAGATGGAAATAGGGGGAGCGCTGTACTCTGCTTTCCCATAGAAAATTAATGGGACGGTGGATGAACAAGTGCACCTCCCCTCCATTCAATCTCAAGTTTCCACAGCCCTGTTCTACATATTGCTGAGGTCCCATCAGTCAGACTGGCAGAAATACATAAGTTATCTCATTTTTTTATTTAGAGTAGGGAGGGTGAATTTTCAGCCTGCCTTTACGGTCAATGATGGCTTCCGGCTCAGCCCTCAGACAGATCCTTGGTGGGCCGCAGTGCTTGGGCTATCGGCCCTTTAATTTTTTGTTGAGTGTGCGCGCACACAGCGCTGGATTGTGTCCAACGTGGGCAAATGCCAGGACATCCTCTGTGAGACGACTTTCTCACCTCTAAATGAGGAAATAACTTGCAATTTTGGGAAAACCCCATTAACTTTAGTATTAATGAGGGGAAAAAAAAGAGAATTTTGTTTACTTACCGTAAATTCTTTTTCTTCTAGCTCCTAATTGGGAGACCCAGATATTGGGTGTATAGCTTCCGCCTCTGGAGGACACACAAAGTATTACACTGAAAAGTGTAACTCCTCCCCTACTGCCTATACACCCCCTCCAGGAGGAATCCCATCAGTTCGGTGCACAAGCAGGAAGGAGGAAAATAAACCACACCAAGACCGAAAGGTCCGGCTAAGAATCATCGGCCCACAGGGCCATAAAAGCGACATGAAACACCAGTCACTTAAACAGGAGAACAAAGCCCAAAAGGCAACAGGCTGGGTGCTGGGTCTCCCAATTAGGAGCTAGAAGAAAAAGAATTTACGGTAAGTAAACAAAATTCTCTTTTTCTTTTTCGCTCCGTTTTAGAGACCCAGACATTGGGATGTCCAAAAGCTATCCCTGGGCGGGAAAAGACCCAAGCATGGCAGCAACATCATAAGTGAGCGACCGCTGCCTGAAGGATCCGTCTGCCCACAGTAGCGTCTGCCGACGCAAACGCATGAACCTGATAATGTTTTGTAAAGGTGTGCAGGCTGGACCAAGTGGCCGCCTGACACTTGTTGTGCCGTGGCCAGATGACGTAAGGCCCACGAGGCACCCACAGCTCTTGTGGAATGCGCCTTAATACCCGCAGGCAAAGGCGTACCAGAGGAAAGGTAAGCTTCCTGGATAGGAGCCTTGATCCACCGGGCCAAGGAGGACTTGGAAGCCGGCTCACCTTTCTTCCGACCTGTCGTAAGAACGAACAAGGCATCCGCACGGCGAAAAGAAGCCGTGTGGGAGACATAAATCCTGACAGCCCTGACCAGGTCCAAAGTATGGAGAGACTTCTCATACTGGTGAACAGGATTAGGACAAAAAGACGGCAGAACAATGTCTTGATTCAGGTGAAACGGAGAAAGCACCTTGGGTAAGAACTCTGCCACAGGTCGAAGCACCACCTTATCTTGGTGAATCACCAGGAATGGAGACTTGCAAGACAGGGCTGCCAGCTCTGAAACCCTTCGAAGAGAGGTAATGGCGACCAGAAAGGCAACCTTCTGGGAAAGTCTGGAGAGGGACACCTCTCTTAAAGGTTCGAAAGGCGGCTTTTGTAAGGCCGCAAGCACCAGAGTCGGGTCCCAGGGGTCCAAGGGACGCCTGTAGGGGGGAATAATGTGACTCGCCCCTTGAACAAACGTCTTTACCTGAGGAAGGTTAGCCAGACGTCTGCTAAACAGCACAGAAAGTGCTGAGATCTGGCCCTTGATGGAGCTGAGAGCCAAACCCTTAGCTAACCCTGATTGAAGGAAAGCAAGAAGGGTTGGGAGAGAAAAAGGCCAGGGAGAACTTACGTGGAGACGACACCAGGAGAAGAAGATCTTCCAAACCCTGCGGTAAATCCTTGCCGAAGCAGGTTTCCTGGCTTGTCTCATGGTTGCGGCAACTTCAGAGGAAAAACCACGAGATGTCAGCAACCAGTCTTCAAGTGCCACAAAGTCAGGCTGAGGGCCGCTGAATTGTGGTGGAAGAACGGACCTTGCGACAAGAGGTCTGGCCGGGCTGGGAGCCTCCAAGGATCCCCCACGAAGAGCTGTAACAGGTCCGGATACCAAGCCCTCCTGGGCCAGTCTAGAGCGACGAGCAGGGCCTGCCGACATTCCGCCCTGAGCTTCCGCAGAACCTTGGGCAACAGAGGCAAAGGAGGAAACACGTAGGGGAGACGAAACTGGGACCAATCCTGGACCAGAGCGTCTGCCCCTACCGCCTTGCAGTCTCGAGAGCGAGACATGAAGATCGGAACCTGATGGTTCAACCGGGAGGCCATCAGATCCACGTCCGGAGTTCCGTATCTGTCGCAGATGTGCCGAAACACGTCCGGGTGAAGAGCCCATTCGCCCGCGTCCATACCTTGCCGACTTAGATAGTCGGCCTCCCAATTGTCCACTCCGGGGATGTGGACTGCTGAGATGGATGAACAGTTGTCCTCGACCCACTGCAATATCCGCTGGACCTCCGCTAAGGCTTGAGGGCTGCGGGTGCCTCCCTGGTGGTTTATATACGCTACCGCGGTTGCGTTGTCGGACTGAATACAAATAGGATTCCCCACCAGGAACCTCTGAAAAGCCAAAAGAGACAGGTAAATGGCCCGAATTTCCAGGACATTGATCTGAAGGGAGGATTCCCGTTCCGCCCACGAGCCCTGAGCCCTGTGGTGAAGAAACACGGCTCTCCAGCCCAAGAGGCTGGCGTCCGTGGTCACCACCAACCAAGAGGGGGGCAGAAAACATCTGCCTCGAGACAGCAACGTGGGACGCAACCACCAATGGAGAGACTCCTTCGTTGACGGCGATAGAGGAATGCACCGTTCGAGAGAAGCCGGATTCTTGTCCCATCCGCGCAGGATCTGCAATTGCAGTGGACGCAGGTGAAATTGCGCGAAGGGAACTGCCTCTATGGACGCCACCATTTTCCCCAGCACGTGCATCAGACACCTGATGGAAACCGAGTCTGATTGCAAGAGAAACTGAACTTCTTCCTGAATCAACACTTGCTTGTGGAACGGCAGAATGACCAGGGCCTGAGCCGTGTGAAACTCCATGCCCAGATAAGTGATCGTCTGAGCAGGGAGGAGAACAGACTTCGGTATGTTCATCAACCAACCGAAGCGCTGGAGAGTGTCCAGAGTAACTGAGAGACTCAGTTGACACAGTTCCGCAGAGGGAGCTCTGACCAACAGATCGTCCCAAGTATGGCGTTACTGCATGGCCCTGGGAATGCAGAACAGCCACCATGGCGGCCATCATTTTGGTGAAAACCCTCGGAGCAGAGGCAAAGCCGAAGGGCAGAGCCACAAACTGAAAGTGCTCCTCCCCCACTGCGAATCTCAGTCAGCGTTGATGAGCAGGAGCGATGGGAACGTGTAGATAGGCATCCTTGACATCCACCGAAGCTAGAAAGTCCCCTTGAGACAGTGAAGCGATCATAGACCGCAGAGACTCCATTCGGAACGGCCTGACCCTCACGTGCCGGTTGAAAAGCTTGAGATCCAAACCAGCCTCACCGAGCCGTCGTTCTTGGGAACTGTGAAGAGGTTCGAATAGAACCCCTGGAAACGCTCCCCAGAGGGAACCTGGACCACGACCCCGTTCTGCCTCAAGGCGTCCAACGCCCGACGAAAGGCCAAAGCCCTCGCCGGCGGGTCGAAGAGAGGCAAAACCGAGTCGGAGGACGCAAGGACAGCTCTATCCTGTAACCGTGGGAGATAACATCCACTACCCATCGGTCCCGGACATGACTGCTCCAGACATCTCCAAAGTGGGAGAGCCTGCCACCGACCAAGGATGCTGCTGGGAGAGATGGCGAGTCATGCAAAGGCAGCCTTGGCGGCTGAGGCGCAGGCAGGCTTCTTCTGCTGAGACCTAGATCTCCACGTCCGATTTGACTTCTGCTCCTTATCTGAATGGGAAGTGGAGGAGGAAGCGGACTTCAAGGAGGGACGAAAGGACCGAAACTTGGCGTGCAACTGACGTTGGCCAGACTTCTGCACCTTCGACTGGGGCAAGGAGGTGGATTTCCCACCTGTAGATTCCTTTATGAGATCGTCCAGCTGCTCTCCAAAAAGCCTGCTTCCTGCAAAGGGAAGGCCCTGGAGAAATTTCTTGGAAGTGGCATCAGCCTTCCAGTCCCGCAGCCACAGCATCCTACGGGCTGCCAGCGAATTAGCCGAGGCAACAGCAGTACGGCTGGCAGATTCCATAATCGCCGACCTAGCGTAGACAGTGAACGCAGAGGCTTGAGACGAAAGGGTGGTCACCTCGGGAATATCCTGAGCTACAACATTTAGTTCTGCCAAGCAGGCAGAAACTGCCTGCAGGGCCCAAACTGCCGCGAAAGCCGGAGCAAAGGAGGCTCCCGTGGCTTCATAGATTGACTTCTGCAGAAGTTCAATCTGCCCGTCAGTGGGATCCTTCAGAGAGGAACCATCCGCAACGGACATAACCGTATTGGCCAACAGTCGAGAGACTGGGGGGTCCACCCTAGGAGAAACCGACCAACCCTTCACTACGTCAGGAGGAAAAGGATAACAGGTATCCTTCTGCTTCCTGGAAAACCTTTTATCAGGACAAGCCCTAGGAGCCTGAACAGTGGATCTGAAGTTCGAGTGATCGAAGAATGAACCCCGAGACCTGGACGGAGGAAGGAACTGATAAAGTTCCTCCGAGAGTGACGTGTCCACCGTGGGAGGGGGAGCAGTCAGATCCAACACAGTATTAATGGAGGACACTAAGTCATCCACCAAGGAATCCTCTTCCGAGGACTCGACCGGAGATCTCACAGAATCCTGCCTATCCTCGCCCTCAAGCTGAGAGCCCTCAGCATCAGACTCCGTGTGACGCGGACGCGAGGAAGCAGGAGAGATTGCTCTGCGTGGCCGTTTGGGGGGCCGGGGAGAGGGAGCCAAGTCTGAGACCCCTGTATTGTCTCCAGAGTCCATTCCCCTAGAAGGGGACGACTCGCTGTTGTGCCTGCGGCGTGAGGCAGAGGGACCAGGGGTACTTTCTCGGTGACTAGCCTGTAAAGACTCCTGCAGGACTCTGGTTAGAGCAGTCATAGACTGGGAAAAAGAGTCAGAAAAGGACTTCGTGAAAGCCACAGCCCAAGGAGGTGGCACTGCCGGGTCCCCCTGGCTAGGGAAAGGCTCTGAAGCGGCAGAGCTGGGGGGAGACCCATGATCCACCTCAGACACATGTGAAGTGCAGGCTGAGCAATGAGGAAAGACAGACCTAGCAGGCAGCGCAACCTTGCAAGCAGTGCAAGATGAATAGAATGTCTGCACCTTAGGGGCTTTGCTCCTGGTGGAAGACATGTCCCCTCCAAGCAGTAACCTCAGAGAGGGAATACACTAGAGGAGGGCCCAGGGAGAGGGAGACACCACCAGATAAACTGGGGTGACCTACCAGCCTGACAGGGTGGATTGTGTGCCCTCCGGAAGCCGCGCTCCCTCCTAGCAGCCACAGGGACCCGAGGAGAATGCTGAGAGTATCCCCCTGCCCAGGAAAAAGATGGCCGCCGGAGCCGAGTGAGGGGGCGGAGCCAACGAGGGGCGGGAATCCGGAGGGCAATCCTAACAGGCTTAGGAGGCTGCCACCTCAAAGAGATGGGAGCGGCCGACGCTCCCGGACCGCCCACCAAGGCGACCGAGCCTGCCTCCAGTGGAGCCCGGGCTCCAGGCTCCATACTAGGCCGCAATGAAGCCGGGGCCTCAATTTAGACGGCCGTGCTCCCGAGCGCGGTACTCTTTGAAACCCCGCGAAACTCGCGGCGCTGCACAGACAGGCCGCCAGGGACTGGGGGAGACCCACCAGGGGCCCCCACAGTGAAAGGGCCGAGCAGCAGCCACAGTACAGACCCCCAAAGCACTAGGTGCAGGGGGCCAGGGGAACCATGAAGAACCCCTGAATAAACAGGGCCCAGGGAACACACCCAGGTGCTTGGATAGCAGCATAGCCCCCAGAGTACCTTTAGGTGCAGGGGGCCGAGCCCTGAGGTCCACAACTCCAGCCTACAGGATTCAAAGAGGCTGTGGATGGAGTCAGAGCTCCAGATGTCCTGGGAGCCCATAACGATCCCACTTCTCCAGAGCCCCGAGGGGATGGAGAAGGAAAAACAGCATGAGGGCTCCAGCCCGTTGCACCCCAAGGGTACCTCAACCGCCTCTGCCCAAGGGAGAGGAAGGAGACATGCTGGGGACCCTATGGATCCTCTTTACTTCCATCCGACACTCTCCAAGGAGAGTGAGTAAGACTAAGTGAGAATGCATGAGTGCAGAGTGTGCCTCCTTCAACACAAAGCAAAGAACTGATGGGATTCCTCCTGGAGGGGGTGTATAGGCAGTAGGGGAGGAGTTACACTTTTCAGTGTAATACTTTGTGTGTCCTCCGGAGGCGGAAGCTATACACCCAATGTCTGGGTCTCCTAATGGAGCGAAAAAGAAAAGTCTTTGGCTTGATTTTTTTCTAATCTTTCTTGTACCTTTTGAGCCTGGCAATACATAGGCATCTGTTATTGGAGTGTTAGTGGATCATCATGAGACAACGTCTGTCCTTCAGTTACTTTCAGCCCAGGTATGTAATCATGATCTTGTCCACTCAGAAGCCTTATGTACCCAAAGTGGAAAAAAATAGTCCCAATCCCCTCTTAAAGGGAATCTGTCAGCTGTTTTCTCCTACCTTATCTGAGACCAGTATGATGTAAACAAACAGGCCCTGAATCCAATAATGTATTACTTAGATTATTGGGTACAGCTGTTCTGACAAATCAGTTTTTAGATGTAGCAATAAAGCAGAGCTCAAAAAATAGCTCCTGCCCACACCAAGCTCTGCATATAAAGTCTATAGACAGTGAGCTGCTAATCACAGCAAAGGGTGTGCCCACTTATCAGCCCTACTAATGATAGGGTACTGGTGCTAATAACAAACATTCCAGGTAAACAACAACACAACTTTGTGATAGGAGACACATGACTGAGAGGTCCGTGTTAACCCATTACAGCATGTCTTTAGATTACATAGTAAAAACCAGCTGACAGATTCCCTTTAATGTATCATGCCACTACGGCTGGAGCAGTTTTCTCTCTGTTCTGCTTGTGTTTTGGCCCTTCTTGATAGAAGTGAAGACATTTTCTCGTAGCTTACATTTGGATAATAGTTTACACAAAAACAGAGCACACAGATATTAAATTTGGAGTCTATAGGTTAAATGCATCTAATATTGGGGCACTGAGAAGGATGACCTCCACAGTTGTAGAAAGGTGTCTCCCCAATGACAGCCACACTACAACAATATTTTCTTTGTGTGTATCTATTAATGTTCCCTATAGTCTTTCGAGTTGGGTTTCATTACCTTGCTCCTCTTCAGACCTCATATGTCTCCAGATGCGCAGAGTCCTATCATCACTGCAGGTGGCCAACTGCTCCCCGCTCTGGTCAAAAGATAAGCTCCATACCGTGGATGTGTGACCCTCCAGAGTGGCACAGCAAACCCAGTCATCTTCTTCTTCATGGTACAACTTCACCGAGTCATCGTAGCTGGCCGACGCTAATAACTGTGCAGAGAGGCAAAGATACAACGAATTACAGAGGTATTCCAGTTACAAGAGGTTATCCCCTTCACCAATGGCGTCCGACCGCTGCGATGACATCCCCTGACTGTCTTAACAGGACCAGTATTGTTCCTTTCTGGAGCGTCAGTGCTCATATTTGAACCCTGCTCTATTCATTGACTATGGGGCTCCAGAGAAAGCAGAGTACAGTGCTCTGATTCTCCATCAGTCAAATAGAAAAGATGGCGGTCGGCATGGCACTGCCAATCTGATCAGCCGGGAACAAAAGTGCCCTGTTCTGTCAATTGGTTGGGATCTCAGAGGTGGAGTCACCAACGTCCAAAAAGTGATAACTTATTATATCTGAATATGCATTTAATGCATTGCATATGAGTACGGTATACCCATAGTTACAGAACATTCGTGTGCAAGACCCTGCAGCGCTCGGATCAGCTCCACTCACCTCTTGGTTGGGATGCCACACTACGTGCTTCACATCCTGAGTATGCGAGTTTAGTACACTGACACACTCATATTCCTCCTCTTCATCAACTGCACGAAACAGAAAACAAGAAGTATTCACTTGAATGAGTATCCTCATCTCCAAGATTATATTCTTATTATTATTACACCTACTGCATACTGGGATAGGATCCTGGAGATGGGAATACCCCCTTAATGGGTATGTAGTGGAAAGATGAATAATCTAACTCAGGGCCTCAAACACACAGCCCGAGGGCCGCATGCGGCCCCTGGGGCTTCACTGTGCGGCCCGCGGCACCTTAGATAACTTAATGATGCATTGCCCCAGTCAGGTGGGCCAATGCAGCCCCCGCTGTGTTATGACTTCTGGCCGCGGCACCAACAGCAAGTTCAATGCAAGCCACCAGCCAATGAGAGGCCCGCAGCTGACAGCGGCTTATGACGTCACCTGCTGGCCTCTGGCTGACAGATTACATTGATCTTGCTGAGCAACAGAGCTTGTCTGAGTGGTGGCTGGAGGAAGTCTTAGCACAGTGGAGGCTGGAAATCAACACAGCTGGGTCCACGGCAGTACCCTGCACTGGAGCGATGCATCTTTAAATGGGATCAGGATGGGGGATATCACAACAAAATGGGATTAGGATGGGGAACATCACTAGAAAAGGGGATCAGAATGGAGGCCATTACTTCTAAAGGGGATCGGTCTAGGGAAATCACTACAAAAGGGGATCAGAATGGGGGACATCACTAGAAAAGGGGATCAGAATTGGGGACATCACTTCAAAAGGGGATCAGAATGGGGAATATCACTAGAAAAGCGGATCAGAATCGTGGACATCACTACGAAAGGGAATCAGAATGGGGACAGTACTACATGATAAGGACCAGGATGGGGACACTACTACATGATGAGGACCAGGATGGGGACACTACTACAATATTGGGACCGGACATTACTACAAGATGGGGACATTGCTACAAGAAGGGGGATCAGGATTTGTATTTTACTACATTGAGCAAAAAATTATGGTATTACTAAAAATATCACTTAGTCCTACAAGCAATGCAGCCCCACCATATAATTTTTTTTGTATGTGCGGCCCACCAACCCAGCCGAGTTTGAGACCCCTGAATAACTCATGTTGTCCCCCATTTACTGACATAATGGGCAGAAAGTCAACATGAAGCGAAGGTTCATTCGCAGAAAAATCATAAATATTGATGGAAAAAATGTGTCATTCTTTGCAGCGATGCAGTAAAGAAATTGTCTTAGACTGAGCACCAGTCACAGTATCACAGGACGGGCAAGAAGCAGATGGACGAGAACAACGCTATGGTGCATAGGAGGTGAGGTTGTGGAGGTGCAGCTAGGTTGGTATTTTTGATGACAAAGAAAGGAGCAGGGGAATGTTTCCTGCGTCATTTGGTAGAAGAGTGAGGAAGAATTGTGTTCCTGTCCCCTCTAGGAGAATGTCGTGGCTGGGCACATCTGGAGACAGCTCCTCTCCGGGAGAACAAAGTGATGGACAGCTCTTCAATGTAGCAGCAAGAAGGGACAGTAGACTGGACATGTGTCAATTCGGAGAACCGGCACACGCTCAATGTAACATAGAATAGGCCAGGTCAGAGAAGGTCGTTCCTGCTGGCAATTAATTTCAGGGTAGGACAGGGGCTGTGTCAGTGACCACCGCCCCGGCCCACTGATCAGGTCTCATTGAGAATCCCCCGTGCATGCTGAGATAATGAATCATCTCATGTAAGAAATGTAAGAAAAAACACACATGGAAGGTTACAGGAGAGAGAGAAAAGTAGTGGAATTTTAATTGAAGTATATTAGAAAATTGTTTTGTTTTTTTACATAAAATAGATTAAAAAAAACACATTGAATTTAACCCCTTTAACTGTTGTTGAGAGTTTTACGATACGGCTCCATTTTCAGAACCATTTAAAAAATATTAATACTTCTATCATGTCCGTTATCAACTACACAGCTGGATAATCACCTTCCCAAACCCACACGCTCTTGTCACGGCTACAGGTTGCCAGCAGACTCCCCGAGGGAGCCCAGGCGACAGACTTCACCTCATTCTCGTGGCCCTCCAGGGTGGTGACACACTGCAAGGAACAAGACACATATAAGGAAGAAATCCAGCACAAGTTCTTCCATCACACAAAACCGACTCTCACAAGTATCGGAAACGCTGGGGATTCAGTCTGGGATTGTGTGGAAAATCTGCAGTTTATAGCAACAGCAGCAAATCCACAGGTTGCAGAAAATATCAGCATGTAAACTGTGGATTATATTATTATTATTGTTATATCTGCAGAATGTCACTTTGTGGTGCAGAATGTTCACGCTTTTATTGACCATTTCTCCATTAACTTCAGCAGAAAGAACAAAGTCTACAGCAAACTCATAGATCTACAAGTTAGCATGATGATGTATCTCACCATGAATTCAGCAAAACGCAAACCAAGAATCACACAATTTGCCTCTGATTTCCCCGTACAATTCTCCCCAGCTAATCCACTAAAGGTACATAGATCTGTTGTGCCATACCTAGCCCTGAATGTCACCGTACCTCAAAGTCATCGCTCTTCTTCATCCAAATGCAGGTGGTGGCATCAAAACTGGCAGAGGCCAAGTAATTGCCACAGGGCGACCATGCTACTTTCCGCACCGTGCGCTGGTGACCTTCTCCTAGGACAGACTTACAGACCCAGCTATCTCCTATAGGTGCAAGAACAAAACACAGTGAGGGGAAATATAACCCAACCTCTATAGCGGATACTCTTCACAGAGGTCATTTGTGGCTACAGCAAGTGAAGTCTGTTATCCCTTTCGTTGCTAGCCTTATGTATACAGAAGAGCTGCTCTGCGAGCTTACTTGTGTGTACGACAGTGTCTGAATAACTAAGGCTATGTGTCCACTGGATGGATTATTTTGTGCTTCGTTTATCAGCTCAAAAAAAGCAGCACAAACATACTGTGTTTGTGCCGAATTTGTGCACATTACAAATGTAGCACAAATTAGGGAACACACAAAGACAGACTTTCTCACCCTCTCCGTTGAGCTCACAGTGAGGTTCGGTGATTTCTTCCTTCCGGGCATCAGTAGGACCAGTGCGTTATCGTGCTTCCAGGACCTGCGCACCATGTGACAGCCTGAGTCACATGTCCAGGTCCTGGAAGTCAATCGTGCAGCTTCTGCCAGTGCACGGAGGGAAGAAAAAAAAAACACTGCAACACACCATGGATGATGAGTATTGCAACATTTTTGCTATGGAAATGGCAGGAAAAAAGCATCACAAATAGACTGTGTGAATAGCAATCAGTTTGTGATGCTTTTTTGGGAGTTTATAATGGAGTCAATGTGGAAAACACAGCCCACAAATATCCAAGTTAATTGACTGGGACTTTATAAACGCAGATGAATTCTGCAGCAAAAACACACGGCCACAGCTATTTGTAAATCACCTAGACTTTAATGATAAAGCTGTGGGTGCTGCGTTTTTGCTGCAGAAACGCAGTAAAAAAAATGCAGCGCAAATGCACAGATTGCACATAGCCGAACATTTATCAGGTGCATGTATATCCAAAGGAAGATGGCATTGTCCCCACTCCCTGACAAGGAGAAAACGTGATCACAATGGGGCTTCACAAATGCCTTTTTCTTACACTCCTATGAGAATGACACAAATAAGGAAATTGAACTGAGCAAATTGAATTTATTCCTGAATCAAAGTGAAATGTGGAATATTGCAGCCCATTCAGTTATCCGAGCTACAGACAATGGTGCCATATCTAGAACAAAAATCACAACAAAACACTTTCCTTCTATCCTCATACAAGTCCCTAAAGTGGGGAAAATAAGTATTTCATACACTGCCGATTTTGCAAGTTTTCCAAACCGGCAAAGAATGGAGATGTCTAATATTTACCGTAGGCACTCTTTAACTGCTAGACAGAATCTAAGAAAACTCAAAATCACATTGTATCATTTTTACATAATTAATTTGAACCTTATTGCACGAAATAAGTATTTGATAAAATAGAAAAATAGAACTTAATATTTGGTACAGAAACATTTGTTTGCAATTACAGAGGTCAGATGTTTCCTGTAGTTCTTGACCAGGTTTTCCCACACAGCAGCATTGATTTTGGCCCACTCCTACATACAGATCTTCTCCAGATCTTTCATGTTTCAGAGCTGTCACTGGGCAACATTTAGTTTTTCTCCCTCCAAAGATTTTATATTACCGTATATAGTCGTGTATAAGCCAACCCGTGTATAAGCCGACCACCCTACTTTTGCCCCTAAAACCTGGGAAAACCTATTGAATCGTGTATAAGCCAAGGGTGGACCCCAGCACAGGTATACAGGCCTCCCCAGTGGTAGTATACAGCAGCCTCCCCAGTGGTGTACAGGCCTCCCCAGTGGTAGTATACAGCAGCCTCCCCAGTGGTATACAGGCCTCCCCAGTGGTAGTATACAGCAGCCTCCCCAGTGGTGTATACAGGCCTCCCCAGTGGTAGTATACAGCAGCCTCCCCAGTGGTATACAGGCCTCCCCAGCGGTAGTATACAGCAGCCTCCCCAGTGGTGTATACAGGCCTCCCCAGTGGTAGTATACAGCAGCCTCCCCAGTGGTGTATACAGGCCCCAGCGGTATTACAGCAGCTCCCCCAGTGGTGTATACGGGCCCCAGCGGTATTACAGCAGCCTCCCCAGTGGTGTATACGGGCCCCAGCGGTATTACAGCAGCCTCCCCAGTGGTGTATACAGGCCCCAGCGGTATTACAGCAGCCTCCCCAGTGGTGTATACAGGCCCCAGCGGTATTACAGCAGCCTCCACAGTGGTGTATACAGGCCCCAGCGGTATTACAGCAGCCTCCACAGTGGTGTATACAGGCCCCAGCGGTATTACAGCAGATTCCCCAGTGGTGTATACAGGCCCCAGCGGTATTACAGAAGCCTCCCCAGTGGTGTATACAGGCCCCAACGGTATTACAGCAGCCTCCCCAGTGGTGTATACAGGCCCCAGCAGTATTACAGCAGCCTCCCCAGTGGTGTATACAGGCCCCAGCAGTATATACACAGCAGCCCCAGTGGTGTATACAGGCCCCAGCGGTGTATACAGCAGCCCCAGTGGTGTACACAGCAGCCCCAGTGGTGTACACAGCAGCCCCAGTGGTGTACACAGCAGCCCCAGTGGTGTACACAGCAGCCCCAGTGGTGTACACAGCAGCCCCAGTGGTGTACACAGCAGCCCCAGTGGTGTATACAGCAGCCCCAAATGCTGGCACTTGCCCTCCTCCGTTGTAAGCCCCCCTCCCCCGGCTGCTTAACTTACCATCCCTGGTCTTCTGCATCGCGCAGGTCCCTCCGTGCTCCCGAGTCCCGAAGTCAGCTGCATCCGGGGTCCCCGGCCGTCGCGTAGCGATGACGTCATGCGACCGGCCGGTCACATGACCCCGGATGCTGCCGAGGACGGGAGCACGGAGGGACCTGCGCGATGCAGAATACCAGGGATGGTAAGATAAGCAGCCGGGAGGGGGCCTTACAACGGAGGGGGGCAAGTGCCAGCATTTGGGGGCCATATATTTAGACATGCACTGCTTCCCCCTGCCGCTGATTGACAGCTGTGTTTGTGACGGGTAGGCGGGTCCCCTGTGCTGCGCTACCCCCGCCTCGCCGCTCTATTACGCCCTAATGGGAGTCATTACACACTGCAGAGCTTGGGCACGATTTAAATCTCGCGCCCGCAATGTCACCGCTGCGACGCGGTCATGTGACGCCAGGATAGCGTCACGTCCGGTCGCCGCAAGTCTCACACAGGCAGACTTCGCGCATGCGCAGATTGCATGCTGAAGTCTGCCTGTGTACGACTGGAAGCGACGCGTCCTGGCGTCACGGGACCGCATCGCAGCGGTGACGTTGTGGGCACGAGATTTAAATCGTGACCGAGCTCTGCAGTGTGTAATGACTATATCTATACATGTGACATCTCATCAACGATGTCAGCAACGACCGCGCGCACCCGAGATCGTTGCCGACATCGTTACAACGTTGAAGCGTGTGACGGTACCTTTAGACAGCTCTTTGGTCTTGGCAATGGTGGAGAGGTAGGAGTGTGATTGACAGAGAGCAGACAGGTGTCTTTTATACAGTTAACAAGTTGAAACAGGTCCAAATAATGCAAGTAATGACTGCAGAGTAGGAGGCTTCTTAAAGAAAAACTAAAGGATCTGTGAGACCCAGAATTCTTGCTGGTTGGTGATCAAATCCTTATTTAATGCAATAAAATGCAATTTAATTACCGGTATATAAAAATCATACAATTGATTTTCTGGATTTGTTTTTCTTAAATTGTCTTGCACAGATGAAGTGTACCTACGATAACAATTACAAACATCTGCATTGTTTGTAGGTGGGAAAGCTTGCAAAATCGGCAGTGTATCAAATACTTAATTCCCCCACTGTAGGCATATATTATCCATTTCATCCATATTCAAGTCTTTTTAAATATGAAGGTTTTCGCATAGCAAAATAACTGATTTGTAGCTTAAGTAAATGTGTAAATGCAATCTGCCATATCACCAAATGCTATTAATCTACAGATATATGGTTAATCTGCAGCTAATAGTGTTATAATGTTGTATGCCTGCACTGAGACCACAGCTGCCCAGCAAGTGACTGCTATAAGCACTCCCCGACACTGACTTTTCTTTCACCGCGCTCTGGTTGGTCTCCTGTGATTTGTGACCTGTAGCTCTAGTCTTTCATGGCGCCAGAGGCCACAACTCAATACGTCTCTATGAGAGTCTCATTATGGATAGTTCTGGCTCTCAGAGATGCATTGAGTGCTTAAAATGTAATTTTTGACTTCCAGCCAGTCAGAAGTTGCAGTAACAACATGGTGCCACAGGACCAAAGCTGCATCGATAAAATGTAAAGATGCAGGAAAGGGAGTTTGAGACTGGGGGCAGGGGCTTAGATTATAAGCCCTTAGCAGCACTGAAAAATAATGTTGGCGTGGTGCTTCAAGTGGTATAATGTGCACTCGAAAAAAAAAATAAAAAATAGAAGTACACACCCTCCTTGCCCCAAATTCGGATTGTTTTATCTCCTCCACATGATGCCAAGAGAGTTCCGGTAGGATTCCATGCCAGGAACCAGCAGCGGGAGTCAGGGTGGGCACTCACCCTATTCAGCAGGGTCAGCGAATCCTTCATACTTACTCTAATCTGTGGAGGAAAGTAACAAGAACATCAGCACCTTCTAGGAACATGTACAAGACTCTGCCAACAGGAGTCATTTACAGGAAGCAATTAAACACTCTGGAACCAATGTTGTGGGATTTACTGAGTTATTTACATATAGTAATTACTTATAGCACCATAGATTGCACAGCGCTTTACATCAGCATCACTGTCCCCATTGGAGCTCACAATCTAAATTCCCTATCAGTATGTCTTTACAATGTGGGAGGAAACCAGAGAACCCATAGGAAACCCACACAAACACAGGGAGAACGTACAAACTCCTAAGGGTGCGTGCACACGGTCTGGAGGACACGGTCTGGAGGACACGGTCTGGAGGACACGGTCTGGAGGAGCTGCAAAAGTTGAACGTTGTTCTTCCGGACCTGAGGGAAGCCGCGGGTGGCTGCAGGGAGACCGCAGCTGCCCTGTACTCACCATGTGCGGCGGGTGCGGGGCAGCTTCTCCCTGCAGTCACTCAATGGGAGCCACTTCCAACTCCGCAGCATGAAATAAACATGCTGCAGAGGACCGGACTCCCGGCAACCCGCATCGCAGCTCCAAAGACGCTGCGGGCGGGTTACGCATAGTGAGGATGGGATTTCATGAAATCTCATCCACTGTGCTTGTACTGTACTACGCAGCGTTTTGGATGCAGCGGCGAGACGCTGTGTCCAAAGCGCTGCGTACACTGATCGTGTGCACGCACCCTTAGATTTTTCCTTGGTGGGATTTGAACCAAGACGCCAACACTGGAAAGTAACCACTGAGTCACCATGCTGGCAAGAGCTATTAGGATTATGGATCCCTCCTCTTTTAGATTGTTACCTCTGCACCGGAGATGCCAGATATATTTAGTTACAAGCTGTTTACGTCAGGAGCCATGTGCTGCTAAGCAAGCCACATCCACCATATGTCTGGGGCCAGAAAACACCCGGACACCGGGGCCGGGGCTCGTGCGTAGCCGCTTTGTGTAGGAGGACAGGGTGGATGTAGCCAGTTCTCATAAGATGTCCTGAAGGAAACAGACAACTCCAAATAAAGTACATTGGGAGAACATGTCTGCAGGATTGGAATAACAAAACTGTGAAGTGATGAACGGATATTGTAAAGCAGGTGGTATTGGAGATGGAGTAGAATGACAGCGATGAGGACACTACAATTGATAAGCTGTCCTCTCCGACCTCTGAAGATGACCCCGACATAAGCATACCGGCTAAGCGCTGATGTGCCCTCCATACTGGCCGGATCACAGATCACATTTCTTAGCGCATTATGAATTTCTGCTTGACTCTATTGTAAGTATTCTTAATTTGCCTCCACAAAGACGTCAACTAGTCAGTGACTCATCTGTGCCTCATGCACTGTCCTTATCACTAATGGTACCTTTACACGCCGCCACAACAGGATGGATACAACCCGCTACAGGCTACAAATGTAGCTTGTAGCGGCAAAATATCCCGTAGTAGCGGCGTGTGAAGACGGGACGACACAGCCGGCTACAGATACCTCTGTATCCGTGCACTGCCCATAAACATATGGCTACATCGCCGATTGTAGCGAGCTGTATCGGCGTGTAAAGAAGCTACAGAAGGGAACTCTGGACACCCGGCGATGTAACTGCAATGTAGCTAAGGCGTGACCCAAGCTCCGTGTTACCGCGCCCCATGTGCGATCATTGGTGGAAGCTGCTGCATGATGATTGGTAGTCGCTGCATAGGGAGGCATATTTAAGGAGCTGACGAGTCACACTACACAATCGCTCGAGCGTGCTGTATTACTCAGCCTCCTGCGTTGCCTGCCCAATCAGGATGTTATTGCTTCGTCCTATCAGCGTACGGACGGCTCGTAAACCACAATTGTGGCACGCCTATGTGCTGTCCCTGCTGCACCAGGTACGCCCATAGTAGCTGGTTATAGCGGTGTGTAAATGAGCTACAGCTGGCTACTTGCGACACCCGGCGATGTAGCTAGCTGTAGATGTAGCGTAACGTAACGCACCTTGTGGTGGCGTGTAAAGAGGGTGCGGTTCCCGTTGGTAACCGTTCGCCCGTGCTCGTGCACGTGAAGTTGCCGTTGGTATCCATCCTGTTGTGGCGGCGTGTAAAGGTACCATAACAGTACACCACAAAGATCCCGGCCCCATAACTGCCCCTCACCCCGCTGCATTCCTACACCCAAAGATTAGCGTGAACAAGTGATCCTAAGAACACTCCGTCTATGATCAGTTTTCAGTATAAGCAGGCCGCCGGTCAACCGATGAAGGAGACAAATGCTCGTCTGTCAGGTGACATTATTTTTTTATGATGCACGAACAACAATTGTTCTCAGCAGCACATCATACTGTATAAACTGTCCCCGTGCTGCCAAATACAATGGCAGCCTTTGCGCCCTGTATGATCTATTACAGATCATCCTCTTTCTTTTATGCCTCCAGCTCTCTGTTCCTGAGTTAGGCATATTTGCAGTTTAAGTGACTGGATGTTCATGGCTGTGATCGGGTGCGGTGCTGACAGAGGGGACGTCATCGCTCAGGCACAGTGGGTGAAGATGGAGGAACACTATGAGTCTTTCTCCACCCACTGAGTGCCCAAAATTGACGGGCGTGAGCTTACATGGAGAGGGTGTGACTGCCCCAACGTGGTGGACGTGTCCTCATTTTTCACAAAGTAAGGAAATGAGTATTGGTTCTTAAATCCAAGTGGTCATAGAGTTGTGTAAAATAAAAGCAGTGGTCTGGGGTAAGATACCCAGATAGGGGGGGGTGCAAGCTTATAATGGGCCCACCCTGCACCCACCCACCCAGTTTCTATTCTAAACAACTCTATGACCACGTGGATTTAAGAAACAATGCTCATTTCCTTACTTTATGAAAACCGAGCACACGTTCACCACAAGTCCGGGACATGAAGCCGCTCTGGACCACTGTTGCTAGTCACACCCACCACATTGGGGCAGTCTGATCAGTCACACCCACAACATGGGTCAGTCACACCCTCTACATGTGAGCTCACACCCATCAATTTCAGGCACTTGGTCATGCCCATTGTGTTCCTTCTTCTCTGCCCACTGTGCTCAAGCGATGATGCCCCTTCTGTCAGCTACACGTTCCGTGTCACAACCTAGAACGTCCAGACGCTTAAACTGCAAGTATGCCCCTGAGTTATGCTTTCCACTTCTATGTAAATAATTCTAGTCCCCAATTCATCTAGCCCAGTGTTGTCCCCTCTGGTCCGGATGCGAGGGAGACGGATGCTGATGATTTATCTAGACCAGTGTTGTCCTCTCTGGTCCGGATGGGGGGGTGGAGGGAAGCGGACGCTCCTGATTCATCTAGCTCAGTGTTGTTCTCTCTGGTCCTGATGCGGGGGTGGGGTGAGGCAGACACTGCAGATTCATCTAGCCCAGTGTTGCTCTCTGGTCCGGATGCGGGGGTGGAGGGAGGCGGACGCTCCTGATTCATCTAGCACAGTGTTGTTCCCTCTGGTCCTGATGCGGGGGTGGAGGGAGGCAGACACACCTGATTCATCTAGCACAGTGTTGCTCCCTCTGGTCCGGATGCGGGGGAGGAGGGAGGCGGACGCTCCTGATTCATCTAGCCCAGTGTTGCTCTCTCTGGTCCGGATGCGGGGGTGGAGGGAGGCGGACGCTCCTGATTCATCTAGCACAGTGTTGCTCTCTCTGGTCCGGATGCGGGGGTGGAGGGAGGCGGACGCTCCTGATTCATCTAGCACAGTGTTGTTCCCTCTGGTCCGGATGCGGGGGAGGAGGGAGGTGGACGCTCCCGATTCATCTAGCCGAGTGTTGCTCTCTCTGGTCCGGATGCAGGGGTGGAGGGAGTCGGATGCTTCTGATTCATCTAGCCCAGTGTTGTTCTCTCTGGAACTGATGCGGGGGTGGAGGGAGGCAGACACTCCTGATTTATCTAGCCTAGTGTTGTTCCCTCTGGTCCAGATGCGGGGGTGGATGGAGGCAGACGCTCCTGATTCATCTAGCCTAGTGTTGTTACCTTTGGTCCTGATGCGGGGGTGGAGGGAGGCGGACACTGCTGATTCATCTAGCCCAGTGTTGTTCCCACCGATCCGGATGCGGGGGTGGAGGGAGGCGGACGCTCCTGATTCATCTAGCACAGTGTTGTTCCGTTTGGTCCTGATGAGGGTGGGGAGGGAGGCAGACGCTGCCGATTCATCAAGCCCAGTGTTGTTCCCTCTGGTCCGGATGCGGGGGTGAAGGGAGGCGGACACTCCTGATTCATCTAGCCCAGTGTTGTTCCCTCTGGTCCGGATGTGGGGTGGGGAGGGAGGAAGGACTCTCCTGATTCATCTAGCACAGTGTTGTTCCGTTTGGTCCTGATGAGGGTGGGGAGGGAGGCAGACGCTGCCGATTCATCAAGCCCAGTGTTGTTCCCTCTGGTCCGGATGCGGGGGTGAAGGGAGGCGGACACTCCTGATTCATCTAGCCCAGTGTTGTTCCCTCTGGTCCGGATGCGGGGGTGAAGGGAGGCGGACACTCCTGATTCATCTAGCCCAGTGTTGTTCCCTCTGGTCCGGATGTGGGGGTGGAGGGAGGTGGATGCTCCCGATTCATCTAGCTCAGTGTTGTTGCCTCTGATCCGGATGCGGGGGTGGAGGGAGGCAGACACACCTGATTCATCTAGCCTAGTGTTGTTCCCTCTGGTCCGGATGCGGGGGTGGAGGGAGTCGTACACTCCTGATTCATCTAAACCAGTGTTGTTCCCTCTGGTCCTGATGCGGGGGTGGAGGGAGGCGGATGCTCCAGATTCATCTAGACCAGTGTTGTTCCCTCTGGTCCAGATGCGGGGGAGGAGGGAGGCGGACGCTCCTGATTCATCTAGCTCAGTGTTGTTCTCTCTGGTCCTGATGCGGGGGTGGAGGGAGGAGGACGCTCCAGATTCATCTAGACCAGTGTTGTTCCCTCTGGTCCAGATGCGGGGGAGGAGGGAGGCGGACGCTCCTGATTCATCTAGCACAGCGTTGTTCCCTCTGGTCCGGATGTGGGGGTGGAGGGAGGCGGACGCTCCTGATTCATCTAGCACAGCGTTGTTCCCTCTGGTCCGGATGTGGGGGTGGAGGGAGGCGGATGCTCCAGATTCATCTAGACCAGTGTTGTTCCCTCTGGTCCGGATGCGGGGGTGGAGGGAGTCGGATGCTCCAGATTCATCTAGACCAGTGTTGTTCCCTCTGGTCCGGATGCGGGGGTGGAGGGGAGGAACGCTCCTGATTCATCTAGCACAGCGTTGTTCCCTCTGGTCCGGATGTGGGGGTGGAGGGAGGCGGATGCTCCAGATTCATCTAGACCAGTGTTGTTCCCTCTGGTCCGGATGTGGGGGTGGAGGTAGGCGGATGCTCCTGATTCATCAGCCTCTTCATGAACAGTTGGAGTCATGGTATGCTCCTCGCCACTAGTCCTACTCCAGTCACAGACAACCGCTGCTGCCGTCATGAATCTGTGAAATAACTGTGGGATAAAAGTGTAATAGTGTCTTATCTGATAAACATGGTGACAGGTAGGCTGAGATGACACTGCTCAGAGGGTTATGTCACACACAACCAGTATAAAAGACTCCAAACAGCTGCTGCAGTATCCAGAGGCCAAAGCAATAGTAGACGAAATAGAGGAAATATGTGGAATCCAACTGTGCTGCTGTACAATCCAAGGAGATCGGTGAATGTGGCTTCATTGAACGCGTTTCAAGGTGTAATCCTCAGCAGTACATCAGTATTGTGGGTTGTCCCGATGGAGGGGTGAGGAATACACCTTGGAATGTGTTGAATGAAGTCACTTGCATTCACTGATTTCCTTGGTGTATGGTCGATTGTGCAGCAGCGCAGTTGGATTCCACATGTTTCCTCTATTGTTTCTCCCCATCATGAATCTGACATATGGCGGTCACCACGCCTGCTCCAGCTCCGCCCACTTTGTCAGAACAGGGGCGAACATGGTGTGAGAGGATGCCGGAAAGTTGCTGAATTGTAGCTCAGCCTCTCGATGAGACCCATCTTTGTGACTTTTCACAGCTTTTTACACCAGAAATCTTTTATGAATGGTGCCTTAATTTACCTAAAGAGAAAATGTCTGTAGAGGAGGCCTGAGGCCACGCCCACTTGGCTGTTAACACAAAAACACCACATAGATGAGGGGAAAAGGAGATGGGATGGAGAAACAAAAGATAAAAACAGCATTTACACCAGATAAAATACGTAAGAATGGGGAATCACAGGTCCCCGCTATGGGCATCATAGACAGGGAGGGTCCAGCCTTTGTGGAGCAGCACAATGAAGGGGCGATGGCCGGTGATGGCCCCGGACACAGCTGCATACAGATGGACACCGATATTAGAATTGTGTCTACTAGCAGCAGCCACAAGGGGGCGCTAGCAACACACAGTTCTATAGACAGTTATGGGTCCAGCTCCCTCTAGTGGTCGCTATCTGAAGATTCCGGTGCAGCCCATAGCCCGCCATACCTCCCGGTACCGTTCTCCCTCTTGTTGTCCTGCAGCTCTTTATAATCCTCTCCTTGTTTTCCCACGTTACTTCCTTGCTCCGCCGCACTGTATGCCGGTCCTGACATGCACTGCTCCCTCTGCCGGTCACGTACAGAACTGCACATTGAAAACTTCCCAGCATCCTATTCACTAGAGGCCGCGCTCTGCGCGCTCTCACTGTCTCCTCCATGGCGCCATTTTGGGTGGGATTTTCGCATTCATCTAACTTATAGTCTCCGGAAGTATGGCCTCCAGTTAGTTGTTTATCACTTCAATGACGTCACATGAGGCGAGTGACAGTTTGGCCTCTTGTTTCCTGCATGGCACGGGGCCGATGACGCAGGGAGGAGGCGGAAGTCAGCTGTGGTTAAAGCCGAGCTGGGGGAGAAGAGGACCGGCAGCTGCGGTCAGTGATCCCGGGGTGTTCGGGGTGTTCGGGGTGGGGGCAGTGTAGGGGCTGGATGTGGGGTCCCGGGGGCCCCTGTGAGCAGGCTGTTGTGTTATCACCAGTATATAAGTATAATCCTCCTATCATAGGAGTATCACCTCCGGCTGGCCTTATGATGGTGGTGTAACACCGTCCTGCCCCGATGTCCTCCGTCTTATATACGGTATTTGGCGTCTGCACCGATAATTGAGGCAAAATAACGGATGACAGCCATCTACTTCATAATAACGTATAGTGATGTGCCAGAGGCGCCATTCCTGCCATGTCCCCAGCAGGACCGCTGCCGCCAATCAGAACTGCGTCTGAACCCATGTCCATTTTGACGAGTTTGTAAAGGCTGCAGCCAGTCAGTGGCTGATGATTGGTAGCAGCAGTCACATGACACAACAGTGTCACATGACCAGCTGGGAATAGCAGCACCGATATTGCAGGATCGACGCCTCTGCGGGAGGTGAGTATATGCTTGTTTTATTGTTTGTGGGGCTGTAAGTTGATGAGCCTGGAGTTGGCCAGTGGTAGACCGTCACTTTAAAGAAGACCTGACAGCACCACTGAATGCAGCATGTATGCCACGTTCAGGGAAGCTGTGTACTAAGGCTCTACCATAGTGCCTGGGCAGACCTTTTAAAAACATCTAAAATCATTATTGCACCATTTGTAGTTTCCATGTTATCATTGTCAGACCCTGCAGGCAGCTCCTGGATTAGTCCTCTCCATTATAAGCAAACCGTAATAGTTCAGCTGCTGTATAAACTGTCATGTAATTATGCACTCCCTCTCAGAAGCTCTCTTCTCTCTCCCTTTGCTAAGGGCCACTTCATACTGCGGCGTGATCCGGTCCAGTTCTGTCCGGGAGGACCCAGACAGCCGCGGACCGGATCAGCACACAGGACTGGGGGGCTAATATGCCCTCCGGTCCGGTGTGCAGCCGCTGCTGATAGGTGAGGACCATGGGAGCCGCGGTCCTGACCGGTCAGCGGCTGCGTGCGCTGCACAGTGGACCGGAGAGCATATTAGCCCCCCAGTCCTGTGTGCTGATCTGGTCCGCGGCTGTCTGGGTCCTTCCGGACAGAACCGGACCGGATCACGCCGCAGTGTGAAGCGGCCCTTACAGTGCAGTGTCGGGTTTCACTTTCAGGAGGTCTGATCTGTTCAGGTCACGGAGGAAGAGAGCTATTAGGGTAAGTTCACACTTACCCGGCGTGTTTGTCGGCGGCAGCTGGCGGGACCCGCCAGGAAGCTCCGGCGCCGTCCACCGGCTTCCTGGCGGGCATGTGCGTCGGGAGCCGGGCGGGAGCCGGCGGCTGCACAGCGTGTTCTCGGCGGCGAATCTGCAGCGGCTGGAAGCAGCACATGATTCTGCTTGCAGCCGCTGCAAAACCGCCGTTTTTTAGAACATGGTCATTCTTTGCTAACCCGCTGGGAAACCTGCGGGTTAGCAACGGATGACGCTGGGTAACCGCCGGTGTGTGCACTGCCTTGGGCTGTTTACATTAGTTTTAATGTTAATCCAAACGCCGGTTTGGATTAACATAAATTAACATAAAACTAATGTAAACAAAACGGCGGTTTACACAGGTAAACCGCCGAAAACCCGGCCAGTGTGCACTTACCCTTACAGATCTGCCTTATCTAGACTCCATTTGTTTCTCTAAGCAGGTATCCCTGCTGTGACAGTTTCTGTGTTGTATTTGACCTTTGTGATGCTGCAAACGCAGAGAGGAAAATACAACCCCCCCCCCCCCCAGTGATCTCCTGTGCAGTGATGTGAATATGTGACATGCATATTCATCTTATGGGGAGGGGACAGCAGAGAACTATGTGGATTGTTCACTGTGAGTGACAGATGGAATGAATCTCTTTATTTAAGTGTACAGAAGATGGAAGGGAAATATAGATAAAAGAAATAGATGAATAGAGAGAGTTTAGAGGGAGGAATTAGAAAATGATAGCAGTTACACGTGGATTTTTGACCTGACAGTTTTCCTTTATATCAGATCCAGTGCACTGATGGCAAATACATTGTGTTTTTGCATGTTTGTAAATAAAAAAAAAAAAAAAAAAGATCAGATTTACTGGCCAATATTGTGGTCATGTGTCTCCACCTCTAATTTTCCAGCACTCCACATAATTGTACATCAGGAGCTTTTCTGTCGCCAGATTTCCCAATTATATACACTCAGAGCTGTTCACTTTCATAAAACGTTTTCCCGTTAACTATAAATAAACAACCCGAGCTGCACTCACCCTCCTCGGGTCCATGGCCGAGTCTTTATTGCTGCCCCAGTCTCTCTTGACTGGTTGCCCTGCAGCCAGTCTCTGAGCTCGGTGGTTTGTTTCCTCTACATTGGCAGAGCCCCAAAGCTCAAGGATTGCCTGAGTTTGCAGATGAGGTTTTTTTATTTTTTATTTTTTTTTTCTAGGGGACAACCTTTATGGCCTAGTTACACAATAGACTAAAGATGGCCAAGCCCGTCAATACTGGCAGGATGGATCAACATTCTAATGAGTGTGGGGGTCTCCCCAGTCACCCGACGGATGATGTTGGGGAAGAGAAGGATCAGATACGTCCAGTTTCAGACAGCCGATGCTTTGTTGTCTAGTAGAGAGAAAACCAATATGTTCTGGCAGAGACATTCTCATAGAGACCACAGGAGCACGTTCCTGTGTATGATAGGAGTCGAAGAAGATGGCTGCCAGCTGAGCAATCATCCTGCTGACAACCATACTCTGAGCTGAGTGTGAAGGGCTATGATTACTAATTGGGGATAGGGGACTAAAGGCCACTTTACACACACAGATATCTGTGTCCAACTTCTGAACAGATCTCTGGTTGCAGTGAAATCCTGGACACATTGTTATATTTTGTGGCTGTGTACAAATGTAACAATGTGTCCATGATTTCACTGCAACCAGAGATCTGTTCAGAAGTTGGTCACAGATATCTGTGTGTGTTAATTGGCCTTAAGCTACAGATACAGCTCTGGGGATGGATTATTTTCCCAGAGAACCAAAGTGATCAATCGTGGTGAAATCCGAACGCCTGATCCTTTTTTTGCCCTGACATCTGCCATTGGTGGAGAGGCAGGAGACCCCCCATACACAAGATGGTCAGCTGGTTCCCCCAAAAATGAATTTGGGCAGCATTAAAGAGTAAGATCATGCACACATTGAGTATTTGGGGAGTTTTTTTACCTCAGGATTCATAACCAAAACCAGGCTAGGAACAATCAGAGGAAAAGTATAATAGAAACACGTCACCACTTCTGTATTTATCACCCACTCCTGGTTTTGTCTACAAATCCTGAGGTAAAAAACTCACCAAATCCTCAATGTGTGAATGTGGTCTAAAAGTAACTTGGAGGTATGACCACAGGGACCTCCATTGATCTGAGTGAGGGTAGGACCTCAGCCTGAGTGGGTTTGTGCCTGTTGGGCCTCATCCAGCTCAGTGCTCGGTCCATTTTCCCCTATCCTTTGTATCTGAAGTGTATGGACTGTTCTGCAATATGTCTGTCCGTCTGGATCTGAATGTACAGGAGAGGCTCCTGGTTTTCTCATCCTGACGTTGCCACATGGTCTTTATTTCATTCACACGTTCCTTCATCGCTGAAAGTAAAGTTAT
Source organism: Allobates femoralis (assembly GCA_033576535.1). Taxonomy (NCBI): domain Eukaryota; kingdom Metazoa; phylum Chordata; class Amphibia; order Anura; family Aromobatidae; genus Allobates; species Allobates femoralis. Next base: position 91,830,699 of record JARQOC010000004.1, on the reverse strand, counting down.
GTGATTACAGGGGAGCTGGGGCCATTCACACATCAGCCCCCTTGATACATTATTGTGAGGCCGGTTTCACACTTGCATTTGGGAATGCAGCCAAACGCATATATGGCATGTTCCTATATTTCATAAGAAATCCACAGCTCTTCCCAGCCCCCTTTCCCATTGTGGATTGTTCTCTCGTCTCCCATCCTCCACTCCCCTCCATAATGAGTTCCTATGGCTGGGAATATATTCCTGCGGAGAATAATTCTGTCAATGCAGATAATCAACGCTGCGTCGACAGAATTGCGATGCATTTGCCCATGCAGATGATCCGCTGCGTTCACAAACACTAATGTGAAAATAACATACACATCACAGACCTGTTTCCATTTTTGTATTTTTGTTGACGGAGACTAGTCCTTCTTTGACTCATGTTATGGATAAGACGCTCCAAAGCAAGTCAAGGGCTGATGAAAAGTAATAGCCCCAGTGTCACCCATGTGCAGTCCGAAGTCTACTGCTTAATGGGTGGAAGAAGTGGATAATTTTATTTTCTTCATACGAGAGAAATGGATGCAGTTAGGAATGTAAAAACAGACCACAAGTGGTCCACAAAACTGTCAAAATGAACAAATAAATAACCCACAGGCCACTTTTTGACGTTTGAGAAGAAATTACTGGTGTGTAGAGTTGGTGCGAATTGAGTCACAGAATCCAGTTCATTACAGTGTCAGTAATCTGTGGATGGATGCCATTCAGGAGCCTTGAGGGCCGCCTCCTACCTCCCCACATCCGCGGATCTTCATTTGATTAGTCAGCCTGGCATGATGTCACTTTTGTGGTGGACACACGCAATGACGTACAAGGCGGTAAGTAGGAGGCGGTTCTCAGGGCCTATAGCTTACCGACCCGGCCATTTGTCTGGTTACTGCAAATAGATTCATACGAACTCTGACAAACACTACTGACAACCCCATCAATCACCTGTAGTCTGTGGGAAGGGGGGAGTCCGACAGGTGGTGGTTCCTGGTCATCAACATCGGAGGGATAGCATTATGTCTGGGGAATTGTAATCTGTCTACGATGTACATGGACATGTTGGATCCTCCAGTGATAAACAGTCTTGGTACCTGATGGGTGTGAGGTGCCCTATTACTACCCCAGAATGCCACGTGTGGTATATGAAAATAGGTTTTATATAACAGATCTCTACATTAAGAGAATATTCACATGTGATAGATTACAGAAAATTCTGAGTTTCCCATTCCTTGGATGAGGTTGCAGAATCCATGTTCTGATGTTGAAACATATCCTCAGTCGTGTGGATGGGATTTCTCCTTTGCAGACGTTGACTCTGCCTTGAGTGATTTTTGCCTCTTGGCCGTATTTAGACGGCCTTATTTTACACCACGACCTGAAGTAACCACATCAGATCTCCATAAGGCCCAATGAGTTCAGGCCAGATGCTGCCGGTCAGGGTAGGACCTGCGGCAGTAATACGAGAGCTATAATGTGCCTAAAATACGTCCCTCAGAACAGACAGCGCCGGTGAAACCATGTATTGTCCAGTTGGCATTGTATAATGTGCCCTGTGGTCGGGCATTGTGCGTGTAGTTGTGCAGCAACAGGTAAAATAATTTACTATTATCTGTTTTTTTTGGTACCTTTCTCTCATGTTATAAGGGGATCTCAATCTTTTAAATGGGTAACATTACAAAGTGTAAGTACAAACAGTGAACTCTGTAATTGACGTTTTATTAAAAATCCTAGTCTTAAGAATAAAAGGATTATTAATTCTATAACATAGCTTGTTACCTATGTTATCATCCACCTCTGCTGTCTGCCAGTAGGGAATGAGTGCATCTTTGCAACAATAGGGATAAAATAGATTTTTTTTCAAGAACACGATGATGTGTGCTCACGGGTCTACAGTTAAAGAAGCCCTCCCATTAATATTTTTTTCATTTAAATGTGTGTGTATGTATTGCGGTGTCAGTGTATTAATATACTTCTCTACCACCATATTCTCTGGTGCTGATGCCACTTTTTAGACTCTCCAGGTCACTCTTTGCTCTGTGTGAGAGGAAGAAACCTCTTTTACATTGTAAGTCTATAGAGCCTCATCTGACACTCCATAGACTTATATTGTAAAATTAACTTCCGGGTCACGCAGAGCACAGTGCGAACTGGACAGTCTGCAGAGCGGTGACTTCACTGTGAATTGAAAGAAAGCGATGCTGGATACCGGAGAAAGTGGTGGTAGGTGAGTGCAGTATATTATTGCACTCCCTATACTACATGCATTTAAAGGGATCCTGTCACCCCCAAATCACCTCCTAAGCTATTAAAAGCTGTCCCTAGAGCATAGTAACACTTACTCTACACTCCTTTTAGCTCCTAAATGCAGCAAGTGAAACTGAATCTAAACGTTATAAAAGTACCTCATTACTGATGTTAATGAGTGACTATGGTATTCATAGTCACCCAGCCAGGCTGTCCCTCTTCATACTATCACGCCTCAATAGGCGTGATCTTCATGATACATTCAAATGCGCGCTCCCTGCGCGCCTCCCCGCTCTCCCCTCGGCCTGGCGCTGCTGTGTGGGGGCTGTATGACGCGATTCGTGTCATTTCCGGCACCGGGTGACGTATTTACACCCGCGCCGCTGTTAGAGCTTCAAGCCCCGTACTGCGCTTGCGCATGCGCAGTGCGGGACTTGAAGCTAACAGTGGCGCGGGTGTAAATACGTCACCCGGCGCCGGAAATGACGCGAATCGCGTCATACAGCCCCCACACAGCAGCGTCGGGGAGAGCGGGGAGGCGCGCAGGGAGCGCGCATTTGAATGTATCATGAAGATCACGCCTATTGAGGCGTGATAGTATGAGGGGCAGCCTGGCTGAGTGACTATGAATACCATAGTCACTCATTAACATCAGTAATGAGGTACTTTTATAACGTTTAGATTCAGTTTCACTTGCTGCATTTAGGAGCTAAAAGGAGTGTAGGGTAAGTGTTACTATGCTCTAGGGACAGCTTTTAATAGCTTAGGAGGTGATTTGGGGGTGACAGGATCCCTTTAAAGGGGTTGTCCACTACTAGGACTTTGTCAGGGCAGGAATCTGGAGCTGACATCAGGACAAATGATTTGCATGCTGTGAGTGACAGAGAGGAGGAAAGCATAAACAGCACAGCAGGAGGCGGCACACAGAGGCAGAGGGGGAGGGAATGGCCACCATCAATTGAGCTCACTCCAGCCACAGGGACTGCCTTCATGGCTTCGTATAGTGAGCTTTCCTAAGTCTATATCTCTGGGTACACAGCACACAGACACATGGGGGACCCCTTCCCTGAATGCAGCAGACATGCTGCATTTAGATTGCCATGCAGCAGGGAGGTGACAGGTCCTCTTTAACTTTATTTCTCCCAGCAGCCTCAGGTTTGCAGCCATAGAAACTACAACAAGCAGCCAAGAGAGTGACACATCAATGGAATCAGGGACTCTACTCCTACATTTTGTTGGTCCCATATGGAGTAGCTTAAAAATCTGCTGACAAATTCTCTTTAATGATATAGTACAATCTCAGCCAGCAATTGTTCTAATATTTCATGCAGTTCAAGGAGCCAACTTGATTTTATTATTTTTTTTCCGAGCTGACTTTAAGAGTATGTGTTCACGGCCTGGAGGAGCTGCGTCTTGGACGCAGTGCCTCCGGACCTGAGGGAAAGCACGGGTGGCCACAGGAAGACCGCAGCCGCCCTGTGCTGACCATCTGCGGAGGGTGCAGGGGAGCTTCTCCCTGCGTGCACCCAATGGTGGCCACTTCCAACTCCTCCGCATGAAATTAGCATGCAGCGGAGATGCGGAAGTTTGGATACCAGCACCGTAGATGAAATAACATTGCTTTCAAGAGCAGCACAGTGAGGGTATGTTTCTACAAATACTATCCACTATGCCCCCACTGTATGACTCAGCGGCAATACACTGTTTTTACTTATCATGAGTATACACTCTAATACCTCCATATCCATCAATACAAAACTGTCTTAAAAAATCGGGTGCTATTCACACATTTTTGGCTTCCTGTTTTTGTGGGGTTTTCCACACTTGGAGGCACACATACCTTATTCTTCTACATTCGACCTTACGCTGCCCCCATTTTGCAGCTGCCTGATGGTGAATATTATTCTGCATTCTCGCTTTTTTATGTCTTGTAGACTGAAGTCAGCACCTGAGATGTTTGCTCCCGGCGGGTCCGGTGGTTCTTCTATGCCGAGAAGAAGAGGTCACGGGGCTCATGCCCTTCCAAAACAACCAGAAAGAAGCCTTGCATCAGCCCTGCCTGGAGCATTGTCCATCACAGCCTTGTGCACCGCTCTGGCAGAACCAGCCTGGCTACATATCCACGGGGGAACCTGCAAGCGTCAGGAGTTAGGGGTGGCGGATGTGCTGGGCACTGAGGATCCAGAGCTTCTCACTAGTGAGTTCCACGCTTTGTTACTGTATAAGGATTCTGCTTTAACCCCTTTATTCAAATATTTGCATTTTTGCTTTCATGTTTTCATACTTTGCTTAAAAGTCACAACTTTTTTTTCTTGTACCACTAAAAAGTTCTGATTAAATATTTTAAAGGCATTTAAAGTGGTTGTCCACTACTCAGACAAGCCCTTCTCAATTTATATAAAATAGTTATACCTAGACTCACCTCTGGTGCTGACGCCTTTCCAGCAGTGTTGCCACTGCCTCTCCTGAGGATCACGTGACATAGTTGGTCATGTGATCCCTTCGGCCAATCATTGCTGGCTTCACGCTCCCCTCCTTCAGATGCAGTTGACATTCAGAGGAAGTCAAAAAGCTCTTGCCTTTACCAGATATCCGATTTGTCCTAAGGATGGAAAGTGAAGCGGTCGCAGGGATCACGTGACATAACAGCGTCACGTGATCCCAAGGAGAGTTAGTACTAACACCACTGGAACAGTGCCGTCACCATAGGTGAGTATCAGTGTTTTTGTTTTTTTCTTACTGAGGGGAACCTAGGAATTGAGAAGGGCTTGTCCGAGTAGTGGACAATCCCTTTAATGTACAGGTTAAATAATTTTAGATTTTGATAGTTTGTACATTTTGTGGACACAGTGATACCACAAAGGTTTATATTTCTATTTATTTTGTATTTGGAATAAGGGGTGATTCAAACTTTTTTTGTATATTATTTATTTTTATTTCTTTATTTTTATTCATATCCTATTAATATATAATATTTTTCGCTTTTCACTTTCTAAATCCTTATTGGAGACATGAATGACCGATTTGATTGATTCTACTCAATACGGGAACACAAACATGGCTGCTATTGGGACTTTCAGTAGACACCCAGCTAAGATGGATAGCCGTAGACTCTCCATGATCATTGTAGGAGAGGGCTTAGGCCACTGAAACCGATAACCCAGGCCACTTATATGTCACTCTCCAAGATTGATAGTGACAATTAAGTGGTTAAACAGAAGCTCACTGCTGTTAGAAACAGGCGCTGACTGTATAACACAGCTGACATCTGCCCTGTATAGAACAAGCACCACTCCTGTGCCCATTTCATACACCTACACCCAACTTGTGACATTCAGTGACCGTGGGAGTAGAGCCCCTCTCTCTTAGGCTTGTACAGACATATACTGATCATTACATGTGGTTTATGTTGCAGAGTTCTGTATGAACCATCAGACCATACTCCTCCTCCGTGTCATCGCTGGCTTCTGCTTCCTGGGCATCGCCTGTAGTATGACGGCCTTCTTGCTTGATGTTTTTGGTCCCAAACATCCTGCTCTGAAGATTACCAGGCGCTACGCTTTTGCCCACATACTCACAGGTATGTACTATTACACACGTCCAGCTACGTGAGCACGATTCACAAACGTTAGGTAAATACCTATGTAGCGCATATATATCACTTACATAGCGACATTAATTCCACGCCACTTTACATACATCAGTAATACTGTCCCCATTGGAGCTTACAATCTACATTCCCTATCAGTATGTCTTTGGAGTGAAGTAGAAGACCACTAAGCCACTGTGCCGACCACATAGATAGTTTGGCACAAATTCTTGGCGCGCATTATGCCAACCAATAGGTGTAGTAAAATTAGACAAAAGTTTTTAAAGTTGTGCTGCACCCTTAGAATGTTTAGTTACAGTTCACACCATCTAAAAATTAAACAGGATTAGTGAAGCTGCCCCGCTAATACAGGGTCCAAAGGAGAACCTGACGTTGAGAGTGGCCCCAAGTCATCATAGCTTGTATGTCAGAAAACTGGCGTAAAAAGCTTTGATAGCATGCAAAGATTCTGCAACTCTGCATTTTCACGCCATTTTTAATCAACTCTGTCAAAAGGGGTCAGAGCTGGGTTGGGATGTTTGTGACTATACTTGTGTGTCAAATTTAGGACAAGTTCATGCATTTCTCATTCCAGAGATGTTACTCCAATCCCTCCAATCTCAGCACCTGTTTGAAAGGAAATCTGTCATTCTGTTATCAATGTAATCTGAGATCAGTGATATGTCACATACTAGGCTGTGTTGTACTGTTTCAGTAAAATCAGTGCTTTATCAGCAGGAGGTTATCACGACAGGACTAGGTGCCTCGTGCCTATTAGTCAGCTGCTCTGTGTAACCCCAGCCCTGCTTCTGATTGGCAGCAGGCAGTATACAGTGTACACAGAAAGCTGTCAATCACTGGTGTGGACAGGTGTTGTACAGAGCTCAGCATTCAGAGCACTGCTAAATCTATATCAGAGAAAACTGTGATTATATCAAAATGGACAGCAAATAAAACATCCCTGGTATCAGGGTCTCAGTCCCTACATCATTCTAACCTCAGATTACATAGCAAATACCTGGTGACAGATTCCCTTTAGTGAATCCGCCATTGTTCTTAAAATCAAGTCATCGGTCCAATGCATGGACTGAACTGTTCTTGAATATCTGGTGGAAACCGGTATAGAAATAAGCTTTGTATGTAAAATAGCCATCCCTCTCCGGTAATTGGCTGACGTGGATCACATGGTCCACTTCTGAAGGTGTCATGGTTTCATTCAAATTATCTTTCTTGATCAATTGACACAGAGAAGTATGCTGCTCCCAGTATAACAATGGCTGCCTTGTGGCCAAACAGTCCGCAATCTCCACATTTGGCTGTAAAGAAGTGATAACCACAATTAAAACAGTACACCCCATATAAGATTGGTCTGTGACTCATGTCAGCTACTTGGCTTATTCCACACCCGATATTTTAGGATCATTAAGACTTCTCATAAATGCGCTAATTAAAATAGATCTTTTTATTTGAAGGGAACCTGTCATATTGATAATAGTATCTGATCTGCAGACTGAAGGTTACAGAGTGGGAGGAGCTGAATAGACTGTAGATTATTGATGGGAAATGTTTCAGTAAAACTTGTATTTTATTTATAGAAATCCCTGGAGTTTGCATGTATAAGAGTCCAGTGGACAGTCCTACGAGTGTGAGTCTTCCCTGTGTTACAATGCATGTAGGGAGAGCTGTCAATCAACAGTAGGACTGCCCACTTGACTCTTATACAGGCAAACTCCAGGGATTTCAATAAACAAAATACAAGGTAGGCTACGTTCACACATTTGCGTATTTTGCAGCAGCAAAATACGCAGGGGCTTTCACACACTGCGCTTTCTTTACCCCAGAAAGCGCAGTGATGTCACAGAGGGGAGGAAGAATCCTGCTTCCTCCTCCCCTCTGTGACAGCCCCATTAGATTTCACAGTGTATTAATATACACTGTGAAATCTAAATTAAACAAAAGCAAGTGTATGTAAAATAAAAAAGAATTAATACATTACCTCTCCGGTGCCTTCTCCCACTGTCTGGTGCCTTCTGCCGCTGTCTGGTCTCCGGTTGTAAGTGAGAGGTGTACTGATAAGACCTGTGGTGACGTCAGAGGGGGGCGTTCCCATCGCTGATTGGCTGTTCGCGGTCATGTGATATGTATCACATGACCGCGAGTGCCCTCAGTTTGCCACCGGGCTGCCCTCTATTTTCCTACCGCTACTTCTTGGTATTGTGTTCCTTTTCCTTCCAGGATGGCCATCACACGCAAATGGGCAGTGCAGGGTAAAGGTGTGTGTTATGGCCCCTTTACACGCAGCTACAGGTAACAGGTTTTCCACAGGTAACTTACTGGCTGCAGTGAAATCATGGAGACAAGGTTCTATCTTGTTGCTGTGTACAAATGGAACTATGTCTCCATGATTTCACTGCAGCCAGTAAGTTACCTGTGGAAAACCTGTTACCTGTAGCTGCGTGTAAAGGGGCCATTAGGCTTTCCATTTTTTTCTACTTCCATGATGGCCGCCACAATGGAAAGTCTATCTGAATAGAGGAGGCAGAGGTCCCCAGGTAGGCTCACTAGTCATTAGAAAAGTGTGGTGACTTTTCAGCCTAAAGCCAGCGTCACACATGTCAATGTCGTCAGCGATCTGATCGCTGGCGACATTTACGGCTGATCGCTGGTGAACTGTCACACAGGCAGACTCGCCAGCGATCATTTTACCAGTGACATCGTGGAAATTATTTAAATATCGTTTCCACGATGTCTGCATGCTGGTATTCAGGGTAAACTGCAGGTAACTAGGCAGCGTGCGCTGCCTAGATACCCGATGTATACCTTAGTTACCAGCCTTCTCCGCTCACCGGCTGGTATCCAAGTTACACAGCTGGTAACTAGTGTCGCTAGTTACCCGCTGTATACCTTGGATACCAGCCGGTGAGCGGAGAAAGCTGGTAACCAAGGTATACATCGGGTATCTAGGCAGTGTGTGCTGCTTAGTTACTTGCAGTTTACCAGCTCCCAGTGCTTGCTGAGAGGCGCTGGGAGCTGGCTGATCGCGTCTCCCGGTGTCACACGCAGCGATGCTGCGTGTACACTGGGTGACCATCACCAGGTTTTCGGACCAGTCCGAAAACCTGGCGACCATCAACCAGCGATTTATCGCTGGTTGATGTGCCTTGTCACACGCGTCAATATCGCTGCAACGTCACGTGCAGCAGCGATATTGAAGCGTGTGACGGCCCCTTAAGTGAAGTGTCACTTTATCTTTATCTGCACTTCTCAGTTTTTTAATTTCCTTAAAAAAGGGGCCTAGTTATTGTTATCATGTAGTGAGTGTGCCCTGCAAATGTAAGACAGATCTAACAGAAAACATCACATTGCACCTGCATAGAACAAGCACAGATTGCTTCTCCAACTTGTATATTCTGTCAAATCCATCACATTTATTCCATTTTCCCCACGTGCATCTAGCTAGGGACCTAACTACAACAGGTGCAGGAGTTTCATTTACACCTGGGTCCTGGAGCCAAGGGGGTTCCAAAAGTCCCTTTGGCCTTTAGAAAAGGACTATTGCCACCAAAGGTTTGAAGTAATTGGGGGCCCCGTTGGAGCTTTCATATCGGGGCCCATGAGCTTCAAGTTACTTGTCTGCCTCTAGCAATCTTTTTCGGACTGATGATTAAAATTCTAAAATGATCCTTATTTCTAATAATCAGTTAATCAGACTCTTCATTGTTATTCTTGCACGATTTTTTAACCTATTTCTTCCTTTGTTCCTGTGTTCCTCTCCCTCCTTGTTTCCATGTTTTTGCAGTCTTGCAGTGTGCTACAGTTATTGGCTTTTGTTACTGGGCCTCGGAGCTCATACTGGCACTCCAGCAGCAACACAAACAATACCACGGCTCCCAGGTCTACGTGACCTTTGCTGTCAGCTTCTACCTGGTGGCCGGGGCAGGTGGGGCATCCATCCTTGCCACTGCTGCCAACCTGCTACGCCATTATCCATCAGAAGAAGAAGAGCAGGCCTTGGAGTTGCTGTCAGAGATGGAGGCTGACTCTTACCCAGCCGAGTACGATGTCATGAATCCTTTCCAACCACCACCTGCTTACACGCCATAACACGGGGAGAGGACCAACATCAACTATAAGACTGTCTCCCTGCAACAGATGGAGTACCTGCTGTGTGCATAGAGAGGAGGACATCTTGGCCAAACTGGCATATGTGTATGGAAACTGGCTCTTCTGTACCCTCCTGCAGCTTGGTCACCACACTGATTTCACCTCTGCATCCTTTGCCGTCTTCTTTTGTGATTGTTCACAACGCCCAGAATGCTTCCCCTGTTTATACCCCTTCACCCTCCATGTCTGCCTCCATACAGGCTCACGTCTGCACCCTCCCAGGTTGGCGTTGGCTGCTGCACTGCGTCGCCGGCACAAATGTGGGCATTCTGCAATGCTAGAGGTTTCCTATCGATTTATGAAGTCAGTAAAGGCCAACTCTGCCCAAAATTGGAACATTCGGGCTATGCTAGTATTCCCCTCATGTCATGCTTAAAACGTTCTGGGAACTAAAGGTGCCAAAACACATGAAAGCCAAGTCTGATGAACCACAGATTTTGTTAGCACTGGCAGATTATTTTACGTGTATTCAGATGCCATCCATTTCTCCCTGCCACGTGATATCGAGGGAGGAGGATCGGGCATGTTGAATTTCAATACCCAATCCTTTTTATTATTTTTTATTTTTGTAAGGTAAATAAACCAGCACCTGCTTCCTTCTCCCCATTCACATCTCATGCCCATCTGAGAATTCATGTGTATTAATGCAGCATTTTTTTCCAATAATTTATATCCGTTCCCCAAAATTCTGCATATATCTCAGCTTCCAGGACTTTTGTGAGTGTGACATGTGTATAGTAGGGATATTGATGCTTAAAGGGGTTGTCCGGTGAAAGCAATACTTACTAGTAATAAGCGAATAGTAAGGTATTTGGGTTTGGGTTATTGATCAGTGGAATTCTGACCTCTTGGATCTGCACTGATTGGCAGAGGGGGCACATTTATCCCCTTGTGTATGCCCAACCGCAGCTCCATTCATTCTTTGTGGGGCTGCCAACCACGTTTTCCAGCAAACCTACAGAGAATGAATACAGTGTCATTGGGCATCCAACTTGCTGCCAGGGGCGTAACTAAAACAGGTGCAGGGGTAGAAATCAAACCGGAGCATAGGGGGCCCCAAAGGTCCCTTTGGCCTAAAGAAAAAGATTAATGCTATTACAGATTTGCAATGATTGGGGGCCGTGTTAGAGTTTTCACATCAGGGCCCATGAGCTTCAATTACGCCACTGCCTACTGCTTTATTTTGTAACGGATAGATATGTCCTATTGGATTTTCACCGAACAGTATGTTGTCACCAGTCCCTGCAGATAAGTGATAATGATTGTTACTGGACAATCCCTTTAATGGAATCATGCCCAAGTGTTCCAGTTCTGGATGGATTCTGCCTTTACCTTGCGTACCAAAGCAATGCTTGCGCTGGGAACAGCGGTCTCGATGGGACCTTATATTCCGTTTTTTTGTATGAAGAGGATGAATAGTTGGAAGAAGACACCAGATTTTTTGTCCTATGAACACAGTTGTGATATTTGAGTTGTGTTTCACAATGTGGGATTATTATGAAACTGCGTTAAAAAAACTCCTTTTTTTATACCCCATATCAGCCAATCACAAGGCAGCTTTTATTTTGAAATCTGCTCTTGACAAATCTAAGCTTGGCTGTGATTGGTTGCTATGGGCAACAGAAGCAGTCTATCTTTTAGACAGTTTTATAAACCTGCCCTTGTGTGTTCTATTATTTTAGTTTTTGTTTTGTTTTTTTTACCTCCATGAATTTGTGTGTCCTCCCTACAAATCACAGGCAGGCAGCCATTTTGTGCTCCCAGTCAGGACTCAATACTTGACTGTAATCATGATTTAAAGGGGTATTCCCACATCCCAATATGTAGATGTAGTAGGTTTAATACTAACAATATTAGCAAATACCTCCAATTAGAAATGTAGTCTAGTTCTCCTGATTAGCCATGTCTGTTACCTCATGTGCAGGACCTTAGGTATTCATGGTTACGACTATTAGCAACCAACTAACTTTCTATATATGAGGAGCTGTAAACATGGCTACTTAAAGGGGTTTTCCTATGAGTACAATAGGCATTGGAATAATAATAATTTCCACAATTGGATGTGATTAAAAAAAATGTTCCTGTGCTGATCATACCACATTCTCCTGGGCAGGGGAGAAAGAAAGAGAATATACAGACATTACAGCACGAGATCACAGCTGATTCTTTTTTGTGAGGTAAAACATTTCTCTGCCTTTTTGTAAAAAATGTTTAACCTCAAAGAAAGAATTATTTTTGATCTCATGCTGTAATGTGTGTATACTTCATTTCATGCTTCCCTGCCCAGGATCAAACCAATGCTCTGTCCACGGTCAGAAATAGAAATGATACATGTACATAGTAGGACACATATATAAGATTATCTCCGCACAGGAACATTTTTTTAAACACCTCCAATTGTGGAAATTATTATTATTCCAAGATCTAGTGATTAAAATGAACTTTTAACTTAACTATGCTCGTGGGAAAACCCCTTTAAGGTCCTGTACATGAGGTAACAGACATGGCTAATCAGGATAACATTACTACATTTCTAATACGAGGTATTTGCTAATATTATTAGTATTATACCTACTACATATTGGGATAGAATCCTGGAAATGTTAATACCCTTTTAACTCATAAAATGGTTGCCTCCTGTGCTAGTAAGCGGTACACACAACTTAATGCATGGATGATATTTATATACCCTTGGTGTATATAGTCTTTCTAATTGAGTCTAAATATGTATATATATATTCTTCTGGTTTCCAAGCAGCACAAGAGGCATTTACCAGGCAGGCACTTGGCAAAAAATAAAAACCTAATGACCAGAGCATTATATAATATTATTTAATCCAGTACCCCAGACATTAGAGAGGATTTACATATTTAAATAGTACAAAATGGAAATATTTTCCATTGCTTCCCTACAGCTGTCATGGCAGCAGATACAATTTGAGGAAAAGTGGGCATTTAAAAAAATATATATATATTCCATTGCATTTAATTGTTTTTACTATTGCCTATACTTTTTCATTTTTAGGATTTCTGGTTGGCAATGTTCAATCACGGCTCCATTCATTCCCCATAGGGTAACTGAGATTTGTCCAGCTGCCCCATAGTGAAGGAACCGACTGCGCCATATTGAATGAGGGATCCCATTGGAGATAAAAGCAACCTGTTCTGCTGATAAGTGCAGGTCCCATCAGACAGACCCCCACACCCGATCACCTATCATGTCGATATGTTATATAACTTATTTTCACTAGACTACCCCCTTTACATAGACATCCTTTTCCCTAGTCTTAGTTTTATTTTAGTTTCTGGTTGTCACACAATATGGCAACCATTACAGCTCTCACAGGGTTTGTGACGAAGTCTAGTTAGGACATGTGCATATTTTACCTCAGTATTTGTAGCCAAAACCTAGAGTGGAACAATCAGAGGAAAAGTATAATAGAAACACGTCACCACTTCTGTATTTATCACCCACTGCTGGTTTTGGCCACAAATACTGAGGTAAAAACTCACCAAATCCTCAGTGTGCATTTTATTCTGGTGATCCCACAATAGGCACCATTGTACACATTGAAGTATTAGGATGGTTTTTACCTCATATTTGTAGCCAAAACTAGAGTGGAAATAAGTGAAAAGTATGATGTGTTCCCATTTATTTCATCACCACTCTGGTTTTGGCTACAAATACTGAGGTAAAAAACTCACCAAATACTCAAGTGTGACACGTATACTAACGTGGGATCCCATTTACGCCACGGGCACACATTGAGTATTTTTGGGGAGTTTTTACCTCTATTTATAGCCAAAACCAGAGTGGGAGCATTTTTTGAGTTTCTAGTGTGTTTTTTTTTCATTTACTTTTCCTCTGATTGTTCCACTCCTGGTTTTGGCTACAAATCTGAGGTAAAAAACTGATGAAATACTGAACATGTGAAGGAGGCCATAGCTTGTTTCCCTTCATGGAGTGACCTATTTTAATGAAAACTAGACAAATTTGCTTTAGACAAATTAGACTTTTTCAAAAGTTGACCGACACCCAGGAGAGACAGTTTCATTAGCAGTGTAATTTTAGGACCCAAATTTTGTGCGGATCTATTTATTCTTTAAAATATCTATCTTTGGGGAAACCTCTGTTTTCTGACTCTAAAATATGGGCATAGACATGATGTTAAAGGGGTAGTCCGGTCAGCTAAAAATCACATAACACATTGCTTCTTAGGAATCATAGAAGAAATTTGCCCATCGACTTTATTTTCAATTCCTGGCTATATCCACTGTTGGTCATATGACCAGAAGAGCGCGGTGTTTAAGGCCTAGTTCACACTGGGCGTTTTAGCTGTGGATTTGTCTTTTTTTTATATGTAAATTTTGCCTAATCTTTTCCTGCGTTTCTGGTTAACATCAAGACATATATGATTTCTGGAAAAGCTATCCACGAGTTGTTGTTTTTTGTGTGCAGAAAGTGGAAACGCTACAGGTTTTGCTGCAGTTTTGAAAGTAGGCATGTCAATTCTTTTCTGCATTGTTGCTATAGTTTCTATTGAAAATCCGCAGCAAAAACGCAACAAATCTGCAGGAAAAAACGCAGCTAACCTCCTGCCAAGAAAAAAAGTAACCCCTAGGAGTTGCTGCTTTTTTGCAAAACAAAAAAATCAAGTGTGTGTGGACTTAGCCTACTGTTACCAATCATACGATCATGTGATTTCTCCTCCGTCTTGCACCCCAATGAAGGTTGTTATTGATGTGATTAAAGAGGACCTGTCACCCTCCCCCATGGATGTGAATCTAAGTCCAGCACTGAATGCAGCATGTCTGCTGCATGCAGGCAAGGGGTCTCCCATGGCTTTGTGGGGCTGCTACCCCAATATATAGGCTTATAAAAATTTACAGTAAAAATCCATGGAGGTTGGGCCCTTGTGATTCAGGCACCTTGTCCACTGGGGCATTTCACGACCTCTGCGCCTCTGTGTTGCCCATGTCCTCGCTGCCTCGCTTGTTCCCTTCATGTCCTCCTCGCTCTGCGCGTCCTTGTGGTGTTGACGCAAGCGCAGAGTGAGGTTGAGGTCTCAGTGGATGCTCCAACTCCCGCTATGATGTCTTTTCATTTCCCCGCCCTTTTCCATAGCACAACACGGAGCAGGGCGGGGAAATGAGGGACGTCATGGCGGGAGGTGGGGCATGCACGGAGACCTCCAAGGGCCCGCCTCCATGGATTTTTACTGTAAGTTTTTATAAGCTATATATTATGGTAGCAGCCCCACAAAGCCATGAGGACCCCTTGCATTCAGTGCTGGACTTAGCTTCTTATCCATGGGGAGGTGACGGGTTCTCTTTAATGAATACAGCATCGGTCATGTAGACATGTTGCCAGCTCTCGGATACAGTACACCTGCGCTGGAGAAATGGGTGCATCAGTGATGACATTCATTATTAGTCTGTATTCACACTGCGTTTTGCTCCGCTTTTGCAGTGAACGGATCACTCAAATGGAATCCCAGCAAATTCAATTGGTTTTCATTTTTTGCTTTTCAGACAGGGAATTTATGATCTTATCTGTTTTTTCACGTGAAAAGTGATCCGTCCAAAAAAGGGCTTGTTAGTTCTGTTGGTTTTTCTGAACCAATTTTTCCCTTTGAAACCATAGGAAATGGAGAAAAAAGACGCTACACCAAAAACTGATCAGAAACGGACGATCCGTTTTTTGGAAAAGCTGATCCAGTTTTTCAGCTGAAATAGTGTGAAAAATGCCGTAGAAAAAACACAGCCCTAAGGGGACAGGGAAAGCCAATGGAGCAATCACATGATCAGCAGAACAGCAGCTTCCCGACTCTTTCGGTCTCATAACTGGAAATCGGAGCCGAAAATGATATGAGTCTGATAAGTAGGTTACTTCTATGATGCCGACACACACATTGCTCCTTCTTTTCTCTTTTTAGCTGACCCACTTAAAAGGGGTTGTGCCACAAACATTTGTTCATTTTAATTAATAGATCTTCAAAAATAAGTTGGATGTGTTTTAAAAAAAAAAAAAAAGTTCCTGTCCTGAGATTTTTTTAATGTGCTCTGTGTTATGTACGTGTCTGACCATGCAGGAACAGGTCGGATATAGTACAGCTCCTGGGCAGGTGAGGAAGTAAGAGAGTATACAGACATTACAGTTTGGTATCACAGGTGATTCTTTTCTGTAATGAAAAAAAATTTCATAGCTTGTTTAAAAACTTATTTTGCTTCACTGTAAGAATCAGCTGCGATCCATAAAGGTACCATCACACGCGGCAATTTTGCATGCAATTTCACTGGCAATTTGCTGGTTGCAGTGAAATCATGGATACATGGTTCTGTTTTGTTGCCGTGTAGAAATGGAACAATGTGTCCATGATTTCACTGCATCCAGCAAATTGCCAGTGAAATTGCTTGCAAAATTGCTGCGTGTGACGGTACCTTATCTGTACTGTCTATATACTCTCTTCTACTTCCCACCCCTGCCCAGGAGCTGTGGTATATCTGACCTATTCCTGCAAGATCAGACAAATACATTTCAAAGTGACACATTTATATCAATATCACGGGACAGAATTTTTTTTTTTTTTAAACACATTAAATTGTGAAACTTATTTTTATTCTAAGATCTAATAATTAAAATGTACAATTGTTCATGGCACAATAAATGATAAAAGTCTCCCTGCCTGCAGCTGCCACTAGTGGGAGCTTGCTTCACATTTGACTACTATTTAGTTCTATATGGTTAGGGTTTACCTCCCTGTTATATATGCTCCTAACCAACCTCCCCTAGTGGACAGAATTTTATCCTTTATCGTTCCCCCTATCAGAAAACAGACATCTGATCACTGATATAACTTTTTAGTTCTATTTGATTCCCTATAACGGATATAAAATTGAATAGCTGACTACAAGTTTTGAGAATGATAGATGGTTATAATTTCAGGGGAAAATGTAAAAAAAAAAAAGCAATAATGTTTTTATGTTCCCCCAATGTATATTATGCCTTAAATATATATTCCTGGCCCCTGGAGAATTTAAAGATGATCTGTCACAATGAGACCACAGTAACGGTAAAGTATAGGTGTGGAGGGGTGCGGTGAGCTGCGTCTCCCACATTCCCCCTCTCAAATTTTGTTCACAGGATTGCTCCCCTCCAGGCTGAGTGACCCCGATAGTGATGGGTTATCTTCTTACTGCTTGATTGTAGCCTTGGTTTCTGTTTTTCCTATTACAGGTGATTTCTATTCACTGTTGGTGTTTGTGATTGTGATATCAGTCCACACTGGTATGTAGATGAGGCTTTGACCTTACTGATTATTGAGGCCGGGATTACGCCTTGTATAGCTTTGCACATTAATATGGATAATCTTCAGCTTGTTTCTAATAATGACATTTGGCCCACGGTATACGTGGCTATTCCCCTTCTTAATTTATTTGATACAGCATTGCCTTTTTTTTTCTTTTCTCTAACGAGTATCTCCCCTCCTCATTAAGCACATATATCGGTGTGTAGCCATACATGTGTTTATTCAGTAGTAAATGTAAGTCCTTCAATCTTACCTGTGGTATCAACCCTCAGGTTCACATTATACCGCACACGAGCACTGTTTAGAGGTTTCTGTCGAATTCCCCAAAACGCTGTGTTACCAGCAAGAACTCCGAAGGAGACGTTCACTGTGCTGAAGCACAGCGTCACTGAATGCTGTCTGGCCTCTGTCCTGGAAGGATTCTCTTTTTTAGACATGCACAGAAAGGTTGTTTTTATGTATGTCTGAAATAGACGAATACTGTCAAGATGGAGGCCAGACAGAATCCGCAACAACTGTCGGATCCATGGCTCATGTCTGAAAAAGACGAATACTGCCAGGACAAAGGCCAGACAGAATCCACAGCAACTCTCCGAACCATGAGTCATGTCTGAAAAAAGCAATTGCTGCCAGGATGAAGGTCAGGCAGAATTCACAACAACTCTGCTGGATTTATGACTGTTGAGTTTTCCTCCTGAATACTGTTTTTTGAGATCCCAATCGAAAACCTGACAAAAAGATCAGTGGAGAGCACTATTAATGTGAACTTGGCCTTGGAAGTCACGCACACTTTCAAGATTTCTGAATGACAAGTTACCCTACCATGCACTGTTGAGGGTCAAGTACCCAAAACAGCGGTGTGTAGATGAGTGCCTGGCTTGACTAATGCCCTTGTGCATGGTACAAGTACATTAAAGGGCCAAACATTGACTTTGAGGGTAGCTACCTCCAATGGGTCCTGCAAAATACACTTGCACTCGGAATAGCAATGAATAATAGGTTTGTTAGCAATGTTGACGTTTCGGTCATAAATAATTGACCATCAGAATGTGAGCTGATTGCTGAATGTTCTAGGGTCAAATAGATAATGCCTCTCCACTGCGCTGCCTATGCAACAATTGTCTCCTAAATAGGTTTCTCTCCTGCTCCAGAACAGACATGTGAACAGAGTGTTATTTAGACATCCAATTTGAGTTGGGAAATTGGGTGCCAGCCCCTATTGAACACATGGGAATATTGACATAGACATAGGGGCGATTCACTAGGACTGGCATTGAGCACACCAACCTTAAACAATTCACTAGAGTACAATGCGCTAAATTCATTAAATCGCACACACCAATTATTGAAGTTGGCGCATCTTCTTTGTCCCTTGCAGCTTGAATGAGATGTTACTCCGGTCAGACTGGAGTAAGATTATCAGCCTAAAACGCCAGCAGTTATAACCCAGCCGGGAATCCCGTTCATTATATCAGGAGAATTACAACCTGACAAATGCACAAGTCAGCACCTACCAAGGCCAGCACCTAGCATCTGACAAATAATTAAAATGGTGAATAGAGAGAGGTACTTACATTTACTAGTGTATTTTTTTTTTTCTTGGAGGGGGAGAACTCTTTTGCTCAAACCTTATAAACGGTTCCCCAATTTCCATCTGTGGAGTACAGCATTTCATTGAACTGCACCTTCTGCATACTTGAATATGGGGTTCACCTTGAAATACAGGGTGCATAAAGATGAAAATCTCCCATTAGGAATTACCACGTGTTTTTGGTATGAACACTTTGTAGACATATTTGTACATGTTACAGATTGTCTTTTAATGTAGATTTGGCTTCGATTTTAGACTTAGCTTATGTTTGTGATGTTTTCTAAAGCAAAACCGACACCACACAGTCATCAATGAGTATTATGTGGGTGTTTATCATTTTAGTCTCTGGGGTTGAGGAAATTTCCCATACGAATCTGTTGAATGATTACAAATGCTATTGATTTTTTTATATATATATATTTCATTCAGACCGCTGTGTTTTTTTTTTGTTTTTTTTTTTGTCTTTTATAGGAAAATAATAAAAAAAAAATGTGATACTACTTGTCGTTTGATGTAGTAAAAAACAAAAAAGCATATCGCACTAGTAGGTTTTTACTTGATAATCGCGCTGTCCCATCTGTCATCAACTTCCAGTGTCCCTATGTCTTCCTATCAGACGGCGGCGGACTCAGCCATATTTGCACACCCAAGTAATGGGTGTACAAATATGGCACCACTGGCGTTACTGGCACATTGTACAGCACACCGCCGCCTGCAACCGCTGCCACTCAAAACCGTTGCCGCATATCATTGCTGCTTGAGTAAGTGCATATGTGCATACCCGATGCACATGCTTACTTAGGAGGTCTCCATCTTTAGACCTAGATATAGAAAGATGGCAGCGGCGTGAGCATGGCGCAGTTATGTGGCCGCATCTTTGAACACCTGGGTATGCAAAGATGGTGGCAGCGTGACCCGGTGCATGCATGCACACTTGCGTCATCTTCGTACACCATGGGGGGAGGACAGCGCCAGTGGGAGAAAGAGCTACGGGAAAGAGAGCGCGCATGGAGGAGAGCTTGCACAAGGGGGAGAAAGCTCAAAGGAGAGAGCACAGAGGGGAGAAGAAGCACAGGAGGGAGCGCACAGGGGGGGAGAGAAGACGGCGATAAAGTGCACAGGGTGGGGGGAAGACCAGCCACCCCCAGCGCCACAGAGCCCACCTCCACTGTGACATCACCGCTGTTCTGATGCAATAGGATCGGGCTCCCATCTAGTACCATATAACTCGCCTGAAATATGGTAACTTTAGTTAAATTCCCTTACTGCCACTCCTGTTTTTTACACTGCAGTAGTTCACTCCTTAGATCAAGTGTCATCGTGTGGGTTGCCAATGCCCCAAGGCCAGGCCAAAATTTTGCACCCCCCCCCCCCCCTAAACCATGAACTGTTAATGCTCCCTGAATCTCTCATCCTCTGAGGATTTGTATTGTAGTTTGGAGATGTAATTATAATCTGCACCTTGACCTACTTTTTTTTCTGGTTTTTGTTCGTCAGACCAAAAATGTTTTTTAAAAAAATATTTTTTTTATGTAATATTAGTGATGATGGAAATGGTTAAAACCGTGCCGCTGTGTGAAAAGACTGTGTCAGACTTCTTTTGATGGTGATTTTATTGGTCCTGAACTTTGCGATTTGTCCTGAAGAAAGTGATGGATTCTCAGTAACATGTTGACTAATAGTCTGCATCAAAGAAGTCTCATATTGTCTTTTCACACCAGCGCGGTTTTAACCATTTCTGTCATCGTTCTGTTCGTATCCATCTTGGGCTTTTGCAGCCGTGCTTGGTTTATACGAGTATCATGGTTGTGACTCTCGCAGCCCTACAAGATGAGCCCTCCCCCTTTTTATTATTCACCCCGATTGCTTACCTGGATGAGAGCCTACTTTGCGCTCCTTTGTCTTATCGTGTTTTTGTACTATGTAACGCTTAGCATTATTTCTAGTCCTAATCCTAACCAGATCCCTAGCTCTGTGTCGAATTAGAAAACAAATAACATATAAGCAAATGTTAGTAATTAAAGAAGACTGTATTGAATCATGTGCTGTACACTACTACTGCCTTCTTTCATGAGCTACTAATCTCCAGATATTTTGGTCGCAGTTTGAGCGAAGCGCAGCAGTCAAGATGAGTTTGCCATGGGTTGCTGGGCTCTGCATAAGGAACAACCAAGATGACAAAGCTTATTTCATTATACTGAGCTGTCATTTCAGTCATTGCCTATACAGAGGGCATCAGCTAAAAAGTAACTCAACTGCTGCACTCTGCGTAAACTGCACCACTCCAAAAATAGTGCTTTCTCTTGCGCCTCATTGGGGGACACAGGACCATGGGTTATGCTGCTATCCCTAGGAGGCTTGATACTAAGTGAATTTTGAAAGAAAAAGAACAGATTGGCTCCTCCCCCACAGCATACACCCCCTGGCTGGGCCAGGCCCGACCACTTTAAGCTTAGTGTCTGTAGGAGGCAGAGGCGGTCTACAGACCCACATCTTTTTTTTATTAGTTGTTATTTTTTTTCTACAGACGATTTTAGACGGGCGACAGCCCCCCTTTAAGAGGGCTGCTTTCCCAGCCATTAACAGGCGGGACTGTGGAGTGTCACCTCCACGAATTCCCTTCTCCGTTGAATCTCTAATGGTACCTTTACACGCCGCGACGGCAGGCTGGATACATCCCGCTACAGGCTACAAATGTAGCTTGTAGCGCCAATATCGCCCGTCGTAGCGGCGTCTGAAGACGTGACGCTGCAGCCGGCAACAGATACATCTGTTTCCTAGGTCTGCTCGAAAACTGATGGCTACAAAGCCGATTGTAGCGAGCTGTATCGGCGTGTAAAGAGGCAACGGAAGGGGACTCTGGACACCCGGGGCTGTAGCTGCAATGTAGCTAAGGCGTGTCCCAGGCTCTGGGATACCGCGCCCCATCACCGATCATTGGTGGAAGCTCCTGCATGACGATTGGTAGTCGCTGCCTAGGGCGGCATATTTAAGGAGCTGACCAGTCACACTACACAATCGCTCGAGCGTGCTGTATTAACCAGCCTCCTGCGATGCCTGGCCAATCAGGATGATATTGCGCTGTCCTATCATCGTACGGACGGCTCGTAAGCCAAGATTGTGGCACGCCTATGTGCTGTCCCTGCTGTACCAGGTCCGCCCATATTAGCTCCTTGTAGCGCTGTGTATACGTGGTACGCTAAGCTACAGCTGGCTACTTGACACACCCGGCGATGTAGCTAGCTACAGATGTAGCGTGGCGTAGCGCACCTTATGGCGGCGTGTAAAGAGGGTGCGTTGACCGTTTGTAGCCGTTTGAGCGTGTTCGTGCACGTGAAGTAGCGGGATGTATCCAGCCTGCCGTCGCGGCGTGTAAAGGTACCATAAGGGATACGCCAATTTTAAAATTTTTGCATTGATATCAAGAGCGACTGTTTCCTTTTAAAGGAGCTGATTTCCCAGCCATCAACAGAAGGGCATGCGGAGTGTTGCCTTCTTGTATCCCCTCTGCACCTGGCGTATACCCATCATCCCAGTCCTGTGGGATGCTATGGGACCTCTTCAGCCTCCTATAAAAGTGGCCTGAGTTGCAGGATTAAAAACACAGCCCACAGTCACACTGAGGTCTCGCTCAGCAGCATATTCTCCTGTGTGAGGTAACGCTGCTGCACACACACAGAACTGCTGGCAGTATCTTGTCAGACAGCGACAGACCTCCAGGCTGTAGCTCCCGACACCTGTGTGTATATGGCGGAGCGCTCCCTAACAATTCACCCAACACATTAGGCTTCCGGAACGCTGATCTGCTTCTTCACCTCAGCTTCCCGGCCGCGGTGATAAGTTTAGGCCCGGCTTCTGCCTAGTTGCGGTTATCACTTTTGGCCCACCCCTTTGATGACGCGGGTTCCCGCACAAGCCCCTGATGTGACGTCACATTGGGTGCGAATTTGACCCTCAGCTCTTGGCCCTGCCCACTGTGTATTCAGTCTCCTGTGTGAGGTAACACTGCTCCTACGCTCTTCTCTTTGTATACAGCGCAGCTGAGGGATATTTCTTCACCACTGGCGTTCTGGAAGGTAGTTTTTAGGTCGGTACCAGTCTTTGGGACACGGGGCCATCGGGCTGCTACAGGGGGGAATCTTCTCTTTTCTGGTAAGAGTGGACCCCTTGTCTGCAGGCCTCTAGAGCCATCCAAATCTCTTAGGGATAGCAGAAAAAGCCCTTGCTCGCAGCTCTGCTAAAGCACCTCTATACAACCTGTTTAAGTTGATTCTAGAAAGGAGTGCCACTATCTTTATTAACATGCAATCTTCTAAATCATGTGTCTCCTGTCACCTGGCCCTTCCGAACAGTCACACCACACCACACTGCCAGGCCTGCACCCCGCAGAAGCCCAGGAGCCCTCCGCCGATGCTGGAGCAACTAGTGCTGCAAGCCCGCCAGACTGGGCACTATTCCTCACTTAATCCTTGGAAAAGCTGTCAAACTCCCTGGTCCAGGCTATGCAGCACCGTCCCTCAGTCACGTCTTCCCAGGATGGTGCACAGGCACAGGACCCTATTTGGGAGCCTGCAACTGTCGAGGACAGGCGACATCCAGCCACGACAGAGGCAACTAAGAAAAGGTCTCACAGAAACGTCTCACCTGTTTCTTCCCATGGCCTCTCACACCTCTCCCTCACGGGATTCGAGACCAGGCTCCCCTGCTATGGTCAAACAGCATATACTAGACTCCGAATCAGACATGGACGACCTTTTTGATCTAGAATCCCCTAAGACTCAGGCCATGGTCGAAGACCTGGTGTCAGCAGTTAACCAAACTTAAGATAGACGACCCTATAACCACGACTACGGACCATATTGTTCATTTAAGAGAGCGAAACGTCAGTAAAAAGTTTTTTGCCAACTATCCTGAATTCCAGGATATTCTGTCCAAACAACGGGAAGACCAGATAAAATGTTTGAGGGTCGCAAACCCATTGAGGCTCATACCCCTTTCCCCAGCCCTTACTAAGGATTGGGCAGATTCGCCGCCGGTCGACCCCACAGTCTCCCGTCTAGCTGCAAAGACTATATTGTCCTTGCCGGATGGGTCCTCTATTAAAGACCTAACAGACATGCAGGTCGAGCTTTTATCACGGTCAGCCT
The DNA here is from genome assembly GCA_033576535.1 of Allobates femoralis. Lineage (NCBI taxonomy): Eukaryota > Metazoa > Chordata > Amphibia > Anura > Aromobatidae > Allobates > Allobates femoralis. Next base: position 91,806,636 of record JARQOC010000004.1, on the reverse strand, counting down.
TTGAAGCAGCGGCATCGGCTCTATCGCCTTCGTTCGCCTCGGTCTCGGTGGCCGAGGCAGTTGTAGTTTGGGCGGAAACTTTGCAAAAATCCCTCAAACGTTCAAACCCAGAGCTGGTGGATCTGACATCTCATATCATTATGGCCAAGATTACTTAATCCATGCTTCTCTGGACTAGGCCACTTTTGCTGCCCTCACAGCTTCTAACGTGATCGTCATTCACAGAGCCCTTTGGGTCAGGCAATGGCGAGCAAATTCAGCGTCAAAAAGGTCCTTAACTAGCCTTCCTTATCAAAGAGGGCGACTTTTCAGTGAACGATTAGATAAACTCCTCTCGGACGCGACTGGTGGAAAAAGTACATCTCTTCCCCAGCACAAATTAAAACACCCTTTTTTAGAAAAACTACAACCACGTTATCGGCACTTTTCGTTCCTTTTTCGGCTGGACATCCTCGCGAGCGCCTACATCCACAAGCCGTTCTCCGCGCATGGAGAGGAGCAACCAGTCATCTTACAAGTCAAATGAAATCTGGCAAAATAGGCCAAAGCAATTTAGATTCAAAGGGTCCAGATCCAATAATTTCTCCTCTTCGTGACTCGCACTTATCCCCGGAAGACACTACCACCATCGGTTGTCTACGCTTCTTTCATCACGTATGGCAATTCGTCACCGACACACATGGGTCAAAGCTCCCGTGTCTTCTGGTTACTACATAGAATATATAACCAGCCCTCTAAACTGTTTCATTCCCTCCAATCCACTAAAGTCACCGATACAAGCTCGCACTTTTTCGTCACGCAATATCTTTGCTTCGTCTCTCCCAGGTAAACGTTCCCGTGCCGGACTCCGAATGTTTCAAAGGTTTTTACTCAAAACCTTTTTGTTGTTCCCAAGAAAGACTGGTCAGTACATCCCATCCTGGACCTAAAACATCTGAACCGATATGTCGCTGTCCATCATTTCAGGATGGAGTCCCCGCGTTCCATCATCACCTCTATGGAAGAAGGCGAGTTTCTCGCCTCCGTCGACATATGGTATGCGTACCTTCACATCCCGATAGCTCAGGCGCATCAACGTTTGCTACAATTTGCTGTCCACGAGGAGCACTTCCAATTTGTTGCTGTACCCTTCGGTCTCGCCACGGCACCAAGAGTATTCACGAAGGTCATGGCTGCTGCCATGACCATCCTTCATTCCAGAGGAATTGTTGTCCTGCCCTGTCTGGATGACCTCCTCGTCAAAGGCCACTCCTTCACAGCCTGCGAGGAGAGTGTCCAAATAACCATAGACACTCTTTCGCGACTGGGTTGGTTAGTCAATCTCGAAAAATCCTCTCTGATTCCTGCCCAGTGTATCAGCTTTCTGGGCATGGTTTTCAACACGTCTCGGGGGTTAGTCACTTCGTTCAAGCCCTACGTTGGGGAATACACCCCCCTGCTCAAATCCTCCCCGCACTACATCCTTTATGGGATGAGGGTTCTCTGCAAAATAGTGGCTGCAATAGAAGCAGTCCCATTCGCTCAATTTCACCTTCGCGCACTACAGATGGCCTTACTGATGACCTGGGACAGGAGTCCTTTCTCACTGGACAGGGTATTCTCCCTGACCCTTTCGGTCCAGAGGTCACTACGATGGTGGATGTGCCCGACGACTCTATCCAGGGCCGGTCCTTCCTTCTGGTCGATTGGGAAGTCCTCATCACCGATGCTAGTCTCCTGGGTTGGGGGGCGGTTTATCATCGTCATACTGTCCAGTAGGGTGACCACAAAAAATCGATGTCGGAATTTTGTCCGTCTGGACCCCACAAAACGATTCCCCTTTCCAGATATTGAGATAGCCAAAATTTGAGCTCAATCAAACGACGTTAACCCGTGCTGCTCGTCGCTCAAAGTTTGAAAAAATCCAAATTTTTGGCCAAAAAGCTGACATATGGAGCCATAACTCCAGAACGGTAAATAATAAAAACACGCTTAATATCTCAAAAGAAAGCTAATGTTGTTCTTCAAAATGTATTTGTTATACATAATTGTTGTTATTTTAAGTCAAACTGAGTTACAACAGCTTTTAGCCCCAAGAACGTGACCTCGTACCACTAGGAGCATACGCCGTATATTTTGTTGTTAAGTGATAAATTTTGTTGTTTTTTTTGGTATATTTTTGAGTTTAAAGTAGAAATATAATAAAAAAAACAAGTAATACTGATAAGTCTAATGACATTTTTTATTTTAAAATATAAAAATGAGGTATATAATACATAAAAACAGACACAGAAAAGATACAGACGCAGTACCTACATGAGTTTATAATTTTACATAGTTATCTAATCTATTCTAGAGCTTTTGTTAAAGTAGTTTTTGAAACGTCAGAATATAATGCTCGGCTTTTGCTTACAACTTGCAGGACATATTGCTTTTGTTCTTCATCTTTTGTCAGAAGGTCGTTAAAGTCGGTTATTAATTTAACACCACGCTCAGCCATATCATTAACTACTTTTAATGTTTTGACAATTTTCAATCTTTCTTGGAAGTCATTATTTTGAGGCCAGGTGTTTGGATTTTGTCTTAGGAAATCTGTTTTTATATTAAATCGGTCAAAGAATGTAAACGTTTCTTTGGTAAGTAAATTTACCAATCCTCCATCAACTCCCTCTTTTAATTTTTCTTTCCTAACTTTTGGATTTACAACCCTAGCGTGCTCTGATGGTTCATCTGTGCTACTGAGCAATTTATTAGCCATTAACAACTTTTCATCGTCTGTAATGGTGGGATCAAAAAACGATAATCCCACCAACTCTGCATTCAAATACCACAAATGGTTCGAAAATTTGGTCAGGGCTAGTTCTGCAATGTCGTTGTCACATTCTTTATAGTCTAACAGACTATGCAAAATACCTAAATCTTGCTTTGGCGCAAGATGAGCTTTTGGAGCATTGAACCAAGCTTTACAATTAATTTTAACTAGGAAAACAGAAATGGCAAGCACTGAACTTTCTTCTTCTTTAGACATCTTAAATTGACGACGAAAAATTTAAATTTTTAAGCCGTAAATAGCCTTTGCCATCCACCTAGCGTGATGAATGGCTCCTGGCGTTCTAAAACCCACAACATTGCCGTCTAGTGATCCAGCAAATATGAGAACCAACTGCAACAAGAACAACATTCGCTTTCTTTTGAGATATTTTTATTATTTACCGTTCTGGAGTTATGGCTCCATATGTCAGATTTTTGGCCAAAAATGTGGATTTTTTCAAAATTTGAGCGACGAGCGGCACGGGTTAACGTCGTTTGATCGAGCTCAAATTTTGGCTATCTCAATATCTGGAAAGGGGAATCGTTTTGTGGGGTCCAGACTAACAAGATTCCAACATTCACCCCCCCCCCCCCATGAGATCCGGTCCCTCTACTGTCCAGGGTCGCTGGTCCGAACAGGAGTCAACGCTTCCAATCAACCTGCTGGAGACACGGGCCATAGCCCTACCTCTACATTGCTTTCACAGACTCCTGGCGGGTGATCACATTCGTGTCTAATCGGACAACGCGACGGCACTGACCTACATCAATCACCAGGGCCGCACACACAGCAGAAGGGCTCTCGCGAGGTAGAAGGCATTCTCACCTGGGCCGAGTCGACCGGGTCCGTCATCTTGGCAGTGCACATCCCGGGAGTGGACAGTTGGGCGGCGGACTTTCTCAGTCGCCAGGGCCTCGCTGCAGTAGAATGGTCCCTGCATCCAGAAGTGTTTCAACAAATTTGCCACCGCTGGGGGACAACGGACGTGGACCTCATGGCTTTTCGATTGAATGCCAAGGTCCCGGTGTTCATGGCCCACTCTCACGATCCAACTTCGGAGCGGACGCACTGGTGCAATCATGGCGCCAGTTCCGACTCCTGTACATTTTTCCTCCATTACCCTTAATTCCAAATGACTGAGGAAAATCAAATAAGAACGAGTTCCGGTCGTCCTCATAGCTCCAGATTGGCCCAGACAGGCCTGGTACGCTGACCTAGTTCAGCTAGTCGCAGACGTCCCCTGGCGCTAACCAGATCGCCCAGACCTTCTATCTCAAGGTCCGATTTGCCACCAAGGTTCAAGGACTCTGAATTTGACAGCATGGCCGTTGAGACCTGGGTGCTGACTCAGGCTGGTTTTTTACCTGATGTCATTGGTACCATGATTAGAGCTCGAAAACCAGCTTCTGCACGTATTTACTATCGTACATGGAAGATTTTCTTTTCATGATGCAAAGACCGCTGTCACCCCCCTTTTACTTTTTTAGTTTGGTGAGTCTCAGTTTTCTGCATTCAGGACTAGACTCTGGATTGGCCCTTAGTTCCCTGAATGGCCAGATTTCAGCTCTTTCAGGCCTTTACCAGTGCAAACTTGCGACACGTCCACAAGTTAGTACCTTTACTCAAGGGGTGTCTCGGTTGGTTCCCCCTTATCGATGACCATTATAGCCATGGGACCTTAACTTGGTCTTGGATACACTCCAGAGTGTCACGCTTCCGGGGGAAGGCGCCCAAGAGTGGACCCACTGGGCTGTGGTACCGAACTCCCCTGGGTAAGCTGGTCCTAGTTTAACCAACCCCTATACAGGGATTGTCAGGGGCAAGCCCAGGGGGTCTAAATACCACATCTACTAGTACCAGGGGGGCGACTTGTAAGGTTAGCCTATGCTACGACACAGCTAAGGATTACAGGTAACGGTACCAGGCTAGGAGAGCAGGAATGGTGCTTCCGGAGAAGAGCACAGCTAGGGTTCCAGGTAACAGGGTACAAGGCAAGTAGAGCCGGAATGGCTCTACCGGAGGAGAGTACCAGGAAGGCCTGACCAACAGTCAGCAAGGCAGAAGCAAACTAACTTAATAATCAGGCACCTCCCATCAGTGGAGGTGGCCTGATATACCAGAGGAAGAGCAGTTATTGGTCACATGAATACGCCCATTGTAATATGCTCATGTGTGGCTCGCACATACTATACTTTGGTCAGCTGACAGGAAGGGAACCCGGCGACGGCTCCAAGACACAGTACGCCTAGACGTCGGATGCCCGGTCGGCAGAGGAGCAGAGGATGCCGACCCGGGAGAGGTGAGCTGGGGAGAGGTGCCAGGGGACCTAACAGTACCCCCTCCCTCACACCCCCTCCTCTGAAGGCGCGCTAGAACCTCGCTAGAATGCGAGGCGCATCAATGTTCTCCTGCTACTCCCAGGTCCTCTCCTCGGGACGCAAGCCAACCCAGTCAATCAAGAAGAGGCTCTTGCCTCTACTCTTCTTCATGGCAAGGATGTCCCTGACCTCAGACATTCTCAGAGCTGAGAGGCCGTGGCACGGTGCTGGAGGATGGATGGAAACGATTAAGCACCACCGGTTTCAACAACGAGACATGAAAGGAATTGGGGATGCGAAGTGAGGCAGGCAGTCTCAACTTGTAGGCAACGTTGTTGATGCGTCCAAGGACTTTGAAAGGACCGATATAACGCAGGCCTAACTTGTAGGACAGTACCTTCAGCCTGACGTATCTGGAAGAAAGCCACACTTTATCACCCGGGAGATGAGACGGTGCATCTAAGCGTCGCTTATCAGCATGCCTCTTCATCCTGCCAGAGGCTTTTGTGAGGGCGTCTCTGGTCTCACTCCAGATCTTGGTAAAGTCCACGGACAATGCATCTGCTGCCTGGTTGCCAGACGCTGAGGAGAACGGAAGAGGTAGACCAGGATATTGCCCGAATACCACGACAAAGGGAGATTTAGCCGACGACTCGCTAGAGTGATTGTTGTAAGCGAATTCTGCCCAAGGAATCAGACTGGTCCAGTTATCGTGATGAGCATTGGCGAAGTGCCGGAGGTAGGTGGTGAGGACTTGGTTAATATGCTTCACCTGCTCGATGGACTGCGGATGATAAGCCGAGGAGAAGACCAACGTGATGTCCATATGCTTGCACAGCGCCCTCCAGAACCGGGAAGTGAACTGAACTCCCCTATCAGACACGATATGACGAGGCAATCCGTGGAGCCGGAAGATCTGTTCGATGAATATCTTGGCTAACTCAGGAGCGGATGGTAGACCAGGCAAAGGAACGAAATGAGCCATGTTAGAGAAGTGATCCATGACTACCCATATGACCGTACAGCCGGAGTAGCAGGGTAGATCCGTAATGAAATCGATAGCTATGTGTTGCCAAGGAGCCGATGGGACCAGGAGAGGCAGTAGACGTCCAGCAGGTAACTCTCTGGTCACCTTGTTTCTAGCACAGAATGGTCATGAAGCAACAAAATCGTGGGCGTCTTGACTGATAGTAGGCCACCAATAGTGACGAGAGACCAAAGAGAGAGACTTCTTAACTTCTACGTGACCGGCAATTCTCGACGAGTGTCCCCATGCCAGGACCGCCCTCTTCTGATCCTGTGCTACGAAGGTCTTCCCCGACGGAAGTCAGACTACATGTAAGGGAGCCACGGTGATTATCTTGGTAGGATCGACGATATGGAAGGTCTCCTCTTCAACATCAGACTGCTGGAAGGACCTTGACAGAGCATCAGCCTTGACGTTTTTACTGCCAGTTCAAAGTTAAAACGGGCAAAGAACAGGGACCACCGGAACTGCTGTGGGTTGAGCCTCTGGGCAGACTGGAGATAAGCCAGGTTCTTGTGTATCTGTGGAGAACGGATGAACGGCACCCTCGAGGAGGTGTCGCCACTCCTCCAGTGCCAATTTGATGGCCAGCAATTCACGATCCCCAATAGAGTAGTTGCACTCCGATGAGGTGAATGCTTTGGAGGAAAACCCGCAGGTGACTAACCGACCTGAAGAGGATTTCTGGGAGAGGACAGCCCCTTCTCCTATGGAGGTGGTGTCTACCTCTACGATGTACTGTCTGTTTACCTCTGGTCGGTGCAAGGCAGGAGCCTCAGAGAAGGAGCGATTTAAGGTGGAAAAGGCGTTCTCAGCCTCTGGGGTCCAGTCACAGGCTTTTGCTCCCTTATGGTACATTTACACGCGGCCACAGGAAGGTAGGAACAGGCAGGCATCGGACACAAATTGTGCCTGAAGTCTTGAAAAGACCACGATGTGGCTGCGTGTAATTCAGGACTTTCCTTCCTTCAGGGAAGACACAGGAAGAAAAGTCCTGAATTACACGCAGCCACATCGTGGTCTTTTCAAGGCATCAGGCAAAATTTGTGTCTGATGCCTGCCTGTTCCTACCTTCCTGTGGCCGCGTGTAAATGTACCATTACAGATGAGAGCCATGATGGGCTTGATCGAGGACGAAAAATGGGGAAGGAATTGCAGGTAATAATTTGCGAAACCAAGGAACCGCTGAATAGCCTTAGTCCCCACAGGATGGGGCCACTTCAGAATGGCAGAGAGCTTCTCAGGATCCATCCGTAATCCAGAGTCAGAGATTATGTATCCGAGAAAGGACAAAGAGGTCTGCTCAAAGACACATTTCTCCATCTTGGCATACAACCGATTTCTCCTCAGTCGCAGGAGGACTTGCCGCACGTCCCGTCTATGAGAGGACAAATCCGGGGAGAAGATGAGGATATCGTCCAGATATACCACCACACACGTGTACAACAGATCATGAAAGATGTCATTGACAAACTCCTGAAACACTGCGGGAGCGTTACACAACCCGTATGGCATGACCAAATACTCATAATGGCCGTCCCTGGTGTTGAAAGCCGTCTTCCATTCGTCTCCGGCACGCGGATTCTTTACTGTAAGAGCAATGAGACTATGGAACTCTCTGCTTCATGATGTTGTAATGCGTGACTCACTACTAACATTTAAGAAGGGCCTGGATGCCTTTCTTGAAAACTATAATATTACCAGTTATATATATTAGATCCTTTGATAGGGCGTTGATCCAGGGAATTAGTCTGATTGCCATATCTGGAATCAGGAAGGAATTTTTTTTTCCCCAATGTGGAGCTTAGTGTTGCCACATGTTTTTTTTTTTTTTGCCTTCCTCTGGATCAACATGTTAGGCTATGGGTTGAACTAGATGGACTTAAAGTCTTCTTTCAACCTTAAAAACTATGTTACTATGTTACTATGTATGCTCCTCGGATGTCTAATTTTGTGAATCAGCGGCAGAGGGTATTTATTCTTGACGGTGATGGCATTCAAGCCTCTGTAATCTATGCAGGGTTGAAGGGTGCCCTCCTTCTTCTTCACAAAGAAAAACCCAGCATCAGCAAGGGAAGTGGATTTTCGAATGAAGCCCCTAGCTAAGCTGTCCGTGATGTACTCAGACATGGCTTGTGATTCAGCTGGAGACAACGAGTAGATTCGTACCTTGGGTGGTGTAGCACCAGGAACCAGATCAATAGGGCAATCATACGACCGATGAGGAGGGAGGAGCTCTGCCTCCGTCTTGTTGAAGACATCCGCCTACTGCCAATAGGCAGTTGGTAAGCCAGGAAGAACAGAAGCCGGTTGCGGGAAACCGGGTGGCAGAACAGACTTCAGGCATCTCTCATGGCAGAGAGGACCCCACCGCAGCACGTTCCTGAGCCCCAGTCCAGGACAGGTTCATGAACCCGATGCCAGGGAAGCCCAAGGAGCAAGGCATGGGAGAGACCCGGCATGACATAGAAGGCAATCTTTTCATGGTGTAGAGCCCCGATCTGCACCTCCACCTCCTCTGTCACTTTGGTGACGATCTCCTGCAGCGGTCTGCCATCCAACGATGCAATCACGCGAGGCATCACCAGAGGTATTACAGAGATTCCAAGTCGAGTCACTGCCTCTTGCTGAATGAAATTTCCTGCTTCCCCAGAATCCACGTAGGCTAGCTCAGAAAAGCGTCTCTGCGGACGTATCACCTGCACGGACAGGGTAAGGGGTTGAGAGGCATTGCTCTCGCCTAGGACGGGTCTCTCTTACGTGACCTAGGCAGAGGTCTTCCCCTGGTCTTTCAGGACAATCTCGGCATCGGACGGATCTCCTTCAAGTCCTCCAGCTCGTCTGGGATATCCCAACCCTCGAGTTCGTCCTTTATCCTGACGGACAGACAACGCCAGAAAGTTCCAGTCAGCGCCTCGTTATTCCATCTCACCTCGGAGGAGAGGATGCGCAAACGAATGGTGTATTGCCCAACAGTAAGCGTCTCTTGACGGAGGTTGAAGAGTGACTCCGTAGCAGATGCGACCCGACCGGTTTCATCGAAAACCCTCGAACGTCTCCAGAAAGGTCGACAAGTGGGAGACCGCTGGGTCATCACACTCTTATAGAGGGTTAACCCACGCCAGAGCCTCACCCTTCAGGTGTGACACCACGAAAGCCACCTTGGCCCGATCGGTGGGGTACTGCTGTGGCAGTAGTTTAAAGTGTAAGCTGCACTGGTTGAGGAAGCCGCGGCACATCTTGGGGTCTCCGCTGTATCTAGGTGGTCTCCCGAGGCGAGGCGGAGGGTTCGGGACGCCACCCGGGGACCAGTCATAGGATGCGGCCTGAGCCGAGGCCGTTGTTGCAGACTGCACGGAGTCCAGATGATCGTCCACAAAGGATACATACGACAGCCTGCAAGACTGCATGTCTTGTTGTGCTGACAGCTCCTGCTGCAGGCTTGCAGGCTGGGTGGCGGATGCCGGATCAGAGGTTTGCAGGGAGGCTAACCGGGTATCCATGGACTGAAGACAAGCCGCTATACGGCTCCGACTCTCCCAAATATAAGCCAGGTCCTTTTGCGCTGAGAACGAGGTACCAGCTGGGTACGTGGCCTGATTATTCTGTCACGCTTCCGGGGGAAGGCGCCCTAGAGTGGACCCACTGGGCCGTGGTACTGAACTCCCCTGGGTGAGTTGGTCCTAGTTTAACCAACCCCTATACAGGGATTGTAAGGGGCAAGCCCAGGGTGTCTAAATACCACAGCTGCTAGTACCAGGGGGGCGGCTCGTAAGGTTAGCCTATGCTACGGCACAGCTAAGGATTCCGGGTAACGGTACCAGGCTAGGAGAGCAGGAATAGTGCTTCCAGGGAAGAGCACAGAAAGGGTTCCAGGTAACATGGTACAAGGCAAGGAAAGCAGGAATGGCTCTACTGGAGGAGAGTACAAGGAAGGCCTGACCAACAGTCAGAAGCAAGCTAACTTAATAATCAGGCACCTCCCATCAGTGGAGGTGGCCTGATATACCAGAGGAAGAGCAGCTATTGGTCACATGAATATGCCCATTGTAATGTGCTCATGTGTGAACCCAGTGGTCAGCTGACAGAAAGGGAACTTGGCGACGGCTCCGAGACACAGTACGCCTGGACGCCGGATGCCCGGTCGGCAGAGGAGCAGAGGATGCTGACCCGGAAGAGGTGAGCTGGGGAGCGGTGCCAGGGGACCTAACACAGAGATTGCCTTTTGGGCCTATGAAAGATGTTTCTCTCGCTCTCCTGTCCTGGAAGGTGGTCTTCCTTGTGGCAATCACGTCCATCCATCGTGTTTTCGAATTGGCGGCACTCTCGTGCCGAGAGCCGTTCCTTTCTTTTCATCAAGATAAGGTGGTACTGCGTCCAGTTCCCTCTTTTCTTCCAAAGGTAGTCTCCTCCTTCCAGATATCGTCCTTCCATCTTTCTGTCCGGCTCCGGTGCACCGCGTAGAGAGGGCTATGCATACTCTGGATCTAGTGAGAGCTCTTAGATACTACGTTTCAAGAACAGCCCCCAGAAAGGGCATGGCAGTGTCTAAAGCCTCCTTGGCTAGGTGGATACATTCTACCATCCAAGAAGCGTATCGGCTGTGGAATATACCCATTCCTAGCGGTCTAAAAGCACACTCCACTCGTGCGGTGGGAGCATCTTTCGCTATTCGGCACCAGGCATCGGCGGAACAAGTCTCTAAGGTGGCTACCTGGTCCAGCCTACATACTTTCGCCAAGCACTATAAGGTTCATACTCCGGCTTCTGCGGACACAGGCCTTGGCAGACGTGTGCTACAGGCGGCTGTGGCGCACCTCTCCACGTAAGAGTTTTCTTTTTCATGTGCAGGGGCGTCTCATTCCTTGGGTTACGGGTTTTATTTTCCTACCCAGGGACTGCTTTAGGACGTCCCATGGTCCTGTGTCCCCCAATGAGGCGCAAGAGAAAAAGGGATTTTTGTGTACCCACTGTAAAATCCTTTTCTCTGAGCCATCATTGGGGGACACAGCACCCACCCTGTTGCCCATTTCGGGTGTTGATTTTTTTACTGGTTCTTTATTTCTGTGTTTGGCATGTTAACTTTGGTTGTACTCAATTGTTTATACCTATTCTCCTACTGTTTGGTCACTAAACTGGTTGGGGCCTTGCCCAGCCAGAGGGTGTATGCTGTGGGGGAGGAGCCAAAATGTTCTGTTTCTTTCAGAATTCACTTAGTGTCAAGCCTCCTAGGGATAGCAGCATAACCCATGGTCCTGTGTCCCCCAATGATGGCCCAGAGAAAAGAATTTGACGGTGAGTACACAAAAATACCTTTTTTATGTGCCAACCATGTGACAATGTGGCCAGCGCACAAGGTGAAGGGGAAATTTTTCACCCTTGTAGACTTTAGCACACAGGACAACCATTCACGTGTCCTCCCATGCTATGCCACTGTTTAGATAAGGTTCTGCTTCAGAACTCTGTTTCCAGATAGTAAACATAAACTCAATTATGTTCTATCCTCCTGTCTCCGCTTTCTGTAATTTTTTTCATTCGGACGTCGGCGAAAGACTATCTCTCCCAATACACCCCTGCACGCATACACACACACACACACACACACTCGTTTAAGTGCTTTAGGGGGACACCTGACTGGAACATGTATTGTGGGGACTACCATTCCCTGCAGTGATATTAACAAGGCAATCACATAGGAATATTTAAGTGCAATGTGTAACCACAGTTATCACTTGAGCTAATCAATATTGCTTAAAATAAGGAAACTGATTTTTACTATCCTTGTGAGGACCGTTTCATGAACAATGACCATCTGAGGACATCTGTAAATACACACATCTCAGGGTTTTAACCACCTGGGGACTAAGATATTTTTCTGCTGTTAGGTCACTAACAATGGAGGTCTATAGGAGAAATTACATTTAAGGCTCGCCCACACAAGCGTATTTGCCCGTCTGTGCAGTGTCCGCAAATAGGGACCAAAGCTTTGGTCTCTAATTGCGGACACTGCACAGACGGGCAAATACATTCGTATGGGAGAGTCCTAACGTGTTGAAAAAAAAAATCACCACACCAAGACCATGCTGTTTTTTTAAACAAACTGCCAATTACCCAAGAAATACAAAGTGAGAAAATGCTCCATCTACAATGCTTTTCATTTTGTGGTTATTATACTTTCCCTGTTCAGTTCTAACCAATCTGTCAGCAGCATTTTTCTGCGAAAAAAAAACAGGTATAAACATTTAATGATCTGTTTGAGAACAAAAAATGTTTGATTTGCCCATAATAACCAATCAAAGCTTTGGTATCAACCTCTGATTAGTTGCTATAGGTGATTAAGACAGAGTGAGAAGTACAGGCCAATGGATTTTTATAGAAAATGGTGCGTGTAACACCAGCCTTACCAATTTTACCATTGATGTTGCATTCAGGCCCTTAAAGTTCATGTATTATTTCCTTCCCGCAAAATGACCTAACTCTACATTAAAGGGGTATTCTGGGAATACAGAATTCCCAGTATCTGGCAGGACACCTGTAAGTAGAGAAGGGGGACTGGTGCTTATAGTCTCGTCACCGGCGGCCTTCCATGCCATTCAGCAGCCTCCATCACCGGCGCCGCAAAGTCCCAAAGTGTCGGGCCGGCATCTATCGTTCATGTTACCGGCGGCTACTCACGCTTCACTGGTTAGGCTCAATCTGCTTCTGAAGCCTGTGAGTGGCTGGCAATCACGTGTACAATGACGCGGTGCCAGACACTTCCGGTTTTGTAGCGCCGGTGGCGGGAGCCCCTGCTCAGGACCAGAGACCGCGGGTGATGGTAAGTACCAGTCCGCCTCCTATCCCTACAGGTGTCCTGCCGGCTGACAAGAATTCTCTATTCCCGGAATACTCCTTTAAGTTTTTAAGAGACTAGTTTACAATTGACATATGGTAACATGATTTGGATGAAGTGAGCACAAAAGCAGTACTAATATACAGTGTAGGTAAATTAATAAATAAATGTGACAGACAAATATTGAATGCCAAAGTAACAAATTTATTCAACATTTTATATAAAATACATATGTAAAACAATTGAAATTGCAGGGTTGAAACAGAGTGGAGTAAGAACAGTTCACAAGTTCTGGAAGGAGGGCGAGTACACGGAGGTCACAAAAAGCCTTTGGTAAAACAGATCAAAATCTTGGAGTTTCTTTTAGTAATACCTTTGTTGGTCCTGGGCTTCTGGGAAACCTTCTTTCCATTTAAAATTTAAGTTGAAATTAACCCAAAACTATTTAGGCATGCTGACCTACGGTATGTATCATCAACTAGACACAATGTTAGCAACGGTAAAATGCTTTAGAGAAACCGAGAACAAAAATAATTTCATTCTATCTAATACTTACCATTCATGTCCAAGTAAAAGCTTATGTATCTGAGCAACATAAGCATACAGCACTATGAAAATAAGTGTGAAAAACAAAACGCACAGTCAAGATTTACAGGTGTGCTATTCATATAATAGGGCCTATTGATATCCCTAGTGTACCATATCAAATAAAGGACAAGCGGCTATATTGCACACCTGCTTGTACTATACCACTTTCAGACATGCAGGTACAAGTCTTTTATCATTAAACCTAAAGGGGTTCTGGAACCAAACAGGTGTACTCGCCTATTGTTGTGCCCCTAGGTCCTGGTCCGGACAATAATGGTGTTCCCAGAGCAATTCTGGCATCCTGGCCCTCCAGCTCCTCTGTTAGAAACACTCTTCTTGAGCGTTTCTAGCCACTTGTGGCTGAAGGACTAAAGGCCAGAAGGTGCAGTGTATCCGAACATCATATGATGGTGTTCCAACCCATGAATGGGCGGCACATCATGAAATCACAGGCATGCACAGGGGAAGCATTGTCTGGGATAGTGGTGCAGAGCATGTGACCACTGTAAATGTGAGATTTGCTCAACAGAAGTCAAATGCTCCGCACCAATGAATCCTGGAATGCCTGACAGTAAACAACGGCAAAGAGGACCGGAGAAGACCTGGAGGAGCGGTGGGAGGAGGTAAGTCGCATTTCTGCAACATGCTATGGCACACCGATTACCATATCATATTGCAGAAAAAAAGTTGTGACAACAGAACCCATTCAACAACTCGACAGTTATTGTTAGTCCATATTGATCATCATGTGTTAAGCGGCTGTCACACGCTACGATATCTTGAAAGATATCGCTTGAACGCGCCAGATTAAACATCGCTTGAACGATGTCTGTGCGTGTGACGGCAAGATACGACGAGCGAGAATTGCTAAAATCGCAAAATCGAGATCTGAGCTCCGGAGCTCAGATCTTGCGATGAACGATTTAACGATCTGCTTCATCGTGGTGTATAACACCACGATGAACGATCTCCCAGCGGCAGAGCCTATGCTGGGAGATGGTAACTATGGTACACGTCGGGTTACTAAGCGCTGTGCGCCGCCTAGTAACCCGATGTGTACCTTAGTAACCAGCGATCTCGCTGGTCCACATCGCTGGTGAGTCTGCCTGTGTAACATCTCACCAGCGATGTGAGCGATATTGTAAGCGATCGCGCGTGCATGTGATCGCTAACAATATCGCTAGCGATATCGTAGCGTGTGACGGCCGCTTTACACACACTTTTGGGATTATAGGTTTTTTTTTTACACAATTGCCACAAATGTTTTCTGTAATAACTGTTTCCAGCACCTTAATCTTTTATAATTTTACTTGCCCATCATCTCTTGCATTTGTATATTGCCATACATTTTTGTTGTTTTATTGACTACGGATGACTTTAAGGACTGAAGGAAAAAAAATGTTTTTCAAATTAATGCTGGAGAGAGAAAGATCAGATTTGGGCATCTCAATCCTGATTATAAGTGAAATCAGGTCAATCTGGTTTGACCTGAACATCAGTGGGGTCGCTTGTTTTTATTGATCACTTACAAACATTTCATTATCATGGCGGCAGTTGTCCTGCTGCTGGGTAGGGCCAGCTGTTCAATAAAGGGACATTAATTGGCCTTATCATATCAATAACTCACTTGCAATGCTTGACTGTGTGTATTTGCTATTTATATTGGTTCATTTTTGTAGTTATTTTTATGTTGCCCAGGTACATGGACTTTTATTTGGAAATATTAAAGGAGCTCTGTCAGCTTATGAATCCCATAAAGTAACATATAGGGCTTAAAGGGGTACTGTCATTTGACAAGTAAGATAGAGAGCTGGGGCCATGCCGTACTGGTTGCAATACGTACGGCCCCGTTCTCCGCCCGCCTGCTATGTGTTGGGTTGTAATACCCAGGTGCATGCTCTCCACCTAACACAGCAATGCAGTACCGCTTTAAAGTAGGGGGACCAAAGATTCTGGGGTTTTATACTCATATGGTCACCCATTCTTGCACTGTTCTAAAACAAAAATAGTTGACTAAAAAGGAAGGAAAGAGTGGTGCCACTTGGGGATGACCAAAGCAGTAAAAAATATATACACACACAATAACCCCCTGGAAGGACTTGGCCAAATTAAATGGCTACCCCACACTTGGTGGTGGGACCGCACAGTGTATACTGGAAAACTGATACGTGTTTCCGTAGAGTTTACAACTAGTGTTGAGCGAACATGCTCGGCACTACTCGTTACTCGCACGAGTATCACTGTACTCGGGCGACTCGCCGAGCACCGAGTAATCTCGCGATACTCGTGCTGTGCTCGTGGTCGTCATCTCTCCATGTTGGCGCTCTTTTGAGAGCCAGCCCACGTGCAGGGATTGGCTGACAGACCACTGCAATGCCACAGCCCTGTTGGTTGTGGTATAGCAGTGATTGGCCGGCCTGCACAGCGTCACCGAGCCTTTATAAGTCCCGGCGCGCTGTGCTCGGCACACAGCCTTCCAGACAGTGAGTGTAGGGAGAGTGTCTGCTGCTGATTAGGGACAGATTTGCGGCCCTCATAGGTAGATCCGGATCAGGGCTGCAAACTGCTGCTGACCACAACAGTCCTTCTCAGGACTAATCTAGGAGGACATAGGCAGGGTGATCCAGATCGGAGTCCAAGATTTCCAGTGACCAGAACAGTCCTTCTCAGGACTAATCTAGGAGGATATAGGCAGGGTGATACAGATTGAAATCCAAGCTTTTCTGTGACCATTAGAGTCACCACACTCTTGTACTTAGTACCTTAATACAGGTTAGGGACTAAAATCCTCTCTTCAAACCATTACAGTCACCAGACAGGTGTACGTACTACCTTAATACAGGTTAGGGAACTAAAATCCTAACTCTTGTCATCAAAACAGTCACCAGACAGGTGTACGTACTACCTTAATACAGGTTAGGGACTAAAATCCTCTCTTGAACCATTACAGTCACCAGACAGGTGTACGTACTACCTTAATACAGGTTAGGATTTTAGTTCCCTAACTCTTGTCATCAACACAGTCACCAGACAGGTGTACGTACTACCTTAATACAGGTTAGGGACTAAAATCCTCTCTTGAACCATTACAGTCACCAGACAGGTGTACGTACTACCTTAATACAGGTTAGGGAACTAAAATCCTCTCTTGAACCATTACAGTCACCAGACAGGTGTACGTACTACCTTAATACAGGTTAGGATTTTAGTTCCCTAACTCTTGTCATCAACACAGTCACCAGACAGGTGTACGTACTACCTTAATACAGGTTAGGGACTAAAATCCTCTCTTGAACCATTACAGTCACCAGACAGGTGTACGTACTACCTTAATACAGGTTAGGGAACTAAAATCCTAACTCTTGTCATCAAAACAGTCACCAGACAGGTGTACGTACTACCTTAATACAGGTTAGGGACTAAAATCCTCTCTTCAAACCATTACAGTCACCAGACAGGTGTACGTAGTACCTTAATACAGGTTAGGGAACTAAAATCCTAACTCTTGTCATCAAAACAGTCACCAGACAGGTGTACGTACTACCTTAATACAGGTTAGGGACTAAAATCCTCTCTTCAAACCATTACAGTCACCAGACAGGTGTACGTAGTACCTTAATACAGGTTAGGGAACTAAAATCCTAACTCTTGTCATCAAAACAGTCACCAGACAGGTGTACGTACTACCTTAATACAGGTTAGGGACTAAAATCCTCTGTTTAAACCATTACAGTCACCAGACAGGTGTACGTAGTACCTTAATACAGGTTAGGGAACTAAAATCCTAACTCTTGTCATCAAAACAGTCACCAGACAGGTGTACGTACTACCTTAATACAGGTTAGGGACTAAAATCCTCTCTTCAAACCATTACAGTCACCAGACAGGTGTACGTAGTACCTTAATACAGGTTAGGGAACTAAAATCCTAACTCTTGTCATCAAAACAGTCACCAGACAGGTGTACGTACTGCCTTAATACAGGTTAGGGACTAAAATCCTCTCTTCAAACATTACAGTCACCAGACAGGTGTACGTAGTACGTTTCTACAGGTTAGGGAACTAAAATCCTAACTCTTGTCATCTCAACAGTCACCACACTGTTGTACGTCATACGTTTCTACAGGTTAGGGAACTAAAATCCTAACTCTTGTCATCTCAACAGTCACCACACTGTTGTACGTCATACGTTTCTACAGGTTAGGGAACTAAAATCCTAACTCTTGTCATCTCAACAGTCACCACACTGTTGTACGTCATACGTTTCTACAGGTTAGGGAACTAAAATCCTAACTCTTGTCATCTCAACAGTCACCACACTGTTGTACGTCATAAGTTTCTACAAGTTAGGGAACTAAAATCCTAACTCTTGTCATCTCAACAGTCACCACACTGTTGTACGTCATACGTTTCTACAGGTTAGGGAACTAAAATCCTAACTCTTGTCATCTCAACAGTCACCACACTGTTGTACGTCATACGTTTCTACAGGTTAGGGAACTAAAATCCTAACTCTTGTCATCTCAACAGTCACCACACTGTTGTACGTCATAAGTTTCTACAGGTTAGGGAACTAAAATCCTAACTCTTGTCATCTCAACAGTCACCACACTGTTGTACGTCATAAGTTTCCAAAAGTATAGGGAACTAAAATCCTAACTCTTGTCATCTCAACAGTCACCACACTGTTGTACGTCATACGTTTCTACAAGTTAGGGAACTAAAATCCTAACTCTTGTCATCTCAACAGTCACCACACTGTTGTACGTCATACGTTTCTACAGGTTAGGGAACTAAAATCCTAACTATTGTCATCTCAACAGTCACCACACTGTTGTACGTCATACGTTTCTACAAGTTAGGGAACTAAAATCCTAACTCTTGTCATCTCAACAGTCACCACACTGTTGTACGTCATACGTTTCTACAGGTTAGGGAACTAAAATCCTAACTATTGTCATCTCAACAGTCACCACACTGTTGTACGTCATAAGTTTCTACAGGTTAGGGAACTAAAATCCTAACTATTGTCATCTCAACAGTCACCACACTGTTGTAAGTCATAAGTTTCTACAGGTTAGGGAACTAAAATCCTAACTCTTGTCATCTCAACAGTCACCACACTGTTGTACGTCATACGTTTCTACAGGTTAGGGAACTAAAATCCTAATCTCCTGTGACCTCCACAGTGACCAGGCAGTTGTCGCTCTATACAGGCAAAATGCGCAAAGGCGTTGGCAAGGGCGTTGGCAAGGAACAAGGAAGTGGACGTGATGGTGGTGCAGGCAGAGGCCGAGGTCGTGTGCAAGCACTCATTTCGCAACAACAAAGGGCCACATCTCCTCGCTCGCACGTCCTGTCCCAAATTCTTGGGGCCCGCAGCAGTACACCACTGTTGAACCAAGACCAGTGTCAACAGGTTGTTACTTGGATAGCGGATAATGCTTCAAGTCAGATGGGCACCTCCACAAACACCCTGTCTTCCGCACGGTCAACTGTCAGTAGCCGTGATACTGCACCGCACATTTCCCAACCTGATCCTCCTTCCTACCACCTGGCCGATTACACGTCCACGGACATTACAGATCCCACACTAGGACACTCGGAAGAGCTGTTCACGTATCCATTCGCAGAATCTGGCCTGTCGCCACCTCCTCTTGAAGTGGGTCATGAGGAGATGGTATGTACAGATGCCCAAATATTTGAGCAGCCGCGTTATGACGAACGGAACGTTGTCAAAGTGTCTCAACAAGGGGTGGACGATGATGAGACACAATTGCCAGGAAGTCAGGAGGAGGATCAGGGTGCGGAAGAGGAAGACGACGTGGTGGATGATCCAGTAGCTGACCCTACATGGCAGGAGGATATGCAGAGCGAGGACAGCAGTGCACAGGGGGAGGGAGGCGTAGCATCACAACAGCCAGTACGAAGCAGGGGTGCGTCCGCAGGCAGAAGGCAGGCAACCGTTCCCCGGAACAACAACACGACTCAAGGTGCCTGTGCAAATGTTCGGTCTTCCCGAGTCTGGGAGTTTTTTAAGTTGGCTCCAGAAGACTCTAAAAAGGCCATTTGCCACACCTGCCATGCCACTATCAGCAGGGGTATGAAAACTAGCAGCCTGACCACCACCAGCATGATCAGGCACATGTCAGCCAAGCACCCGACTTTGTGGGAAGTACAACAGAGTCGAGGAGCGGTGCGTGCTGATGTCACTGCTAGGTCTTCGGCTGTTGTGCATGCAAGCCAATCCCCTGTCCATGCTGGCCGCGAACAAGCCTCCTGTCCTGCACCTGAAGTTGCTGAAGCACAAATTACGCCACCATCAAGCACGTCCTTGTCCTAGCGCAGCGTTCAATTATCCATTCAGCAAACATTTGAACGCAGGCGCAAATACGCTGCCAATGCCCCACATGCCACAGTCCTCAATGCTCACATTTCGCGACTCATAGCGCTAGAAATGTTGCCTTTCGGTCTGGTGGAGACGGACGCATTCCGCGACCTGATGGCGGCTGCTGTCCTATGTTACTCGGTCCCCAGCCGACACTATTTCTCCAGATGTGCCGTCCCCGCATTGCATAACCACGTGTCCAACACCATCACACGTGCCCTGAACAATGCTGTTTCAGCCAAAGTCCACCTTACCACAGACACGTGGACAAGTGCTTGTGGGCAAGGCCGCTACATCTCCCTGACGGCACACTGGATTAATATTGTGGAGGCTGGGACCCAGTCTGAGCGAGGGACGGAACACGTCCTTCCCACACCAAGGATAGCAGGCCCTACCTCTGTCATGGTTTCACCGACACTCTACAGCTCCGGAATGTCATGCTCTTCAGCCTCCTCCTCCTCCACCTGCGCATCCTCATCCACTGTACCCTCCACACCAGTCCCAAGCTGGAAGCACTGCAGCACTGCCTCTGCAAAGCGGCAACAGGCTGTGCTGAAGCTAGTCTGCATAGGTGACAAACCCCACAATGCAGAAGAGGTGTGGACAGCTCTGAAACAGCAGGCAGATCACTGGCTCACACCTCTGAACCTAAAGCCAGGAAAGGTCGTGTGTGACAATGGCCGGAACCTGGTGGCAGCTTTGAGGCGAGGGCAGCTGACGCATGTTCCATGCGTGGCCCATGTGCTCAACCTGGTGGTTCAGAGGTTTGTGAAGTCATACCCGGAGGTGTCTGACCTGCTGGTAAAAGTTCGGCGTCTGTCTGCACATTTTCGCAAGTCACCTGCTGCTTCAGCCGGCCTTGCAAGCTTTCAGCGCCGTTTGCGTCTTCCGGCCCACAGACTGGTGTGTGATGTCCCCACGCGTTGGAATTCAACGCTGCACATGTTGGTCAGGATATGTGAGCAGAAGAGGGCAGTTGTGGACTACCTGCATCACCTAAGCCGTCGGGAAATGGGTCAAACTCCACACATAACACCTGAGGAGTGGAGATGGATGTCGGACCTATGCACCGTCCTCCAAAACTTTGAGGACTCCACCAAGATGGTGAGCGGTGATGACGCCATTATTAGCGTCACCATACCACTACTCTGCCTTCTAAAACGGTCTCTGCTGACAATAAAAGAGGATGCATTGCAGGCCGAGCGCGATGACTTAGAGCAAGAAACTGTAGTGGGTGTGGGTGAAAACACACAGCCCAGCCTCATGTCATCACAACGTGTAGTGGAGGACTATGACGAGGAGGAGGAGGACGATGAAGACATGGAGCAACTCTCAGGCCAAATTGGGGATATGACATGCACACCAGTCATACCCTCGATTCAGCGTGGCTGGCCAGAGGACAGGGGAGATGAGGAGGAGGAGGAGGAGGAGGAGGAGGACAGCATGTTCAGTCATCGTGTTGGTCTGGATACTGATGTGATGGCTGTTAAGAGTCTGGCGCACATGGCTGACTTGATGGTAAGCTGCCTGTCTCGTGACCCTCGCGTTCAGAACATCTTGGCCGACAATCAGTACTGGTTGGCAACACTCTTAGACCCACGCTACAAGGAGAACTTTATGTCTCTCATTCCTGAGGCGGAGAGGTCAGCCAAAATGCTGCAGTTCCAGAGGGCCATAGTCACGGAAGTTGTGAAATCCTTCCCCTCACAAAACGCTAGCGGCATAGGTCAGGATTCGATGGACAACCAAGGCGTACGGCCGAGAGGGGCACAAGTCCAATCCGCCAGAGGTAGGGGAACTGTCTTTACGATGTGGGACAGTTTTCTCAGCCCCTCACGTACCACAGCCCCTGAGGTGCGGGGTAGTGCCACCAGAAATGCTAAGTTTGGGCAGATGCTGAAGGAGTACCTTGCAGATCGAACAACTGTACTGCGAGATTCATCGGTGCCTTTCAATTATTGGGTCTCCAAGCTCGACACGTGGCATGAATTGGCTCTCTACGCCTTGGAAGTCCTGGCCTGCCCTGCCGCTAGCGTTTTATCAGAGCGTGTTTTCAGTGCAGCAGGTGGAATAATCACTGATAAACGCACCCGCCTGTCAACTGAAAATGCGGACAGGCTCACTCTGATCAAGATGAACAAGGGTTGGATTGGGACAGACTTCACCACACCACCAGCAAATGACAACTGAATTTAATTTTGTTATTTGAATTTGACATGTACCTCCACTCACCCATGGGTACACACGTCCGTACTTTGGATAATCGCTGGACTGCTACTCCTTCTCCTCATGTGACACCATGATGAGCGTTAGAATAGTTAGGCTCTTGTTTGAGGTATACCCGCAGTGGTAAATTTTTTAGCCCATTCTGTTAGAATGGGCATTACAACGACAGGAGACCCGCTCCTTTTCAATGGGAAAAATGTTTTTAGGCACTCCTACACGTCTCTATCCAGGGACAAAGAGGAGCCTCCCAATTTTTGGCTGCCCTGACAAAAGGGCTATACTACAATACACCCAGTTCTTAACAGGCCCTCCTGCACGTCTCTATCCAGGGACAAAGAGGAGCCTCCCAATTTTTGGCTGCCCTGACCAAAGGGCTCTACTACAATACACCCACTTGAGGGTTACAGGCCCTACTACATGTCTGTATGCATGGGTCATTGTTGAACCTCCCAATTTTTGGCTGCCCTGACCAAAGGGCTCTACTACAATACACCCAGTTCTTCTTAACAGGCCCTCCTGCACGTCTCCATCCAGGGACAAAGAGGAGCCTCCCAATTTTTGGCTGCCCTGACCTATGGGCTCTACTACAATACACCCACTTGAGGGTTACAGGCCCTACTACATGTCTGTATGCATGGGTCATTGTTGAACCTCCCAATTTTTGGCTGCCCTGACCAAAGGGCTCTACTACAATACACCGACTTGAGGGTTACAGGCCCTACTACATGTCTGTATGCATGGGTCATTGTTGAACCTCCCAATTTTTGGCTGCCCTGACCAAAGGGCTCTACTACAATACACCCACTTGAGGGTTACAGGCCCTACTACATGTCTGTATGCATGGGTCATTGTTGAACCTCCCAATTTTTGGCTGCCCTGACCAAAGGGCTCTACTACAATACACCAGTTCTTCTTAACAGGCCCTCCTGCACGTCTCCATCCAGGGACAAAGAGGAGCCTCCCAATTTTTGGCTGCCCTGACCTAAGGGTCTACTACATACAATACAACCCACTTGAGGGTTCAGGCCCCCCTATCTACATGTACTGTATCATGGATGGGGTCATTGTTGAACCTTCCAATTTTTGGCTGCCCTGACCAAAGGGTCTCTCATACACAATTACACCCACTTGAGGGTTTACAGGGCCTACTACTACATGTCTGTATGCATGGGTCATTGTTGAACCTCCCAATTTTTGTCTGCCCTGACCAAAGGGCTCTACTACAATACACCCACTTGAGGGTTACAGGCCCTACTACATGTCTGTATGCATGGGTCATTGTTGAACCTCCCAATTTTTGGCTGCCCTGACCAAAGGGCTCTACTACAATACACCCAGCTTCGGTTAACAGGCCCTACCTGCACGTCTCCATCCAGGGACAAAGAGGAGCCTCCCAATTTTTGGCTGCCCTGACCTAAGGGCTCTACTACAATACACCCACTTGAGGGTTACAGGCCCTACTACATGTCTGTATGCATGGGTCATTGTTGAACCTTCCAATTTTTGGCTGCCCTGACCAAAGGGCTCTACTACAATACACCCACTTGAGGGTTACAGGCCCTACTACATGTCTGTATCATGGGTCATTGTTGAACCTCCCAATTTTTGTCTGCCCTGACCAAAGGGCTCTACTACAATACACCCACTTGAGGGTTACAGGCCCTACTACATGTCTGTATGCATGGGTCATTGTTGAACCTTCCAATTTTTGGCTGCCCTGACCAAAGGGCTCTACTACAATACACCCAGTTCGTTTAACAGGCCCTCTGCACGTCTCCATCCAGGGACAAAGAGGAGCCTCCCAATTTTTGCTGCCCTGACCTAAGGGCTCTACTACAATACACCCACTTGAGGGTTACAGGCCCTACTACATGTCTGTATGCATGGGTCATTGTTGAACCTCCCAATTTTTGGCTGCCCTGACCAAAGGGCTCTACTACAATACACCCACTTGAGGTTACAGGCCCTACTACATGTCTGTATGCATGGGTCATTGTTGACCTCCCAATTTTTGTCTGCCCTGACCAAAGGGCTCTACTACAATACACCCACTTGAGGGTTACAGGCCCTACTACATGTCTGTATGCATGGGTCATTGTTGAACCTCCCAATTTTTGGCTGCCCTGACCAAAGGGCTCTACTACAATACACCCAGTTCTCTTTAAAGGCCCTCCTGCACGTCTTCATCAGGGCAAAGATGGAGCCTCCCAATTTTTGGCTGCCCTGACCTAAGGGCTCTACTACAATACACCCACTTGAGGGTTACAGGCCCTACTACATGTCTGTATGCATGGGTCATTGTTGAACCTCCCAATTTTTGGCTGCCCTGACCAAAGGGCTCTACTACAATACACCCAGTTCTTCTTAACAGGCCCTCCTGCACGTCTCCATCCAGGGACAAAGAGGAGCCTCCCAATTTTTGGCTGCCCTGACCTAAGGGCTCTACTACAATACACCCACTTGAGGGTTACAGGCCCTACTACATGTCTGTATGCATGGGTCATTGTTGAACCTTCCAATTTTTGGCTGCCCTGACCAAAGGGCTCTACTACAATACACCACTTGAGGGTTACAGGCCCTACTACATGTCTGTATGCATGGGTCATTGTTGAACCTCCCAATTTTTGGTCTGCCCTGACCAAAGGGCTCTACTACAATACACCCACTTGAGGGTTACAGGCCCTACTACATGTCTGTATGCATGGGTCATTGTTGAACCTCCCAATTTTTGGCTGCCCTGACCAAAGGGCTCTACTACAATACACCCACTTGAGGGTTACAGGCCCTACTACATGTCTTATGCATGGGTCATTGTTGAACCTTCCAATTTTTGGCTGCCCTGACCAAAGGGCTCTACTACAATACACCCACTTGAGGGTTACAGGCCCTACTACATGTCTGTATGCATGGGTCATTGTTGAACCTCCCAATTTTTGGCTGCCCTGACCAAAGGGCTCTACTACAATACACCCACTTGAGGGTTACAGGCCCTACTACATGTCTGTTTGCATGGGTCAATGTTGAAGTCCCAATTTTTGGCTGCCCTGACCAAAGGGCTCTACTACAATACACCCACTTGAGGGTTACAGGCCCTACTACATGTCTGTATGCATGGGTCATTGTTGAACCTCCAATTTTTGGCTGACCTGACCAAAGGGCTCTACTACAATACACCCACTTGAGGGTTACAGGCCCTACTACATGTCTGTATGCATGGGTCATTGTTGAACCTCCCAATTTTTGGCTGCCCTGACCAAAGGGCTCTACTACAATACACCCATGTCTTCTTAACAGGCCCTCCTGCACGTCTCCATCAGGGACAAGGAGACCTCCCAATTTTTGGCTGCCCTGACCTAAGGGCTCTACTACAATACACCCACTTGAGGGTTACAGGCCCTACTACATGTCTGTATGCATGGGTCATTGTTGAACCTTCCAATTTTTGGCTGCCCTGACCAAAGGGCTCTACTACAATACACCCACTTGAGGGTTACAGGCCCTACTACATGTCTGTATGCATGGGTCATTGTTGAACCTCCCAATTTTTGGCTGCCCTGACCAAAGGGCTCTACTACAATACACCCACTTGAGGGTTACAGGCCCTACTACATGTCTGTATGCATGGGTCATTGTTGAACCTCCCAATTTTTGGCTGCCCTGACCAAAGGGCTCTACTACAATACACCCACTTGAGGGTTACAGGCCCTACTACATGTCTGTATGCATGGGTCATTGTTGAACCTCCCAATTTTTGGCTGCCCTGACCAAAGGGCTCTACTACAATACACCCAGTTCTTCTTAACAGGCCCTCCTGCACGTCTCCATCCAGGGACATAGAGGAGCCTCCCAATTTTTGGCTGCCCTGACCTAAGGGCTCTACTACAATACACCCACTTGAGGGTTACAGGCCCTACTACATGTCTGTAAGCATGGGTCATTGTTGAACCTCCCAATTTTTGGCTGCCCTGGCCAATGGGCTATACTACAATACACCCAGTTCTTGTTTACAGGCCATCCTGCATGTCTGTATCCAGGGGCATTGGTGAACCTCCCAATTTTGGACTGCCCTGGCAAAGGAAGATACTACAATAGACCCAGTTCTTCAAAATGGGCACATTATTTCTAGACAGGGCTTCATGTACGTCTCTTGTCAGGGTCATCGGAGTGCCGCACAATGTTTTCACGTAAAATGTTTCATGTAATCACAAAAAGTAACATACACCAGCTGTATCTCACTATTGGGTATGTGCCCTTAACATTTCCACCCTAAATATTCATTTTGGTGTCATTTTGGAAGGTTTTCTGGACACTCCGTAAAATTGGCGTGAAACTCGGACAACATTGTTCACAGCTGTGACTTTTGAGTGAGAAATGCTTCCAGGGGTCTTCCCCATGGTGTTGCCATGTCATTTCAGCACTCTTCTGAGACTTTTGTGACATTTTTAGGGTTTTTCCAGGCAGCCGGCAGTCATTTCATAAAAATACTCGTGTCTCCCATAGGATAACATTGGGCTCGTTACTCGGGCCGAGTACACGAGTATCTCGGGATGCTCTTCCCGAGCTTCGAGCACCGAGCATTTTAGTACTCGCTCATCACTATTTACAACAAGAGAACCAATAAAAAGTCACCCACGATCAAGTCGATGGAACCATTACTTTTGTAGGTCTAAATTTACCATAGGGGTATAACATGACAGTTGTTACACGGATATAAAATGAAAAGTTTTTATTAACAATAAATACTAGACCATGGTAATGTGGCAACGTTTCGGGCTACAAGCCCTTTGTCAAGCCGTAACATAAAATGCGCAGGGTCTAGAATGATAAAATACATATACCGTAATCAATTAAAATATTAATAAACACATAAGAAGATATAAAAAAGTTTACATGTCGTACATAATATAAATAAAACCGGGGTATCCTGATTCTGAATCATAAACACATATAATTATGTATATACACACACGTACATATGTCGTATCTCCACTAAATAATAGTACATCATAAATCATTGTTTGTTGAATTAGTCATAGAAAATCCATTGATACACAGATATGCATAGGCTATCACCTTAAGCAGTGTATAATACCATAATATGTCCAGTTACATTATTCTATATAGGGGAGGGAGAGTTAAGAAACAGGTCCCAGCGACTCCTGTACAATAATGAGTTTTCAAAGATAGTGAGAAATAGCTTACCTAGAGTGCTTTGGTTATGTTACCATAGTGTAAAGTGTAGAGCTTCAGAGCAGTTGATAGGCAACACCTAAAAGTTAGCCAGAGTATTACAGACCGTTGTAAGGCTACGGTACTCACGTGTATAGAAGCATTAGACCCACAGGAGACCCTTGGTGG
Source organism: Allobates femoralis (assembly GCA_033576535.1). Lineage (NCBI taxonomy): Eukaryota > Metazoa > Chordata > Amphibia > Anura > Aromobatidae > Allobates > Allobates femoralis. The sequence goes on along the minus strand of JARQOC010000004.1, from coordinate 91,779,109 downwards.
AGTGATCTTACCTATCTGAGGGCTGATGCGGAGTCACAGCAGCGTGTGCGTGTGGGCAGCAAAGGAGCCTGCGCCTCTTAGGTGCAGCGGGCTCCGTCATCACTGGGCGACGGCATCCACGTGGGGTGTCCGGCGGAGGCTCAGTGCGTCATGCTGTGGGCGGAAGACAAGCAAGGACTGGCAGGGAATGACGCATGGGGGCGGGACGCTCCTCGTCACTTGCCAGCCTCGGCACGGCGGGCCTATTATGGGCGGGAAGAGAACAGAGATAGTCAGGAAGTGATATAGGGGGCGGGACACTCCTGGTAAAGAGCTGGCGCACGTAGAGGCGGCAGGTGCTCCCGCTCAGAAAATGTAGTGTGACGTCAGGATATAGGCGGTTACTGGGAGCCGGAGCTCGATGCGGCACACTGTGGGCTGGAGAGCAAACAAGGGCAGGGAAAAATTAGATACATATATACACCACATAGAAACACTATCAATTTAAACATGTTCAACAACCTCATTTAAGCCCCTGGGGAATAAACAGTTCAATATAAAAATCCAGGCGGCTTCCTTATTCCTGAGTTAGTAACAAAATCTTTGTCAGCATATTAACAATATTATACCCTGGTGAATAAATCACCCCTCAGGGTTTTATTTACATAATCTCCAAAATACACATTATAAGACAAGAGAAAAATTGGAGTATATTGCAATAACATGTTAAATTTTATTTTGATTTTTTAAAATGCGTGATGCAATAAAGTGGATACAAAGAGGTATGAGGTGCACATCACCTCTATGGTTACAATGGCTCACAAATCCAAGATGCAATTTATTACAAGAAATGCTGGGCACATATACATGGTATATAACTAGTACAAAAATGCTGACATTGGTTAGTAAAGTGCAAAGTGCATCGTAATTGAATCATATACAGTACTTAGAAAGAACCAGGTTCTGTAGCTAGGCTACAAAGCATTAGACTATACATACACAAATGAGGTCCAGCAAAGCAAAGTACAAGTAAATGCAAGGAGAAGGAGAATAACAATCTACAGGTTGTTCAAAGCATACCTATATAGGAACCATAAAGGGAGAGCAGAGCTCAGAGATAGCATGGTCCTGTTTGAAATGGCCCCTACATATGTTTCACCAGCATGGTAGCACGGCTTCTTCAGGGAAAAGAGTGTGGATGTAGATGACACCAGCTGTAGCTATTACCGTGCTTTTACAGCGCCAGGGAACCCAGGTGCGGTGTTCGGCACTTCCGGGTTCCGCTGACGTCACGCGCATGCTCAGAATCGCAGCTCAACGTCAGGGGGCGGGCACTGGTCTGCGCGCATCTCAACCCGACGCTTGGTGATGGGATGCGTCACCATCGCTACAAGTGGAAGGGGAGGAGCTAAGACCCGGCACAGCCCTCCATGGGAGCCACGATTTCTGAGCAGCGTTCCATGTCGCCATGGTAACTGGGTTAATAGGCATAAGGTGACAGAACAAGGAGATAAAAACACAAAGTAGCACATTTCATGTATAGACTATAGTAAATGCCAAATTGTAACATTAGAATTCGGTCTTCCTGTTGAAACGGCTGAGCTTTCTTTATCTCCATAGTCAGTGTTGTCTCCATTGTTGCGTAGTAGTAAGAAGGCGATCCTTGGGCAGGGGACTTCAGCGGAGAGCCCAAGCATCATAAAAAGTGCTAAAGTGATGTGTGATAATATAAATCCTACAAAACAAGAACCAGAAAAATAAGAAAAAAAGAAAAGAAAACAGAAAAGAAGGAAACTGAGGTGGTTAGACAAGCAACACATTACAGGTATGAACTAAAGGAGACAGTCTCATTAAGACCATTGGGAGTAAGTGTGCCCAATAACGTTATCCACTTTGTTTCCATGCGAGCCAGCAATTTCTTATAATCACCTCCGCGGTTACCACAGCGCACCATATCAATCCCCCTGACCCTCAAGGAGTCAGGGTTGCTCCCATGGAATTTAAGAAAATGTTTAGGAAGTGTTTTTAAAATTGTGGGGTCTTTTGCAGTGCCTGCTGCAATGATGTCACGGACATGCTCGCGTACCCTCACCCTCAATTCTCGCGACGTTAACCCCACGTAGATCAGGGAGCAGGCACATTGGGCAAAGTATACCACGTGCGTAGAGATTCTGTGCCTGATCTCATATCCACGTGAGCCGTCAGCAGAATGAAAGTGAGTGGCACGTACAACATTGGGGCAGGAAATGCAATTCCCACAAGGGTAGCAACCCAAAATAGGACCCCGAGAGCCAAAGGGATTAGGGATATACGGTACGTAATGGCTTATTCCTGAGTTGTAGGAAATCGCCTTCTCTTACTTAGTCTATAGGGGTTATAGTTAAAACCCCAAAGTCACTGTTGTGATATTCCGATAAGTGGCGTGCAACACTTTGTTTTTCAAACTTATTTTTTACATTAGTTCTGTTTATTGAGGCATGTTCTCAGGCTTTTTATAGTCCTCCCGATGTAATGCAATCCACATGGGCACTCAATAAGGTAGATCACATAGCATGCACTGCAGTTCAAATAGTAGGGAATTGTATGTTCTATTGTTGAATTGGGTATGGGTATGCTCGTTCTTTTATGGGCAATATTAATATAGCATTTACATGGTCAGCTAAACCGCATCAGGAGAAACTGTACCTCCAATGCGACCTTTGTTGAATAGAGTAAGATTTTGAATAAACGCTTCCGTGACAAGTTTTACCCGCAAACCCTCCTAGAGGCTACCAATAGGAAAATTGCAAAGAAACACAAGCTTCTTGCCTAAAAAAACCTACTAAAGCGTATGAGCCACAAGATACACCAGAGCACTTCATGACATCCTTTGTGACTAAGTACAGCATACGCCACACAGCCATCAAAGCAATTCTGAAAAAGCATTGGGACATTATGAGGCAGGAAGAGGCAGGGTGCTTTGAATGTGGCAAATAAAGTCTGGATGTGGTGAATGTCCCCACTTGATCCATGACCTGAAATGTGTGTGAGTATGTCCCCACAAGCACCGTGACCTGAAAGGAAGAGGCAGGGTGCTTTGAATGTTGGTTATGAAGTCGGGATGTGCTGAATGTCCCCGCTTGGTGCATGACCTGAAATGTGTGTGATATGTCCCCACGAGCACCGTGATCTGAAAGGAAGAGGCAGGGTGCTTTGAATGTTGGTTATGAAGTCTGGATGTGCTGAATGTCCCCATTTGGTGCATGACCTGAAATGTGTGTGAGTATGTCCCCACGAGCACCGTGACCTGAAAGGAAGAGGCAGGGTGCTTTGAATGTTGGTTATGAAGTCTGGATGTGGTGAATGTCCCCACTTGATCCATGACCTGAAATGTGTGTCAGTATGTCCCTACGAGCACCGTGACCTGAAAGGAAGAGGCAGGGTGCTTTGAATGTTGGTTATGAAGTCTGGATGTGGTGAATGTCCCCACTTGGTGCATGACCTGAAATGTGTGTGAGTATGTCCCCACGAGCACCGTGACCTGAAAGGAAGAGGCAGGGTGCTTTGAATGTTGGTTATGAAGTCTGGATGTGCTGAATGTCCCCACTTGATCCATGACCTGAAGTATGTGTGAGTATGTCCCCACGAGCACCGTGACCTGAAAGGAAGAGGCAGGGTGCTTTGAATGTTGGAAATGAAGTCTGGATGTGGTGAATGTCCCCACTTGGTGCATGACCTGAAATGTGTGCGAGTATGTCCCCACGAGCACCATGACCTGAAAGGAAGAGGCAGGGAGCTTTGAATGTTGGTTATGAAGTCTGGATGTGGTGAATGTCCCCACTTGATCCATGACCTGAAATGTGTGTGAGTATGTCCCCACGAGCACCGTGACCTGAAAGGAAGAGGCAGGGTGCTTTGAATGTTGGTTATGAAGTCTGGATATGGTGAATGTCCCCACTTGGTGCATGACCTGAAATGTGTGTGAGTATGTCCCCACGAGCACCGTGACCTGACAGGAAGAGGCAGGGTGCTTTGAATGTTGGAAATGAAGTCTGGATGTGGTGAATGTCCCCACTTGGTGCATGACCTGAAATGTGTGTGAGTATGTCCCCACGAGCACTGTGACCTGAAAGGAAGAGGCAGGGTGCTGTCAATGTTGGAAATAAAGTCTGGATGTGGTGATTGTCCCCACTTGGTGCATGACCTGAAGTATGTGTGAGTATGTCCCCACGAGCACCGTGATCTGAAAGGAAGAGGCAGGGTGCTTTTAATGTTGGAAATGAAGTCTGGATGTGGTGAATGTCCCCACTTGGTGCATGACCTGAAGTATGTGTGAGTATGTCCCCACGAGCACCGTGACCTGAAAGGAAGAGGCAGGGTGCTTTGAATGTTGGAAATGAAGTCTGGATGTGGTGAATGTCCCACTTGGTGCATGACCTTGTTGTGGAAATATCTATGAATTCACTAGATAGATAAGTTCTATAGTTCTAAAGTATTGTTCAATGTGTAGTCAAGTCTCTTATTAGATGTCTAGAAGACTGTGACCTTTAACTCTGCTTACTCTAAACACAAAGTGTTCAGCACATTCTGTAATGTCCTAAGTAGTCTATCTATATTGCCTATGTGGCTATCCTTGGACATTAAGACCCAGGATAAGTTGATGTATAAACACTTATTAGTATACTTGTTAACCAGTTTTCTGTCTAACCATATCATTTTCTTAGTAATTTCTTTGTCCAATACTGCCTCCAAAGGTAGGATGCTGCATTGGTACTGTGTACTCATAACTAAACTGAAATTCGTTGAAATGGAGCCCACATGACGAATATAACCCATGTTTATATATACTAACCAATTATCTTCTGTAAAGTAACAGATGTGTTGTTACCTCATCATGTGATATAATTGGAGGTATTTAACCTCGCCCATTGTAATTATACAATACAACCTTTTCCAAAACTCTACGACATTGTGTGGCGTAGATTTATTGGGCTCGCAAGCAAAGGGTAATGATAATTGCGGACACGAGTTATCCAAGCATGGAGATATACCTTTAAAGCATAGGTGTATATCTCCCATTATTTCCTTATCAACCTGAAATGTATACATCATACTTTACAGCTGTTTATACATTTCTCCTGCTACCCTGTGCTCATTACATTTTTGACAAGGGCTCAAACACACAGGCATCTGTCTTCAGTTTTTTGAGACGCTTTTTTGATATTGTCATTTAAACTGATGCTTTTAAAGAGCATTCAGCTTTTTCAGCTGCCCCACTCACGTTAATAGGTGAGGAGAACAGGCTGCGCTTAAATGGCAAAGTGTGTGTGTGCTCCCATTGAAATCAATGGGACTGTAATACATGCCTTTTTTTGATAGTCAATTAAACGCGTCAGATACCTGTGTGTTCACACACTGAATAAATACTTCTATTCATGCTTATTTTGGCCAAGAACTGATATGTGAAGAGAGGTGAATAAGGTACTGCAAGACACTTCTGTGGAACAATAATGGCCATGTTGATATTGATCTCACCAGGCCCTTAATTCACTTGATAGCTGTCATCAGTAGATAGGACACCTTCCATACACTGTACATTAAATGGGTGTCTGGTCTTTGTAGTGATACATTTAGTAATTTGTAGTTTTAGACACCCAATAAATGTCTTTAGATTGAATATTCTAACCAAGTAATATAATTATACCTTTTCTCTCCAAGGGAAACTACTATTGTATGTAATTTCTTCTCCAGGGTTGATGTCACTTATGGCAAAAAGGCACAAATGTGGCCTTTTTTCAACCATAACTTTCTTCATTTTGCAATTTGGGTTTTTATATTCATCATTAACTAATCTTCCTAATGAGTCATTGTCTTGGGATGCATCAATGCTGATATAAAAGAAAAAAATGTACATGAATCTTGACATGTAGAAATACTGGTTGATTATAATATAACCAAGATAATACAAATGTATTTAAAGGGAGTCTGTCACTAGTTTTTTAGCGTGGACTTTTACTAAGATAGGTAAACCATGGAACAGTGGGCAGAGTGCAGAGGAAGGCAACATCTTATTTAATCTAAGCTATAAAATGTTATATGAAAATGAGCATGGCAGGAGTTCTCATGGTAATGAGGGGCATTGTGCAGCCCTTCAGCACTGTGAAGCTCCAGTAAGGGATGGGAATAACCCCCCTCATAACAATGGGGACTAATCCTGCTTGTGGAGCTCATTTGCATATAAATTGTGATGAGCAAGCACCAAAGTGCTCAGAAGAGGGGAAGGTGTCCGGATAATACTACTAGCAGGGAACAGCCTGCCTCAAGGTATCCCTGCCCTCTGGCGTACAGGCCAAAGTGACGGATGGAAGGCAAACCCAAGGATACACTCCATGGAGACACGGTGGGCGGGGACAGCCTGGGATCACTCCTACAGTGTCACTGCAGAAGGCTTTACCGGCTGTCCCTTCCCACATTGACGCACATGGAGTTTCCATGTGTTCCCACCCACCAGCACGTCAAAGTGGATGGGAAGAACAGGGACTTTGAATTTAGTAGTCTCTGCTCACATTTGTGAGGCGCTGGTGGGTGGGAACAACAGTGTGTCATCAGGGGGTTGGAGCCTGCCCCCGACGTGTCATATGACGCAAAAAGACGCTGCACACAGCCCGACCCGGAAGCACTCCAGGCCGGGCAGTGTCAGGAAAGTGACACCACAGCACCGCCGACCGGAGGACGGACCCATGGACTGCTGGCAGCGTCTGCAGGAGCAGGGGAGTATAATTTCTTTTTTTGCCCTGACAGAACTCCTTTAAATCTCTATAATTGACAAACAAATGACACTGGTTGACATCTATTAAAGGAATTTGTCACCAGTTTGATGCTAGCTAAACTGCCAACGGCCATGGAAAGTATACATCTCTGCTTTTAATTTAGACATTTTGCTGCCTTTGTTGTGCTGGTAAAGTCAGAGAGGCTACATCTTCACTGTAATGAGAGATTTCTGGGTATACCAATATGTTTAAAAGCCCTAAATCTACCTGCTATAGCTATTAAATAGCAAACTAACCCCTATTCATATTGCCCTCTTAAGGGCTAAAATACGTCCGAAAAAATAGACCCCATTGAAATGCATTGATTTCAATGGGGTAAAAACACACGTCCGAATTTTTTTCGGATCGGCCGATCCGAAAAAAAAATTCGGATGCATGTCCGAATATTCATTTTCAGACTGAATTTCAGCCCCATTATAATAAATGTGAACAAAAATTTCGGTCCGAAATTCGGTTGTACTTGTAAACGGAACCGAATTTCAGGCCGAAATTTTTATTTATTTTTTTTTCATTTTCCCATTTAATTTACATCCGAATTTCAGATGTCCAAAAAAAATTTCGGATCCGAAATTGCGCAAATTCAGACCCGAATTTCAGATCCGAAATTTTTTTCGATCTGTGTCTTAGCCCTAAGGGTGCTTCTTTATGTTACCTGATGTTGCAAAAATGGTGCTGCCTCAGTAACTGACTGCAGTGGATTCACATGATCAGCAGAGACAGGACATAATCAGGACTGGCTATCAACTGGGGAAAGATGGATACCCTTTAAGGCTGGTTTCACATTGGCGTTCCCCTCCGCAGCATTCTGCGGAGGGGAAGCGCAATGTGAGCGCAGCCAGCAGAAGCCCCTATCATAATGAGAGCGCACGGTGCTGCGCTTGACTGCGCATGACCGTGCTCTCCCATTCACTCCCATATTTGATTTGTACACAGGTGGATGCCTGCGCACAAATCACCCAGTCTCGTCCGCACCAGGGACGCGACATGTTGCATTCCTGGTACGGAGGAGAGTGTGTGATTTGTGCGCAGGCATCCGCCTGCGTACAAATCACATATGGGAGTCATGCGCAGTCAAGTGCAGCACCGTGCGCTCTCATTATAAAGATAGGGGCTTCTGCTGGCTGCGCTCACAAGGCGGTTCCCCTCCGCAGAACGCTGCGGAGGGGAACGCCAATCTGAACCCAGCCTAAAATGCATTAAAAAAACTGATTACTTACCACCATATTTTTTCATTCCACTGAAATTCGTACATGAAGTTCTTAAAATTGGGGTCCTTTATGGACCTTTTCTGGCTCTCATCCAAATTGATGAGCTCACCTCGATATTCTGCAACAAAACTCCCTTTTTCGATTTCAGTTTCAGCAAACACTCCTCTTCCTGTAGAAAATATTTATCATTACCTAAGACAGTCATTCTAATGCATGACAATACTAAGGCAATTTAGTTAAAACTTGTTTTAACTCACCTTTAAATCAACCTTAATGACACAAAGTGGACAGAAAGATTCACGTACCGCAAACACTGGTACAAGATAATGTATTCAATTTGTAAACTGGAAGGAAAAACTGCAATTTATATATAGACTAGTAAAAAGGCCCGATGCAATTGCATCGGGAGCACGGTGAAATGAATTGTTTGTATACAGGTGGGTCAGTGGGTATCAGAGTATAGAGGCGGGTCAGTGGGTAGTAGAGCATCGAGGTGGCTCTGTGGGTAGCAGAGTATGGAGGCGGCTCTGTGGCTAGCAGAGTATCGAGGCGGCTCTGTGGGTAGCAGAGAATAGAGGCGGCTCTGTTGGTAGTAGAGTATAGAGGCGGCTCTGTGGTGGAGGGGTGAGGAGAGATGCGGCTGTGTGGTGGAGGGTGAGGAGAGATGGGTGTCTGTGGTGGAGGGGTGAGGAGAGATGCGGCTGTGTGGTGGAGGGGTGAGGAGAGAAGCGGCTGTGGTGGAGGGCTGAGGAGAGATGCGGCTGTGGTGGAGGGGTGAGGAGAGATGCGGCTCTGTGGTGGAGGGGTGAGGAGAGATGCGGCTCTGTGGTGGAGGGGTGAGGAGAGATGCGGCTCTGTGGTGGAGGGGTGAGGAGAGATGCGGCTCTGTGGTGGAGGGGTGAGGAGAGATGGGTGTCTGTGGTGGAGGGTGAGGAGAGAAGCGGCTGTGTGGTGGAGGGGTGAGGAGAGATGCGGCTGTGTGGTGGAGGGGTGAGGAGAGATGCGGCTGTGTGGTGGAAGGGTGAGGAGAGAAGCGGCTGTGTGGTGGAGGGGTGAGGAGAGATGCGGCTCAGTGGTGGAGGGGTGAGGAGAGATGCGGCTCAGTGGTGGAGGGGTGAGGAGAGATGCGGCTCAGTGGTGGAGGGGTGAGGAGAGATGCGGCTCAGTGGTGGAGGGGGGTGAGGAGAGATGCGGCTCAGTGGTGGAGGGGTGAGGAGAGATGCGGCTGAGTGGTGGAGGGGTGAGGAGAGATGCGGCTCAGTGGTGGAGGGGTGAGGAGAGAAGCGGCTTAGTGGTGGAGGGGTAAGGAGAGAAGCGGCTCAGTGGTGTAGGGTTGAGGAGAGATGCGGCTCAGTGGTGGAGGGGTGAGGAGAGAAGCGGGTCAGTGGTGGAGGGGTGAGGAGAGAAACACAGTATATACATACATGAGATATTGTATAGACAGACAGTATGCAGAGATTACAGAGATTATACACACAGTATACACACGTTACAGACAGTATACACACATTAC